>OY740802.1:37973228-38446785 GCA_963514005.1 Raja brachyura | reverse complement strand
CAGTTTATTGAACTCTGCAAAACAGTCCAAGCCACTGCAGCAAGATTGCTTTACCTGTTAAACACATTGGCACTGGCAGCATACTTCTCCAATCTGGAAAGAGGAGTCAGTTCGTCTTGATTTGGCAAATCCAAGAATGATGTTATCCTTATTCCTTCACTGTCCGAGCTGTATTCTTCAAACCCAACTGCAAGTCAAGAACAAAAAACGTATTTCAGCATTAACATGGATGTCCTATTTAATGGTTTGGCAAACAGTGCCAACAGCCGATGTCCAATGCAAGAAAGATTCATGCAATACAGGGCATCGACCACAATTTGCAGTCAGGATGGTATCAACAAATGGTATTATCCCGTCAACAACAGCTGTAGTCGGGATGGCATCTCCAACACTGCAGAATTTAAAGTGTACTTTAAAAATACAACATGCAGTACAAAAATGGGAGGAAGCACAGGGATAAGCCCTCAGAGAAGGTTGAAAAAAAATAAGGGGGGTAAAAAAAAGCATATAAAATTAACTAACTTGTTTGCAATACAGAATGTCAAAAGCAAAGATTTTCTACGGTCTGGACCTTATTCTGTAAATATTTTTTGAAACTTGACCCCAGTAAAGTGCCTCCCAAATATACTTTCACAATTTCCTCATAGTTAGTTCGCATACAGCAATACTTCATTAACCTGCCTTCTCCATATCGGTCTTTGACCTCACAGCGGACCAGCAAGAACCAATGGCCAAATCTGGTTCCACTGTGCAGTTCTATCACCAGCAAGGTCAGTGGGTGCTGCATCTATTGAATGCTTAGTCCGCCGTACCCATTGTATGAATTAGGTACTTGGCAAAGGTTTAAGACTAGAGAAAACAAAAAACATAATTGAACCACTTTTAAGATCCTGAGCATGTCCCAGAACCTTGATGGATTAAATATTCTTTGAAGTGCAGCAAATACTTACGCAAAAGGATTAGCCAATCTGCACACAACACACACACACGCAAAAGTTGCAACAGAAGTTGCAGGCTGACTGAAACGCCGGACTACTGCATTGCTCCAATCAGACAGATTACTGTGGTTGAGCATTCCATCCAAAATGTGTGGCTGACAATGTAGCTCGTTTATTATCAGTGGCCTTTTCCCCCTTTCCACTCACAGCACAAGTCCAGCATCTATTGCTTCATCCACTTGCCCTCAAACCCAGTGGTTTGCTGGGTCAATTGAGGTAGAGGTTAAAAAGGAATCAGACTGATGATGAGGCAGACTTTGAATCGTTCTTTCTGTTTATACTCCAGCATCTTGTGAGAAGATGCTGAGGTGTAGGTCCAAGAACATTGAACAATACAGCACAGGAATATGCCCTTTAGCTTACAAAGTGCATGCCCATTATGACGACTGCACGATACATATCCCTCCATTTGTTGCACATCCATGCGCCTAATCAAAATTCTTTAGATGCCACTATTACATCTGCCCCCTCCACCGCTCCTGCCAGCATGTTCCACACATAGTCTTTTTTAAATTTTTCGTGCGTTTTAAAAGTCTGTGTTCTCCAGTTTGTTTTACGTGGGGGGAGGGAGTCAGGGGAAACATTTTTTCAGTTTCTTACCTTGCCGGAGATGCGATTGTTTTCCGGGTCGCATTTCCGGTCGCTCTGCTGCCTGCCATCGATGGAGCTGGAGGCCTCCTGGGATTGACTTTGAGCCGCACTGCGGGGCGTGGACTTAACATCGGAGTCGATCCCTTGCCTGGTATCGCTCCAACCGCGGCCTGCGGAGTTTACAGCGAGAGCTTGCAGTCTTGGGAGAGGCTCCAACGGTGCAGAGGCTCGACCAGCACAGACGCGGGGTTCGATCGCCCGGCGAGGGGGAGCTGACATCCACCCCCCCCGATGCAGGAGCTGATCGCCCCGATGCAGAGGGCCAAAATGTCGGCGGCTACGGGAGTAAAGATCGTCCCTTCAACGGAGGGCACGAGGCCCCCGACCTTTTTCGCCTTCCATCACAGTAAGGAATGTGGAGTCACTGTGGTGGATGTTTACGTTAAAATGTATTTTTATTTGTATGACTGACTTGGCAAATGAAATTCCTCAAATGTTGCAAAACATACTTGGCTAATAAAGTATTATTGCGATTGTGATAGTGTTTGATATTGCCATCCTGGGAAAACACTTTCGGACCCTACCTCTGCCTCTCATCATTTTGTCTATGGCAGGTCATGTCTTATGAACGTGATTGATGTTTTTGAGGAGGTGATCGACAACGGTAGGGCAGTGGACACTGATTACATGGATCCGAGTAAGACATTTGATAAAACCCTTCATGGTAGGCTGATCCCGAAGATTAAGATGCATGGATCCCTGGTGACGTGATCATTAGGATCTAGGTCTAGCTTGCATACTACCCTCTTAGTACCTATCCCCTGTATTCTCCCTGCAGAGCCATGTCATTTGTGCTAACGTGCACAATGACTTCTGGCTGTTTATCCTCCCCTTGTTAACATAAACATCCTGCAGCCACTCGGAGACATCCCTTATCCTGACACTAGAGCGGCAGCACACCATCCTAGAGTCTCCCCTGTGGTCACAGGATCTCCTGTCCGCCCCCTGACAAAGCGTCTCCTATTACTCTATCTGCCTTCACCTTTCCCCACTGTGCGTCAGAGCAAGGCCTGGCACTGCAGACCCGACTGTTGCTGCTGGTGCTCTCGCAAGCCAGGCTCCACTGTACAATTTTGGTAGATATAAATGCTTCAGTCTCCCCCTCCCTCAATATCTCTCCCTCTGCTCCTCGCGTCTTCACATTCACCCGTTTCCATTCATTTCCCTCTTGAATTCTCACTTTCTACAACCTGCTCCACGGCCCCCATGCCAAACCCTCTCTAGCACAGCACACCAGCAATCCCCAGGTCATTGAAGATGTAGGAAAGATTTGTGGAAAAGGTCACTCCTGGACTAGAATAGTCCATTGGATTGGAACTCAATTATATTGATGAATCTAAAAAGCTGGAGATTGTTGGAAGAGGGCTAGAGTTCTGCTGTTGCACAACCCCGTGAAGCATGAACTTTGAGACACCAAGCTGTCATTTTGTTTAAGCAGCTCAACAAATAAACACATGTGGAAGGGATAGCACCTCTCACAAGCAGATGACTAGATTTGCCAACTGATATCACATCTATGTTAGGGGGTGCACAGAATGCTGGAGAAACTCAGCGGGTGCAGCAGCATCTATGGAGCGAGGGAGATATGCAACGTTTCGGGCCGAAACCCTTCTTCAGACTATGTTAACTGGTCGTCAAAAAAAAAAAAAATTCTACAGTGGGTGGTAGCGACTAGCATATCATTCGGTTGAGCATTCTTCTATGAGTTATCGACAACAAACAGCAAGGTAAAAATCACTAATGATGTGTTCATCTATACCAGCATACAGCAGTCATGAGGCATCGCACGGCTCTGAGCAAACGTCTGAAATTGTACGAAAGCCGTTTAAACTCCAAGTAGTCGTTAAGACACCTCCATGATATGCAATGGAGGGTCAAATTTGAGTTTTAATAATGAGGTGGGGCTTAAATATTATAAAAAATACTTTGTCCATCTCTGAAAATAAAGAGAGAGTGAGGACATTTTCGTCAAGCTCTCTTAAAAGAGTAACCACGACCTTTTGTGATCGCTTCTCCTTATTACCAATTAGAACCAGCGCTGAGAAAGTCATTAGCTCCCCACCGCTGAAAGTCTCCTGTTAGTTATCATAATTTCAGAGGAAATCCTGAAATTACAGATTGAACACTGATTTTCCGGCACCCCCAGTTCTTTCTGGATGAACAGAGGTCACGTGATAATGAAACGACAGTACACCCCTGGCCCGCTAATGATGCGCATCTCTAAACTACCATGGGGTGCCAGAAACTTCAATAAAACCAACATATAATGTAAACTGAATGTGAATGGAATGATCTGCCAACCCATCCAGGACTCGCACCGTCTCCCCGGCCGTCACTCCCGACCCGCAACGTACACCAGCAGGCCCTTCTTCACCCACTGAAAGGACACAGAGTGCTGGAGTAATTCAGCGGGTCCGGATCTCTGGAGAGCATGGGTAGGCGGCATGGCACCCTTCCTCAATTGGCTGAGTTACTCCAGCACTGGGTGTTTCAGTGCACCCACTCAGTCACAGGAGTGGGCAGGGGAGAGGAGGCGGCGGTGTTGGGGGGAGGAGGGAGCGACCCGAAGGTCAGAAACCACAGCCCCCCTAACCACTGCCGCCTCCTCCTTCTCCCCTGGGGTCACCGACGTACTCCACCTTGGAAGCGACAGCAGGTGAGAAGGAGGGTATCCCACAGTGACGGGGGGGGGGGGCACACTGAAACACAAAGTGACCCAGCCTACTGAATCAGTCTGAGGGTCACCTAGCCATGTTATCTACAGATCCTGATCCACTGAATTACTCCAACTGTGTCCTTTCGGAGGGTGAAAAGGCTCACTGGTGCACCTCGAGTCTGGTTTGGCGTCAGAACCAGTGCGTTAAACGAGATGGTACGCGCAGAGGATGGGTCGGCAAGTCTGCCCGCTATATCCAACATCATTTATAAGGGGATTGTTAAAACGAGGGTTTACTACATTATCTTTCCGATACAGTTCGGACAGAAGATTGAGAACATAGTTAATTATTTCACGACGGAGGGACACGACTGGAACGAGCGATTGCCACTCGCAATACTATCTCTTGCCACTCAAGGAATTTCAACTGAGCTCTCATCATTTTACCCGGATTACATAGATTAGTAGGCGGGCCATCAGATGCCGGAAAATTGTCGTTCAATCTTTACTAAACCCAACGCTACCGGCACAGTTACGAGTACTGACAAAACAAGGTAGTGCGGCAGATGGGGGGGGGGGGGTGTTCATGTGCAGCTGAAATGATGTGGGTTTCGGCCCCTCTCCCCAACGTACTATCACTCAGGATGAGCTTGAAGATCTTGCTCCAAGGCTGCTATTTCAAAGGGAGATCAGGAATTTCTGTGTTTTTTGTTTCACTGAAACATGCCTCACCCTAACACCCCATCTTGCAAAACAACACAATTTACCTTCATTCTCCATTTGACAGAAACTGAAACACGAGACACCAACAAAAAGAGGAACAGCGCAATGGATCGGCGGAAGCTGAGGGTCCACTTCAGGATTGTCTTGTGTGGGTGGGCAGAAACATGTTAAAGACCAGTTCATCCAACCTGAATAAGTATACTTTAGTCTTCACCCGTTTCATAAAGAAATGCATTGATGGCTGTGTTCCAACAAAGAGAATTAGGTCTATCATAACCAGAAACCTTGGATCAACAGGAACATTCACTCTCTGCTAAAGTCCAATCCAAGGCTCCCAAGAATAATCCCACTTTATACAAGAAGGCCGTGTGATCTCAGGAATGCAAAGCAAGTCTTCCAAATCAAGCTAGAGGCACCGTTTAATCAAGGGGATGCCAAGTAACTATGGCAGGGCCTGAATACCACCGGGCTACATGCCATAGACAGGGAAAAACTGTGGCAACAAACCATCTCTACCGAACAAGCTTAATGCCTTTTACACTGATTTGAACAGGCATTCAAAGCTTGACCTAGGTGCATCCCTCATATCCCACTGGCTCTCTCCCATTCATCTTAATGGCAAAATTCATATGTTTTCACAAAGGTAAACACTCCAAGAAACCAGTTCAGATGGAGTTCCAGAACAGGTTCTGAAATAATGCATTAATCAACTGACCTCGGAGTTAGAATTGGTCATACCATTTCCTCCACTTGCCACTCAACCTGTGCGCTCGTTACTGTGCGGCCAAGTACAATGCCGATGTGATCTTTAAGTTCACCGATGAAACCACTGTTGTCGGCTGATACAGTAAAGGGATTAAAAACCTAGTGTTACAGTAGCAGGACAATAACTTAGTCCTGAGGAAGATGATAGAATTGGCTGTTAATCTAATGAAGCAAACCTGTCCTCTCAACGGGGCTGCTTAGGAATGATAGACAGATTCAAGTTGCGAGGTATCCTTACAATCAGCTACCTAACCAGTTCCCATCACGCTGATGCGGTGATCAAGAAAGTGCACCAATATATATTTCTTGTGTCTCCGAAAAGACTCTTTTCTCGCAATCTTTTGAACATCTGCGACAGAAACTACTCCAACAGTCTGCGCCTCAGCCTGGTATAGCAATTGCTCCTCCCTTGACCGCCTGAACCTGCAGTGCGTGGTGAACATAGCCCGGTCCACCAGTGGCTCCTCGCCTCCTTCCATTCAGTCCATCTTCAGGGTGCTTTTCATCAGGAATAGACAATAGGTGCAGGAGTGGGCCATTCAGCCCTTCGAGCCAGCACCGTAATTCAATGTGATCATGGCTGATCATCCCCAATCAGTACCCCGTTCCTGCCTTCTCCCCATATCCCCGGACTCTGCTATTTTTAAGACTCATCTTGAAAGCATCCAGAGAACCTGCCTCCACCGCCCTCTGAGGCAGAGAATTCCACAGACTCGCCACTCTCTGTGAGAAAAAGTATTTCCTCGTCTCCGTTCTAAATGGCTTGCTCCTTATTCTTAAACTGTGGCCCCTGGTTCTGGACTCTCCCAACATCGGGAACATGTTTCCTGCCTCTAGTGTGTCCAAACCCTTAACAATCAAGGAAGACAGAACATATTGTCAAGGATGCCTATCGCCCTGGACATTCCCTTATTTTCTCTACTATCTCTGGGAGAAGATGGAGGAGCTTTAAAGCTCGAAAGCCCAGACTAAAGAAGAGTTTCTTCCCCATTGCATGGAAGCCTGAAGCAATCACCTCGTTCACACCCCACTCCTAAAGGTGTTGCCACGTACTCATAACTCTACCTCATTCAATTTTTCCATCAATGTACCTTAATATTTTTTGCACTACAACCCTGCACCATTCTTCTGTTTTGCACTCGTTGTAATTATTGTTGTATTTGTCGTGACTGTATGTATATTGTTTACCCAGTGACCTTGATGTGAACAAGGAAATTGATTGAACCCTAATGTAAAACTAATCTTATTCTGATTAGGGTCAGCTGCAGGTGTCAGTATACAAAATATGCAGGCAAAATACAGTTATCAGTGGATCAGAACAAGCCTGGATTTACGATTCAGATCAAGCCTGAAATTAGCAGATCTCAACTGCAATAGCATTCTTGCTCTGGTTGACCACATTGTGTTTGCATGCTGGGCATGCAGGTCAAGCGTGATTCAGTTACTGAGCCCTGTATGACAAAGCTGCGTCCATTTCTTACAAAGATGTGGTTATGCTAAAAAAAGATAGTTTAGTGGAGTTTAAAGATACAGCGAAGAAACAGGCCCTTTGGCCCATCGAGGCCGCACACACAAGTCTTTTCTCATGTCACTCTGCAGGATAGTCCGCCCCTTCTTGTGCCATTGCATCTTTACTAGAGCGGTGGATGGCCGGCGGAGGTTAACAACCGGACACAATTTTCGGAGGGACTGGAAATTACGTGGTACGGGAAATGTAGTCAAACGAAATGCGGAGAATCTGATCTCGGTGGAGGAGAACGACCAGCGGACCAGCAACTGCTGTGAATCCGCTCTAGGCCCCTTCTCCTCTGGTCCCCCTCGCTGACTCCTGCCCACCCCTCCCCCCCATGATAACCTTCACAACCCCGCATTTTCTCCGAGCTCTCTCCCCCCCCCCCCATCCCCACAACAGCCACAACCACCACCCCCCCGCCACAGCAGTGCTGCCACCACCAGCCCCCCACAGGACCTGTCTGAGGCCGTCCCCCTCCCCCGGGTGCAGGATGTTCCCCCCTCTCCTACCATACCCGACAGACCCTGCCTGCAGAACTCAAGAGACGCAACACATACATACCTCCCCTCCCACACCCTCGCCCCACCCACCTGCCACACACCCCCACACCCCACCTCCACCCCTCTGGCCACACACACCCCCACCACACACCCTCCTCCCCTCCCACACATGAAGAGGATGGGGGGGGGGGGGGGGGGGGTGCTGGGGGCTGAGAGGAAATGGGCTGGGGGCTATGGGCGAGTGGTGGAATATTGCTTTGGGGGTCCCACTTTGTCTAATAGGCCACTAAAACTATATAACACCAGAGGGTGGTGGGTATGTGCGGGGATACAAGCTGCCAGAGGAGGTAGTTGAAGTATGTACAGTAACAACAATTAAAAAAGATAGTTGGATAGATATATGGGTAGGAAAGGTTTTGAGGTATACAAGCCAAATGGGGGTAAATGGAACTTGCTTCGATGGGGCACCTAGGTTGGACTGAAGGACTGCTTCTATGTGCTATGACTCTCAAACACCAATAAGCCAATATGTTTGGGACAGTACACGTAAGTACAGCATACTGTCACCTCTAAAAGGTTTTAAAGTCAATGTTGAATTTTGATTTTTGTTAATATTACAAAAAGATTACTAAAGATTACTTAAGTTGAAAATGTTATTATTCAATGAGGCAGTCAAACCCTTAATCAAATTAAGCAACCTACAGGACAATAATCTGCCATGGACATGAACAGCAAGGAACAATGTGTCTACCAGACTACACAAAAAATGCGCCCACAGTGACAAATTCTCTCCGTGGAGACTCGACCACAAGACTAACATTTTTTTAAATAAAGGGGTAGAAGAACGCAGCGAGTCAGACTATCTCTGGAGGGCATGGATCGGTAACATTTGGATCGGACCTTACCCAACCCAAAGTATTGCCTATCTATGTCCCCCAGAGATGCTACCTGATCCCACTCAGTTACTCCAGCACTTTTTTTTGCAAACCAGCATCTTCAGTCTGTTATGTCTACATTAGAATAATAGTCAAGGACAGCCCCACTCAAGTGGATGTAAAAGATCCCAACGTATAGAGCATGGAAACAAGGCTCTCGGCCCACACTGACTACACTACACTATCTACACTAGTCCCGTGACCTGCATTTGGCCCATATCCCTTTAAACGTATCCAATCCATGTACCTGTCTAAATATTTCTGAAATATTGCGATAGCACCTGCCACAACTAACTACCCTGGCAGCTTGTTCCAGCCTTTGTGTAAAAAGGTCACCCCTCAGGTTCCTATTAAATCTTTCCCCCCTCACCTTAGACCTATTCCTTTGGTTCACAAGTCCCCTACTCTGGGCAAGAGACTCTGTGTTTACCCAACCTATTCCACTCATGCACTCAAGCACCATTACGTCCGGCTCTCTGCCCCCTAAAGCCTCCAACCTTATCGTTCCCCAGCCCCGCACTTCCCCATGTTATCTTCGCCCCAAAATCCACAAACAGAACTGTCCTGGCAGACCCATTGTTCATATCCCACTGAATTAATTTCCACATACCACAACTCCATCCTATCCCCCCCCCGGTCCAATCCCTCCCTACCTATGCCCCCTGGGTCCCAGCTTCACACAGGAGGGCTGGTCCCCCAACGCAATATTCCACCTCTGCACCAATTCCCATATACACTCACACACACACCCTCCACACACACACACAAACAGTAAACTTTCTTGAATCAACTCACATGGCTGAGCACGGCCTCTTCACGGTGGGGCTTCCGCAGTCAGCGGAACTTCCGCAATCAGCGTGATGTCTGCACTTACTGGAAATTACACAATCAACGCGACCTCTGCACTCACTTAATTATGCAATCAGTGCGACCTGTCCACTATGCGGAAGTCACAAAATGAGTGGGACCTTTGGACTAAACACAGTCGGACCTAATAAAACATTTATTCTTTCCAATCACAGTCGGACCTAATAAAGCATTGCAGTTTCAAGCACAGACAGGGCAGCAGGCCAAACAACTCATGACATTGTCATTTCATTTCATTTTCAATTAAGCATTGCACTTTCAAGCACAGGCAGGGCAGCAGGCCAAACAACGCATGGCATTGTCATTAAGGGCTAACAAATCATTTATTGCAAGTACATTGTTGATTCACAGCTTAGAATGACAGTCGTGGCCTCTCCCTCGCGATCACGCAGAGTGACTGACTCGCGTCCAGGCATCCGGGGTTTTATAGTCCTGTTCTTCCCCCCCCCCCCCCCCCCCCCCCGAAGTTACCTTCATTGCGGTGATTGACAGGCAAGAGGACCAATCAGCTGAGGTGTTGCATACCAGGGCATCGGAGATGTCCCCATTCTTTCGGGACCGGGGGTTCCCCTCTTCCATTCTCACTAGGGTCTGTGTCTATCTCCTAGATTCCTCCTCTCTTATCAGCAGGTACTGTTTGGAATGTGCAGTGCTGGGATGCCAGTATCTTGGCCAGAATTGAGATCCCAACTGATATCTTTAAAAGAGGTCATCATCACATTGCAGCTTTGCACATCTATGGTCACCATCATGCAAAAGATGATTTAAAGCATGGAATTAAGCCCTTTGTCCCACTGAATCCACGCTGACCATCAACCAAGCATTTACACTCTCCGACATCAATCCGGTTATATTCCCCATATTCTTATCAACGCTATGTTCACCTACACATACTAGGGACAATATAGAGCAGTCAATCAATCTATCAGCTCCGCGCATCTTTGGGACATGGGGTGAAACTGGAGAAACCAAAGGAAACCCACAAATTCACATGGTGAACACGCAAACAGCACACAGACAAAGACACTGATTGTGCCTTTGGTGCTGCGAGGCAGCAGCTCCACTAGCTAAACCACTGTGTTGCCAAATTGGCTGCCAAATTTCCCAGATTAACACAATGGCTACATTTCAAAGGAACTTCATTCCCTCTAAAGCACCTTGGGATATCCTGAAAGGTTTTTAAACAGCATGACATTAAAGCAAATCCAACTATTTAAAAATATAAATACGCTCAAAGCACAAAAAGATCACAAGTAATTCCCACATCAGTCGCGATGACTTATCCAGAAATCTGCAAGAACTTCATATACTGCATGCAGCTGAGGTGCTCCTCATGAGAAGAGATTTTCATCTTCTACCTATCACTTGAAAATTTTTGCTTATCACAACCTGCTGCACTATACTTAATGTGTCTTTAAACACAATTTTGCCAATGGTGAATGGGAAATGCATCACATATAATGGAAATGCAAGAGTCTGCAATTGTTATAATTTGGAACAAAAATACCTCTGCTGCAGGAGCATGTGGAGTAAAAGGGATAAACAATGTTTCAGGTCAAGGCTTGCATCAGGACTCGTGTCATATCCTGATACAGAGTCTCAGCTTGAAACATCGACCATCTATCTCTCTGCCTCCCCAGATGCTGCTCGATACACTGAGTTCCTGCAGCAGTTTTTTTTAATGCGTCAGATATCATCGTGTTTTGTGTCATTTTTCCACACAGTTAGGGTTACGATATAAGTTTCACATAGTCAAAGCTTATAAAATTAATAAATAAAGGTAAATTAATATAAACTCTGGACATTATTTTTTTAACTGTCTGATTCAAATAAGGGTCCAACTCATAACACACTAAATATCTACATATCTATTATGGCTCAAGCCCCAAGAATTAATATTAAAATTAAGATAATGCAGCTCATATCATCACTTGAATTACGATAGAATATTAACCCCTAATAAAGAAATGCGATGACCATTTTTCCTGCATCTCCCCTGATTATTTTCCGCTGATTGTTTTGGCAATCAACTTACATTCAACATGAATAGAAACATTGGAAATGTCCTAATCGGATCAATTGATCGGAAAATACGTTCGCTGATGCGATTTGAAATCATCCATGGGCAGAGTGGAGGTGTTTAAAGATAGAAGGATGCTCAAAAAAGCAACTCAGACGTCAAGAACCCTTCTCATTTGAGTAGCTGGAAATTGCGCCTATTGCGATAAATACGCCTTAGCCTTCAAGTTTACAGTAGAATAGGAAATTAGGCATCTCCACAGGAACTATTCTGGGAAGCGTTGGTGTGGGCGGATAGACTGAGTGATAATTGGCGATGAGGTTATTGCGGTGCCATCTATTTACACCGCAGGCAATGATAACACCATTTAATCGACCAGAACAGGAGGACAAGAAAGAGGCGACAAAACAGAACAAGAGAGCCGACAGCACACAACCTCCCCTGTCTCACCTCCCGTCCCTAATCGGGAGAAAACCAGAGGGTTTTGCGAGGGTTCAGGATTTAGGGGGTGACAGACGCCATAACACTGGCAGCTCACCGTCCTGAGTAGCGGTATCGACACCGCAGGGCATAGAAGGGGTGGAGACAACTGTCAAACGCCGAACCCCGCAACCCCCGACCCACCTAAGGGGGTGTCATTGAGAGCGGGGCCCGAGCATAACCAACCCCGCCACCGGTCATAATCATCCAATACTCACATTCCTCTAGCTCGTCCTGGGAGTCCTCGTAATACAGAGACAGACCTATGAAGAGAACAACTTGTAAATTCAGAAAGGTGGTTTAAAACCCGCGGATAAAGAGTATGAAAGAGCCGCGAGCTGAGAGATAACTCACATACCCGCCATCTTGGACGGAGGTGGGGGAGGGGAGAGATGGCGAATCACTTCCGCAATTAAACCACCAAATAAATAAATACGGCCGGCGCCGCCGAGCGACTAGTCGCAGCCGCCGATGGAGTAAGGGGTCGGAATTAAAATTAAAGGCCGGCAGAATGATTTTCAAATATAGTCCGGTGATGACGTACTCAACGGTCCCCCCCCCCCCCCCCCGGGGGTTGATGGAAAGTCGAATTATTATTTTTTAACACGCGGTGGTAATTTTTACACGTAAGTTATGTAGGAATCTTTCTAATGGCATTTCGTGGGATAAAAGATTGTGGAAGAGTTTGGTGGGTCAAGTGACCGGGTCACGTGATGGCGGCGGCGGCAAGATGGCGGCGGCGGCGGCGATGGCGCTGCTGCAGCTGCTGAGGGGAGAGTTGGCCGCGGTCTAGAGCGGCTCCACTGGACAGTCGCCGCCTCTCGCACACCTTCCACCCCGAGGATCAAACTACTCGCCTCCTTTCCTTTCAAAGGGAACGATCGATGCCAGTTTTGTGCTTGTTCCATTTTTCTGATTTGCGGGATGTGTGTGGGCTTCTGAAGAATCCAAGCTTTCACCATGGCTTTGAGGGAGCTGAAAGTTTGCCTGCTCGGGGTAAGTGTGTTGCCAGCTTTACACGATTATTATACACAAGATTGAACTCAGTCATGGTTTGTTCCTAAGAGAGAGACACACACACACACACACAAAAACAACTGGAGTAACTCAGCGAGTCGGGCAGCATCTCAGGATCTCGGTTGTTTAAATTATTCTTTGACCCGTGAACATCACTGATTTAACAACATCAGATCTCAATTTGAACAAAAGAACAACAAATTAATAATTACAATGTAGGCAAAGTATTCCTGTGTAGACACGAAATACTGGAGTAACTCAGCGAGTCGGGCAGCATCTCTGGGGGAAAGAAAAATTTGACGTTTTGGGTCGAGACCCTTCTCGCTCGTTGTCGAGTTTTACTTTTTTTGGCAATTGCCATCAACGATGACTGTGCAACTGATTGTTTTTATCACGTTGTTAACTTTTGCAAATGAACCAAATATGCAAGAAATCTTAAACAATGACAAAACTGGGAATGTTAAGATGAAACAATGACATAACTAAACATGTAGATGCGGATATCTGCCACTCTGCGCCTTTAAAGAGCAAACTAAGCGAACGGGGGACTTCCGGTGGCGCCATGTTCTAGGAGAGAACAGCGTCAGATCAGCTCTTAAAAAATCTGGAAAAAAAACGGGGTTAGAGGAGGTTGCTAACACTACTTACCGCAGGAGATCGATTTTAAACGGCTCCGGGTGCGATTGTAAGCTGCGTGACGTCATCAGGCGCGCGACTTTAGCGACTCCGGTAAGAAATTTAAAATGAATCCCTCCTCCCCCACACAGCCGAAGAAAAGTTCCAGAAGGGAGGCAGGCCCCACCAAAGCTTCAGGCTCGGGACAGGCTGCCTCCCAAGAAGAGATTTCACAAAGAAAAGCTGAAATGGAAGATTTTAAAAAGTCTTTACTGGCAGATATGAAGAAAATGCTGAAGGAAACACAAACAGAAATGAAGAAAGATTATAAAGAAACTAAGGATGAAATGAAGGCCTTAAAAATGGATATTCGAAATATCAAAGATGAATTAACAAGAGAAGTTAAAGAAATGGTAAAAACCATGATGTCGGATTGGAAAACAGAAATTGAGGAGGACATACACAATCAACTGATCGAGGCAACTGATAAGATTGCTGGGATGGAGCGATTGATGGAAGAGATGATGGATGCGAAAATAGAGGCGAGGTTAAGCCCTATGTCAACTGTACTGGATCAACAAAATGATACGATTAAAGAATTAACTGATGCTGCTCTAACAACTGCGAGAGAGAATGAGAAGATAAACGAAGAGAACAAACGCCTCTCTGAATTATTACGTAAAATTAATGAGAAATGTATTGATTTGGAGGGGCGCCAAAGACGTAAGAATTTGCGCATAGTAGGTCTGTCTGAGGGACGCGAAGGAAACTATGACCCACGTAAATTCTTTGCAAAACTCCTAAAGGACATTTTGGATTTGGATGAAGAACCCCTGTTGGGCCGTGCCCACAGGGCTTTAAGACCGGTCCCTAGGAGGGGTGCGCCACCAAGACAAGTAATTGTAAAGGTGGTTTATGACAGTGTCTTTGAGGATATGATGAAGATAATCATAAGAAAAAGAAATCTGAAATACGAAGGAGATAACATCAGTATCTTCAGAGACTACCCGGCTGAAGTGGCTAAAAGAAGAGCTCTATTTACAGAAACAAGACGCATCTTGAGAGACATAAAAGGAATAAAGGAGATCAGATATGGTTTGGTGTACCCGGCAATACTTAGAGTTACCTACGAGAATAAGGATCTTCGTTTCACCAAACATACAGCGGCACTGGAATTTGCTCGGAAAATACTGAAGGAGGCAGAAGAAAGAGAAGAAGGAGAAGAAGGAGACGCTGTGGAAGAAGGAGTAGACCCAACTGGGTAGTGGATGAATGAACTTTATGGACCTGTGGCTGTGAATCATTTACTGAGAAAAAGGCGGAATAATGGACATCGATTTGTAGTTTTATAATGTTTACTAATTAATTAATAAATACTAATTTGTAATTTTTAATTATTAATTATTAATTACTAATTAGTTTGATTTCCCTTACTCCCCTCATATAGTATTACTAATTATGATAATAATTATAGCTGAGATTAACAACTAAAAATTAGTAATATGAATAATAGAAAAATTTATTAAGAAAATAAAGTTAGCACCCCCACCCCAATATACACAGTATTTCAAATAAGAGCTGGAATATTTAACATCTTTTTTTTTAATACGGAAGTCGTTAGATTAGTAGCCATGTTAGTGTGGCTTTCACTTGCACTCACTACACATTATATAAGTGTAGTTTCTTTTTTTTCTGATCACCTTTTTTTCACCCTTTACTTTTTTTATATTCACATTTGTTATTATTTTTGTTATTTTTTGCATAACACATACTTGATATTATATTATATATTATATAATTATGACTTTTATCTATTTTATATAATCAGATTAAATGAATATGGTTTAATGGAATTGGAAATTCGCATCGGACTGAAGTTGGGGTGTAGTGTCGGGCTGGAGGAGCCAAGAAGGCTACTCCAAAAAAAGCCACCCTAACAATAAAATGCAGGATATGAATGTAAGGAATGGAGATGATGGAATCACCTTCTGTAGCTGGAATGTTAAAGGAATCAATGAACCAATTAAAAGGGGAAAGGTACTAGCTCAGTTGAATAGATTGAAATCTGGAGTTATGTTTCTTCAAGAGACACATCTTAAAAAAGATGCTCAATATAGATTAACCGCGAAATGGATTTCAAAAGTATATCACTCTTCGTTTATACACAAATCTAGAGGAGTTGCAATAATTATTCGTAAAGGTATACCTTTTAAACTTAATTCATTAATAGAGGATAAGGAGGGTAGATATTTAATAATTACAGGGGAACTACATTCAAAAAAAGTAATTCTTATGAATATATATGCACCTAATTTTGATAATCCACTATTTTTTAAGAAAATATTTAATAGTATTCCTATATCCACCCAATATAATTTAATAATTGGAGGTGATTTTAATTGTACTTTAGATAATTATCTGGATAGATCTTCTACAAAAATTAAGGCTCTCTCTAAATCAAGCAAGCTTATAAACTCCTTTAGTAAGACATTGAATGTTAAAGATATTTGGAGATTGGATAATCCTACCGGACGGGAATATTCATTTTTCTCGCCGGTATTTGGAACATATTCGAGGATTGATTATTTCTTAGTAGACTCAAAACTACTCCCCTTTACATATGATGCAAAGTATCATAATATTATTATCTCAGATCATGCCCCTTTAACATTTAAGATAAAATTAAAAGATATGGTTAATAAAACTAATATTTGGAGATTCAATACACAGATATTAAAGGATAAAGACTGCTGTAACTATGTGGAGAAACAGATTAAATTATTTTTTGAAACTAACGATAAACCTGAGACTTCCTCATTACTATTATGGGACACATTTAAAGCATTTATGCGTGGTGCAATAATATCAGCACAAGCTCATTTTAATAAAGAAAATCGAAAGATGGAGCAAAAGTTAGAAAAAGAGATAAACCAATTAGATAGTGAAAATATAATACACCCTTCAAAAGAGTTGAGTAATAAAATTGCAATATTAAAATATAGATTAAATAAAATTTATGCTGACCAAGTGATAAAATTATACCAACAAACTAAACAAGTTCATTTTGAATTCGGTGATAAACCTCAAAAATTATTAGCACGACAACTCAGAAGATTAGACGATGAAAAAACTATACATAGTATTAGATCGGCGCAGGGAAATACGTTGACTATACCAAAAGACATTAATGATACATTTTTACAATATTATCAAAATCTTTATTCATCTAAATTAACAGGGCAAACAGATGAAATGGAAACATTTCTAGAAAAATGTCATTTTAATAAGTTAAATTTTGAGAGTAGGCAATTATTAAATGCTGAAATATCTGTAATAGATATCGAAGAATCAATTGGATCGTTAAAAAATGGTAAAACAGCGGGCCCCGATGGCCTGAATGCAGAATTTTATAAAAAATTTCACGATCTACTTTCACCTAGATTACAAACAGTGTACAGACACACCTATGAGTTAGGAAAATTACCAGACTCTTTAAATGAATCTACAATTACATTAATTCCTAAATTAGATAAGGACCTGGAAGACCCTGGATCATACCGAGCGATTGCCCTTTTAAATACTGATCAAAAAATACTAACTAAAGTACTCTCTCGGAGGCTAAGTTTAGTGATTTCCAAAATAATACATTATGATCAAACAGGTTTTATTCCAAAACGTTACTCATCACATAATCTTAGACGCTTGTTTAACATTATTTACTCGAGAAGAAGGAGAGATATAGAATTAGCAGTTATATCGTTGGATGCTGAAAAAGCATTCGACCAGGTGGAATGGTCATATTTATTTAATATAATGGAAAAATATCAACTGGGGGACGGATTTTGTAAATGGGTAAGAATATTATATTCTAACCCTACTGCAAGAATTTTAACCAATCAAATATTATCACCTAAATTTAATCTCTTTAGGGGATGCAGACAGGGATGTCCGTTATCCCCTTTATTATTTGCCTTGGTGATAGAACCTCTGGCTGAAAGAATCAGATCAGAACCCGAAATATATGGGTACAACACTGACATAACAAATAATAAGATATCTTTATATGCAGATGATATTCTGATTTATATTACTAAGCCGGAACGTAGTATTCCAAAGCTATTCAATGTTATAAATGAATTTAGTGTATTTTCAGGATATAGGATTAATTGGAGTAAAAGTGACATAATGCCTATAACTGGTATAAATGTAAATATATTACAAAAATACCCATTAAAAATAGTTACAGATAAATTTAAATATTTAGGAATTAATGTGTCTAAATCCTATAAATTATTAATTAAAGCTAATTATTATCAATTATTAGAGAAACTTAAAAAAAACATTTTATATTGGAAAACACTTCCTATATCTATGATCGGTAGAATTAATGCTATAAAGATGATTTTTTTACCACAATTGTTATATTTATTTCAGGCAATTCCTTTTTTTCTTCCAAAAAGTTTTCTAAAAAAAATTGATACCATAGTTAATAATTTTGTCTGGGATTACAAAAGCCATAGAATAGGTAAAAAACACTTATGTAAGTCGAAGATAAATGGAGGGCTGGCACTTCCAAATTTTTTATATTACTATTGGGCAGTCCAGATTAAGAATATGAATTTTTGGTGGGTAAATATGGATGTTGAACCAATGTGGCTAAAAATGGAAAAGGAAGACTGTTTACCTTTCACTATAGAGTCGATTATTTTCGCACCAAAGGAAGTACAAAAAAAGACTTATAGGGACAACATTATCATTCATAATATTAGGCGTATTTGGAAACAGATAGTTAAGACACTACATCTGGATAATCTTTCTTTTAGGTTATCAATTAGGAATAATCCACTGTTTAAACCCTCAATCTTAGATGCGGGGTTTAGACTGTGGGAGGATTTAGGAATTAAAAGAATAGAACACCTTTATAGAAATGGAAAATTATTATTATTTGAAGAGTTACAAGATATTTTTGGATTACCTTCACAACATCATTTTAGGTATTTACAAATTAGAGATTTTATTAAATGTAACACATACGACTATAAAAATAAAGGACCAGGCTTATTAGATGAAGTGTTTAATTTACATCCAAATACGGATAAGCTTATAGCTTATATCTACAATATTATTTTAGATAAAGAGAACCCAACAACTGAAACATATCGTCAAGCATGGGAAAATGAAATTGGATTACCTATAACGAAAGAAACTTGGGAAGAAAGCTTACAAAGAATACATTGGTGTTCTTTGAATGCCAGACATACATTGATACAATTTAAAGTTATATATAGATTACACTACTCGAAAACCAAATTAAAAAGTATTTTTCCTAACCTTTCCTCTATTTGTGATAAATGTAAGAATTTTGAAGCAAATTTAATACATAGTTTTGTAACATGTCCACGGTTGAATTTTTATTGGATTGAAATTTTTAAAGTTATTTCGGAAGTCCTTAAGGTTAAACTTGACCCAGACCCAAAATTAATAATATTTGGAATCCCGGAGCCAAATTTGGTACTCACAATTAATCAAAGAAATTTTTTTGATTATTGTTTAATAATTGGGAAAAAAATGATACTTAAATTTTGGAAGGGAACATTATCCCCAACAATTAAAATGTGGAAAGCAGAGATGTTGGAGACGTTGAATTTGGAAAGAATTAGATTTGTCCTTTTGGACAAGTATAATTCTTTTGAATTGATATGGTCTCCATATATACAGTATTTAGAGAAGTAGCTATTCTTGGAATCACGGCTTCGACGGGCACCCTATGGATCCGATGCGAATAACTTACCTATAATTGATAATATTGTGTATTTATTAGAGATATTTCTGAATGAAATAGTATCTCGTACAATGTCTTTAGTTTTTGTTTATATATATATATATATATGTAATATTATTGTTTTTCAAATTATCTTTTTAATTTTTAATTGATATATGTGCGAAAAAAAAAAAATTTTTATTCCCTTTTATTTTTCCTTTTTTCTTTATTCTTTTATATATCTTTTTCTTTATTTCCATAAAAATAGAAGATATTATGTATTGATATGCTATTTGTAGTAATACTGAATTAAGGTGTTAGTTTATAAAGTAAGCTATATATTGTAAACTATTTACTTCAAATAAAAAAAATATTACAACAAACTAAGCGAACGGGTTGGGCAAGCGATGTATTTATCTTTTTAAGAACGGAAGCTTTACAACATCGGATCCTTAGTGAACGGTGCTTTCAGCCACCAACCTAAGAATGGTACATCAGAAATTTGGGTGCGAAGAAATACGTCTTGAATATTAACCATGCAATATGTGTAGAAAAATATCCATTAAAGGAATACTTTTCTATCTTTGTCCCGCCCTCTCCCCTGACATCAGTCTGAAGAAGGGTCTCGACCCGAAACGTCGCCCATTCCTTCTCTCCAGTGATGCTGCTTCACCCGCTGAGTTACACCAGCATTTTGTGTCTACAAAGGAATACTTTGCCTACATTGTAATTATTAGTTTGTTGTTATTTTGTTCAAATTGAGGTCTGATGTTGTTAAATCAGTAATGTTCACTGGTTTAAGAGTCAAAGAATAATTTAAACAACTGAGATTCTTACATAAATATTTCGAGAATTATTTAAAAATATTGTCATTAGTAATTTATTTTCTGGTCACACCTTTCGTTGATCTAAAGATTTAACCAGGGTGATAGATAGGGAAAGGTGAATTTTGGGAACATGTTTTAGCCATTTTGCTGTGCAGACAAAACATATAGTGATTCCTGTGGTGGGGTGGGGGAAGAGAAACAAGATTATTTGTACAAAATGTCAATACTGGTGACATGTAGATCTTCATAAGTTATGGGTAGACACAAAATGCTGGAGTAACTCAGCGGGTGAGGCAGCATCTCAGGAGAGAAGGAATGCCTGATGTTTCGGGTCGAGACCCTTTGCATTTCAATTTACATAAGTACAATAATAAGTTATTGTACTTTGTAAATTGAAATGCCACAAACTTAGTTATTTTGGTCTCCTAACTTTGGTACAAATAGTTCTTAACTGGTTTTGTGTAATACTATTTCAATATCATTGGGGAGTTGTATAATGCATTTATCCAGCACTCTTTGGTATACATTTTAAAACAAAATGTATACTCGCTCTATAACCGTGAATGTTTGTGGAGTTGTACTCTTTCTGATGAAAATTTCACAGCCTTGTAGCCTGTTTATATATACAACCTAATAAGCATAGAGAACCATTTTTGTACAGTGTGGTGAAAAATGAGTTCATTTTAGTAATCACAATAGAATTTTTTTTTAATGTTCAACCTAGAGCAGTTTATGGACAAAATATAATTGTTCGTTGCATCTCCAGGATTAACTATTCTTAATCTTAAATGGGCTTAGTTTAAGAATTTGCTTGAATTGCAGAGGAGAGTTATCTGCAGTTCTTGTCTAACTTTGTTGAAACATGTCTTTATAACTGTCTTTAGAGTTGTGTGTGACCATTCATTTTTATTCTGGGAATGAGGATGCCGTCCATTGAAAAGAGTGAATAAAATGTAGTCAATGGGTTAAAAGTGATCTAATTTAAGACAAACAATCCAGGGAGGGCTCAGCAAGAACTTATTTTTCTGGCTGCTGAATTTCGACCAGCCAGGGCATGGTCTCGGGGCAAGGGATAAACAATGAGACCCAGGAAAGCAGTCGATGGACTTTATTAGGAGCATAGAACGAAAGATTCCTGAAAATCAAAAATATAAAAATGTGAAAAACTTGCGAAGAATTGCATATCTCCATTGAATGATTGATTAGCATCTATTTTAGTCAGTCAAGTCACTTTTATTTCTATAACACATTTAAAAAACAACTCTCGTTGACCAAAGTGCTTTACATTGGTGGAGGTACTAACGTTATACAACATTGGTTCATAGATTAAGTACATACATATAGCCCTCCCCTAGAGGACGTCAAGAAAGGCTTGGGAGTAAAGATGAGTTTTAAGTCTCGACATAAAAGAGTCGATGGAGGGGGCAGTTCTGATGGGAAGAGGGATGCTGTTCCACAGTCTAGGAGCTGCAACCGCAAAGGCGCGGTCGCCCCTGAGCTTATGCCCAGATGTTCAGTAACCCCAAGTCGGCCGATCTGAGGGACCTGGAGGTAGTGTGGTGGGCAAGCAGAGTTTTGATGTAGGTGGGGGCAAGCCCGTTAAGGGCTTTGTAAACATAAAGAAGGATCTTGACATTTTAAGATCTAGTACCAAGTAATAGAATTTAGATGATTTCACACCTCAATCTTGTCAACTAATACATTTTCTAAAATTAAAACAGTCACTTTCCAATAAATTATTCCTCCAAAAAAAAAATCATAACAAATGATCTGTCCTTTATTAACTGATGAGCCTTGGCTGCACAAGCAGCTTGCCATTTGCTATACTATAATGATTAAATGTTATTTGTATAAAGCTCTGGTATGTACAGAGTTTGTTACTGTACAAACGAGTCTTATTTCCAACATTCTTTTTTACAATCTGCTTGTGACCTTTTGCACTGTGACAATTTTGGAAATCGTAGCTATGCAGCTCGTTCCACATACCCTGCACCCTCTGGAAAAAACAATCTCTTTTAAATGTCTCCCCTTCCACCTTAAACCTAAGCCCTCTAAGGTTAGACACCCCCCCACCCTTGTAAAAAGACTCTGACAATCTATCCTACTATGTATGTCCTTCATAATTTTATAAATTTAAATGAGGTCAATCCATAGCTGCCTTGCCTACCTGTGCAAATAAAACCAGTCTATCCAATCTCTCCTTGTAGGCAAACTCTTCCATTCTAGGTCGCATCCTGCTTATTCTTTCCGAACTCTTTCTAATGCTGAGTTCTGAACTCTTTCTAACATCCTTCCTGTGGCAACCAGAACTTTACACAATATTCCAAGTGCAGCTTGACAAATGTTTTGTGCAGCTGCAACATGGCAAACCAGCTGGGGCCTTGGCTTGTGAAATCGAGCATGTCAAATGCTGCCTTCAGTATCCTACCGCCTATGTTACCATTTTCAGGAACCTATTTTGTCTCGCTCTCTCCCCTACTCTCTGCTACTTTTCTCGATATACAGTGCCCTCCGTAATGTTTGGGACAAAGACCCATCATTTATTTATTTGCATCTGTACTCCACAATTTGTTGTAGAATGAACCGCCAGCCAATGTTTTGAGACATTTGTTTGAATTTGAGCACATAGAATGTGTCTATACACTTCTGCGGACAGTGGTCATTGACAAACCCAAACCTGCCTCCTGGAGAGTGTTTCTGATCTGTCGGACAGGTGTTTGGTGATTATTCTTTATTATAGAGAGAATTCTTGTCATCAGCTGTGGGGGTCTTCCTGACCTGTCAGTCCCTTTGTGATTAGTAAGCTCGTCAGTGCTCTTTCTTCTTAACGATGTTCCAAACAGTTCATTTTGGTAAGCCTAAGCTGTGGCTGATGTCTCTTTATTGTTATTACCAGTTTATTGTCAGTTTTATTCGTGTTTCTCAGTCTCGTAATGGCTCCTTTGACTTTCATTGGCAAAACTTTGGTCCTCGTATTGATAAACAGCATTAAAAGTTTCCAAAGGTGATGGAAAGACTGGAGGAAAGACTAGGTGCTGAGAGCTCTCTTATACCCGCATAAGGAGGCAATTAAACACACCTGAGCAATTACTGACGGCATGTGTGCCAAATATTATGGAATCCTGAAATGAGGGGTCTATGTATAAATGCAGCTGTAATTTCTACATGGTGAAACCAAAGTGTATACAAATGGCTTTTAATAAAATCTGACAATGCACACTTTAACCACATGTGATATTTTTTCTATTGCAAATCTCAAATTGTGGAGTATAGAGGCAAATAAATAAATGATGGGTCTTTGCCCCAAACATTATGGAGGGCATTGTATGCCTCTTCCCTTAACTCTGTTCAAAGACCATGACAGTCCTTTCAGATGAGACAGAGTTGCACTTATCTGCTGTTTTAGGTGTGGACTCCTATATATCGGCGTGACCAAGTGCAGGTTTGGCGATTGTTTCACTGAACACCTCCACTCAGTCCATCTAGGCATATGTGATCTCCAAGTTGCTAAACACTTTAACTTCCCCTCCCATTCCCACACTGACTTCTGTCCTGGGTCGCCTCATTGTCGCCTTCCACTCAGCTAACAATGATCCATTCTCCATTTCCTTGATCATTGTCTGCTCTGATCAGTCATTTTTACACCTTACCCATCCATGTATCTCTAGTCTCCCTCTCCCCGTGTCTCTCAGTCCGAAGAAGGGTCTCCCTTCTCTCCAGAAATGCTGCCTGTCCCGCTGAGTTACTCCAGCATTTTATGTCTGTCTGTTTACCTTTGTGTTTCATCATTGGTTGCCTTATTTATGGATATTAATGTGTTGATTAGACAGTTTAGAGAAGTTTTATTTGACATGAGATAGACACAAATTGCTGGAGTAACCCAGTAGGTCAAGCATCATCACTGGGGAAAATGGCTAGGTGACAATTTGGGTCTGGATCCTTCTTCAGACTAATACTTGGCATGGACAAGTTGTATTTTAAGAAAATGTAGCGCAGGCTACACTTGTACTTTAGAGGGAATTTGACTCAAACACAAGACCCTGAGGGGTTTTGACAGGGTGGAGGTGGTTAGGATGTTCCTGCCTGTGGGAGAAACCAGAATTTAAAAAATAAATAATGGATCACCAATTTTAAGATGGAGGTGACATTTTTCCTGGGAGTTGTCAGTTTTTCGAACACCCCCCGAACAGTACCCGAACAGTAGCAGTCGTTAGATGTCTTTAAGGGAAGTAGGTGCACAATGTGCACGTGGATACGTTGCCACAAAGGAAGACAATGTGAAGTTGTGATTAAAATCAATCAGCTATGATTTTTGACAGTGGTGAAGCAGGCTTGAGGTGCCTAATGACCTGTCCCTAATTTTACTTTGTTAACATGACGGTCATTGGGGAATAATATTGGTTGCCTTTGTCTAGTTAACTCAAGAAACAATAATTAACCATTACGATTTGTTCAATTTCGGTTACCATCTTCCATCTTGTTCCAAGGACTTCAAGGCATTTTTATTGGAAATACTTTATCAAACATGTTTCGAAAGTTCATTTTACTCGGCATCACCACATTTTGCTCATCAGTCTTCATAAAATTAAAAGCAACTTTTGTTAAAATTAAATTGTGTGAAACAGTCAATGTTACTTTGTTTTAATTCATGCACATTTGTCCAAAGTGACGATTTCCCCCCGTTATCATTTACAGCTAACCGTCTCACATGCTTGCTCATTAGTAATTGTTCGGTTTATCCTTGCATTCTTTTTTGAGGATGTAATAGTCACCATTCTTTAGTATTTTGACATAGCCCTGGTGAAGGAGGACAATTATGGACAGAACTCACACAATTTGCATCTTTCCCTCGGGTACCTAGAATGCATCACGTCAAGAATTGGTGACATCCTCGTGCTGCCTTTTTTTTAAAACATTATATATTTCTGATTTTCAGTTTGTAGCATATCTGTCACTTTACACCTACCCTACCTTTTCACTGTAATATGAGTAGCAATTCAATTTGTAAAAGCATGCAAGGTATTCAATTTTAGTATTCCCAACGATATATTGCATTTGTCTCACAATCAGCTGTAACCATCTCTTATTGCTAAATATTTGAAGTACTGGTTATGTTTGCTATCAGTGGGCTCACGTGCTCTTTTTGGCCCCTCATATATCCTTCTTCACTTTACCTCTTTTTCTGTGTCAAATTCGCTTTCTTCATCCCGTTAGCTCTCGTTTTGTGCTACTTTGTGCTCTTGTGAAAATGTACTTCAAATGTCTGTGAACCATTTTATTAATGCCACTCATTTGTAGATCCCAGTTTTGCCTGGCAAATTTCAGTCTAAGTTTACCATGTCCAGATCAGTGAAGTTATTCCCCTTCAAGTTAATTATGTGAATTCTCATAGTACTTTTCTGTTGATAATCTAACCCTTATCACACTGGTATTCTTTGTGTTTCCCCCACTGAAGCTTGATCCAGGAACCAAATCCGGCATGGTGCTGGGCTATAATTATTCAAAAAAGATCTCTTGAATATATTATACATTCTTCCTGTTTTATCTTTACACTTTTATCACCTTAGGATTGTCACTACTCATTCTTATCCCTAACTGCAAAAAAGTTCCTCACTAATCTTCCCAGAAATTGATGGCCTGATAATCCAATTAGTACAATACAACTTTAGTGTTCTAGTTCTAACTATATAAATTCTACACTTGATAATTTGGATATAACCATCTCAACGGCATTTCAGTACCAGTACTACTTAACCATCTCCTTTTCTACCTTGTGTTCTTTGTATCCAGATGTAATACCAAGGCTTGTCTTTTTTGGATATGATCTCTATTATTACTACAACATCACATCCCCACATGGTTACTTCCACTTAAATTCACAGTTATTGATTTTGTTTGGAATTTAGACTTGAAAACTTCCCTGTGTTTCAAAATATATGTATTTACAATGCATTGAAAGCAAGCAAGACTGTATTTTTTTTGTGGATCTCAAAACTTGTTGAAAACTGGACAATGAATGTCATTAGAGTATCACAGTTTGAAGAGATACTTCTGTCTAAACCTTTCTTGAAATTGGAGTATTCTGCCACGTGCTCATTTTATTGTCAGCCATTCTAAAGTTTCTCACATGTAGGTTCTACATGCATTATCACTAGATCACTATCACCCTATCAGATGTTGCATCTTGACTTCCTGTCTTATGCAAAATGGAAACATATGAGATAAATGATAATGCTGCATATTTTTCCATTCTTCATTCACATCCATCAGCATGCCTACCTGAATGGAATATAATCTGTTGACATGTGTGTAATCAATAGCAAATTTATTTTAACCCTAATGGATTCTGGCAAGCTCTGCTTGTGGTGCAGCAATATTGTTTCTTGAACAGATGTGCAAAAGTAACATGGGTGCATACCTTCTATTGATCTAAATGAAGAGATTCTGCATGTGTTTTAGTGCTTATGATTAGGATAGCAATATATTAATCAATCTGTCACAGTAGCAATTGATTTTAATGTAGTCAATCTGTTACTTTTAGTTATTATTTATAATGTATATAAAATAAGTTGGTGTTTCCAAAAGTGCAAGAGTTGGCTTTAGATGTTTTTTGCCTGCTATAATTAAGGCAGTCAGTTTGTATGAAGGAACTGCAGTTGCTGGTTTACACCGAAGATAAACACAAAAAGCTGGAGTAACTCAGTGGGTCAGACAGCAACTCTGGAGAAAAGGAATAGGTGACATTTCGGGTCGACAAAGGGTCTCACCCTGAGATGTCACCTATTCCTTTTCTCAAGAGCTGCTGTCTGACCCGCTGAGTTTCTCCAGCTTTTTGTGTCTATCAGTCAGTTAATTTGTTGTTTTATGTGATTATTAAATTGTACATCATGGAGAAAAAAGACTAATTGCTTTACCACCTGCTGCTGCTGGACATCAGTTGTAGCCAATAATTTCATTGGTGATTGCTTTTGTAACCTTTGAGCTCATTGGGGTTGGATGGAGCGGACTGCCCGTAGGGGAAGTGGTCTCGCCAACAACAGGGTTTTGCAAAGTGAGAGCATACAATCGTGACATCTCGAGCATCTTGCAACTGGGGAAAAGCCATTCATTGACTGCAGAGCAGTTATATTACTGCACTTGCAATTTTTCTTGATTGGCTAACGCTAGGCCTAGAGCAGCAGCTAGAATTACAGTGGTGGTTGTGGCAATGGGTAAAGGATATGTGCTTCCTGCTATATTTCAAACCATTGTTACCACTGAAGTTTTATCAGGCCCACCATACGGTTTTACCCATGTCCAGTCCATGTCAGTTACCACCCCACTCCACCCACCCCCCCAACCCATCCCTGTTCACCAAAATCTTTGGTATCAATATTAATTTTCTGCTGAGCAAGATTAAAAAAAAGCAATCCCACTCTGTAGGATACATGTACAATTTATTCTTATGAAATGAATAGTAACATTCAGTTTTAATGATCATGTGATGGAAAGGATGTCCATACTAGAGGCAAATCTAAACAACAGTGACCAGACACTGGGAAACCTTCAGTTCATTCGTCAAGGTTTTATAAACAATTTAATTATTTCAGAAGACTAAAGTTACAAATTCGACGAGGATTCTTGATTTGGATTAACAGCAGTACTCATTTAAAAAATTAAATACATTTAACATATTTTGTGAGGAAACTGACATGCTGTTGTTGTTCCATCTGAATATTATTGTTAAACAATAAACAATATCATGATATTTGAGTGAAACTAAACAAATAGTGGGGCTAGTTCATGTTTTGTAGGCAGCCCAAGCGACCATGCTATTTTCTTTACTTATAGAACTCATCCTTGCCTCTGCTTCTAATATTTCATCTCACATTTCCAGGCTCATGGTATTTTGTTATGATGATTTCAGAAAAGGATTATGATCCTGACATTTATGGCTCTTCTGGATATCTTCTGGTTTGTCACTTTTGTTATCGTCTTTTTCACCTTTTCTTATGGTCTTTTTCTCATTTTAATCTCCTGCCTTCTACCTCATCACAGACCATCCCTTATTCTCTTCTCCGAGCATTCAACCACTCCCGATACCCCACATAATTTTCTCATTGTAATGTCAATTTTCTAACTTTGGCCAGTTTATAAAAACTGAGCAAAATCTAATTGATCATATTTCAATTATTCTGAAATATTTAATCAGAATGCATCTAAACTACTGCACTGTAGAGAGAAGTAGATCTAGTTCATCTTATTGGATACCAACCTGTATTCTTAGTACATCTGAGGTTTTGGTATTAATGTACAAAAGTAAGATTCAGCTGTGTATTTTGTCGCAATGTTACAGTACTAAGCAGACGTTAACCGCAATCTTTATTTGAGATTAACAGGACGGAGAATCGTACTGAGTCTCTCTTGCTCCACATTGACTGAAATCTTACATCCACTAATTAAGCTAGTTTTGTAGACAAGCGGTTTAATTGAGGTTTGTGGTCATATGGCTAAGTGCTGTGCACTGAGTAGCTTACGCATTCATTCATTACCTGCCAGTGTGAAGTATTTGCTTCAGAAGTGTAACATGAGAATCTGAGAATTGCTACATTTAGGTGATGTATAATTATTATCATTTCCATCACTTATGAACATTGCATATTCTTGTAGATTTAACAAGTCTGCAATTCATACATCAGCAAATGAATTAAACTTGTTGGTGCTCAACTTGTGTAGGTACGCTGCAGGGATTTGTATTTTCATTCATTTGAATGTTACCAATACCCACTTTTTAGGAGACGGCTTGCATTGGGACATGAAGAAAAAATGAGCTGCTGATAACTGGAATCCTGAGCAAAACAAAGTGCTGGAATAAGACATGGAGTCGGGCAGCATATCTGGAAGACGTGGATAGGTGATGTTTCAGATGGAGTAAGAAACCCAACCTGAAATGTCGCTTATCCAGCATCCATTGATGCTGCCTGACCTGATGAGTTCCTCCTGCACCACGTGTTTTGTTGAAACATAACATGTTCAGTCACCTGGTAAATCTTTGTGTGTCATTGCAAGTGACTTGAATGCATAGCGTGTGGTGAAAATCTGAGCCATGTTCTGCTTTACTCCTGATCTATACAGGGATAATAAAAATTGGTTCCTGTTGTTCAGAAAGTGGATTGAAGATCAACAACTAACTGTTGGAAAATCTGCTAAAGTAGGCATTGCCTCAGACTACCAGCCAGTCAGTGTTAAACATGGGGGGAAATGGGCATTGGAAGAAACAGACTCTAACATGTTTATACAAGCCAATAATTAACTATTTGGTAAAGGACAAATTGTGTGTTACCTTGCTATGAAATCAGTTAGTAGCTTATTTGCAGTGTCTCCAGAGTGCGAGAGGACTGAATGGTTGGCAAGGTGAGAAGCCAGTTCCGGTTGAAGTTGTCACCAACTGTTTCCCACTGCCTCTTGATAATGAGCATTCTTACCCGGGTTGTGAGGACAAGACTTATGCGGTGTACTATCTGAAATGAGTCTGTTGTCTTTTCAGAATAGATATGCCTTAGACTATCTGTTGGCCCGTGAGGGAGGGATGCGTCAGGGCTCTCGCTTAACTTTTTTTCCCTGTTGCCAGCCGGGCAACCTCGGCAGCATTTTAGGTTGCCAAACGACAGTCTAGGTGGTCATTTAAGAGGGTTTGCATGACGCGTGCGATAATGTGCTCGGACGAAGTGTATAGTTACCAGTTGGAATTATGGTCAATGAAGCATTCACATATTATTTCTGCTTCAAATAAAGTCACAAACTAAACATATTCACCAATCAAGACATGATATATACCACAATGATATGCAACAAAATTACAGTACAGTATCTCATCTCTTTTTACAAGTTGCAATGAATGCAATTTATATTATCTCTTTCCACTTCCAAACAAAAATACGGTTATTCAGCGTAAGATCAACCTCGGTAAGACCAAGCGCAGGCTTGGCGATCGCTTCGCACAACACCTCCACTCCGCAATAACCAACCTGATCTCCCGATGGCTCAGCACTTCAACTCCCCCTCCCATTCCGAATCCGACCTTTCTGTCCTGGGCCTCCTCCATGGCCAGAGTGAGGCCCACCGCAAATTGGAGGAACAGCGCCTCATATTTTGCTTGGGTAGTTTACACCCCAGCGGTATGAACATTGACTTCTCCAATTTCAGGTAGTCCTTGCTTTCTCTCTCCTTCCCCTCCCATTCCCAGCTCTCCCACAGCTTACTGTCTCCGCCTCTTCCTGTCTTTTTCCTGCCCCCCCCACCCCTCCCGACATCAGTCTGAAGAAGGGTCTCGACCTGAAACGTTGCCTATTTCCTTCGCTCCATAGATGCTGCCTCAACTGTTGAGTTTCTCCAGCATTTTTGTCTACCCATTCACACAAGTTCTGTTATCCCACTTTCCTCACCCACTCCCTGCACATTAGGGACAATTTTACAGAGACCTGTTAACCTACAAAGCCAATGCGTCTTTGGGATGTGGGAGGAAACCCACATGCTCGCAGGGAGAATGTGCAAATTCAACGGACAGTGCCCGAGAACAGGATCGAACACAGATCTCTGGCGTGTGAGGCAGCAAGTCCACCAACTGTGCCACTATATTTTCTTTTCCAACACACAAAAAATTATACTTGATAATTTTGGTTACTAAAAAAAAAGAAACTATCCATTTTCAGTCTTAAATCTCTAAGTGACGCTATGTCCCCCTTTACAGCTACTGTATGTTTTAATTCTATTCAAGGCTATTGGGGCAGTACATTGGCCATATATTTGCTGCCTAAAATTGCCAGAGACCTGGAATTGATCCTGAATATCGGTGCTGTCTGTATAGAGTTTTGTTTTCTCGTTTATAACATTGTTTACAGAGTACTATGTTTACATATTCTGTTGTGCTGCTGCAAGTACGGATTTCATTGTTCTAACTGGGACGTGAGAGAATAAAACACTCTTGACCTACGTGGCTGATGTGTGGAATAGAACTAGAGTACGGGTGATCGGTGGTCGGCATGGACTCGGTGGGCCGAAGGGCCTGTTTCCACGCTGTATCTTTAAATTAAACTAAAAACACTAAAACCAGAGGAAATGTAAAGAACGGTCTCTACCCAAAACGTCACCCAATGTTTTCTATCCAGAGATGCTGGCTGCTCCATGGAGTTCCCCCGCACAATTAAAGCATGGAATAGTCTTCACCCTACCATAGGTACCAACCAGACGCAACTAAATTTAAGGTAGCTTTATCTTTCCCAAGAACCCTTTTTTGCTTAAGTCCAAGTCAAGAGTCAAGAGAGTTTTATTGTCATGTGTCTCACATAGGGCAATGACATTCTTGCTTGCTGCAGCACAACAGAATATGTAAACATAATACAGAGCAGGAGATAAAAGTTCAGTGTGTCTATATACTATAGACCATATATATACACACAATAAATAAACAGATAAAATGCAATAGGCTGTTATTTTTTTAGAGTTTGGAGTTTCTTGGTGGTGGGTCCACCAGTTTAAATTCCATTTCGAATATTTTTGGAGGACCAGGAAACCAAGAAGCAAGAGTTACTCCAGCTCCAGGGAGTGATTCTGCGTTGTTTTTCAGCGGTCACGGTGAGGCAGCGACTGGACCGCAATGGCAGCCAGAACTTCCACAATGCAAAGGGAGGGAGAAAGTGGCCGATGCCGACCAGTTGCCGTGGCAGTGCGCATGTGCAAGGCCGTACATGCGCACAACCACGGCCGATGATGTGCTCGAGCGGAGACCCGAGAGCTGGCGCCAAGAGCAGAGACCCGAGAGCTAGCGCAGAGAGCCGAGACACGGATGGCGGCCGGGTGTCCTGGTTGCTTGCCAAGCCGGGCAAAATGGCATGGCTTTTGGGTTGCCCGGCGGGACTGTAAGTTGCCATCAGCAACCGGGCAACCACTAATTTCGAGCCCTGTGCGTGCTATTGTGAAAGACAGATGTATGATGGGAATTTAGGACAGAACTAGTAACATCACCAAACATCAAAATTTCATTATTACCCTGCTCGATGGGATGAAGGAGGGTATTGAATGGGGAGACTGGGGATTTGGGGGATTATATAATTGGATCATTAATATTGCCATATATGCAGCAATAGTGGTTTTGTGTTTGTTCGTGGGAATTGCTATTGTTAAATGTATTATTGCTAGACTAATGACAGCCTGGTGAGAAGATATTATTGCGACATCTAGAAGAAGACATTCCAATGTTGAAGGATGAGGAAGTTGAAAGGATGGTAAATGCGCAGGTTGAGAAAGAATTGTTAGAAGACTAATTTATTAGAATGAATAAAATGGAGATAGACCAGTGGTATGAAGCCCAGAATAGTTGAGCACCGTAAGGGCTAGGGTATGAAGCACAGCAGAGGAGTAGGGAGCAGCATTGGTGTCAACAAGCCAGCCTCCTGACCTACGTGGTCTGGGCTTTGGGGGCTATAAAGCATCTCAAGGCTAGGAATAAACTTGGATGACCAATAAGCTAATACTGATGAGTCTCTGCCTGTGTTATTATCCTATTGGTGGTCATGATATAACCAGAAGAGGGAATGAGGAAATATATAATAGAATTACTCGGATAGTAACTTTAGTGTGAGGAACCGATGTTAAATTGGAAGAAAAGCTTAAGGTCTTCAGAAACACATGTCTCCTAAAGAAATTAAGTACAAAGAAACACTTACAGGGAACAGATGAATCAAAACATCAAAACGCTAATCTGAACCTGCATAGGCTTAGTTTATTGCTTTGAAGCTATTATAACGCTGAAGGAAATTGTATTTGATATGATTTTGTGTTCAGGAATGGATAGCTGAATAGGGCCTCTTCTTAGGCCAGAGGCCATCTGCTCTTTCTCTATGGCACATTCTTGAGCTCTGAATGTGACATCAAGCTGAAGAGTTACGGCTGGTTATGTTGAGTTTGAGACCGAATTCAAGGCTGAGGGACAATAGACTCTGTGGTTAGCTTTGGCTATGTTAACTTATAATGAGGTTGAGATAAGGGATCGAGAAGCTGTATGTTTGAGGTAATGGTCTGAAGTTGTAAATTTACCCTGTGTTCTGTAATATGTGTTAAAGACCTTGCAGAGAGATTGGAAATCCATCTCCCAGAGATAGCAGGGGCAGGGGAGGCTGTAATGTAGAATGAAGTTGTATCCTGGCACCAAACACTTATTAATTAAGTTGACAGATTTACGACCCATGTATGCTTGGAGTTGGGAGGTGTGTGTGGGTTTTGAATTTAACTTAGAAGCTGTGTAATTTGGCGAAACTCGTATAATTAAGGTTTTTAATACATAGGTAATGGTATTTTAAACTGTGTAAAATTGTAGTGAAACCATTTATGAAATGTATTGTGTCTAAGTAGGATTCTAAACATTAGACCTTGTTTAGATTTATAGAAATATCTTTCTTCTTGGTATGGAAATTGTGTTTGTATGACTTGCGTGATCATTGTATTATATGTGTGTATCTTATATTTTGAGTAGTGGTCTTTGAAAATTGAGCCTACTGGGGTTTTGCTTTGTTGAAATAAAATAATTCTAAAAAAAGTTAAACCACAGGCACACGAAGGTTGTAAAATGAGGCCAGAGAAGGGGGATCATGTGACTGCTGTTGTAAATCACCAGAAAGACTCCGATGATTGGTTACTAGTTTGTCATACCCTCTGTATCTGAAATGTCTAATACCTATGTAAATGCCATGAGTTTGTATCAAAGCTACTAGTCTCTGGACCCGCCCCAGAGCTTCCAGCTCTGTGTTGGAAGATTCAGAGACTAGTCTCAGCTGAATAAAGAATCGATTTCAACAGCTACAAGCGTTTGAGTTGGGTTGATTCTAGATTGACAAAATAACTCAGTTTAACACCAGAATTGTCCTGATGATCTCCAGGAATTAAAGCAACCTATGTGCATCCTAGAAGGGACGTTACAAGGCTATTTAAAAAAAAAAAATCATTTTTGTTCTGTTTTCTGCCAACATTAGGCTTGAAATGAAAATATTGGGGATTAAAGAAATACTGAAAGGGTGTGAAGGATTTGGAGTGAGGAGGCTGAGTAAGGAAATAACCAGAATTTTTAATCTCGGCAAAGGGCACAAAGTAGGCAGACTAAAAAATTCTAATCACTGTTTAGCCAAGGGTATTAGAGTTTACCCAGTGTACATTTAAATCTGCATTATCGAAGAAACAATAACTGGTAGATTACAAAACACGCAAGTCTGAAGAACGGTCCCGACTCAAAATCTCTTCCGTCCATTTCCTCCAAGGATGTTGCCTGACTTGCTGAGTTTCTCAGGCACTTTGGCTGGCTTCATTCATTCTATTCAACCAGGTGTGAAAAAGGTTCTGTATGAGTTTTATTGTACTGCTGAGCCAATGGTTGGTTCTCTTCCAGGCCTTTTAAACAGTATCTATATTATATTGCATATATAATTTTATAATAAGTGTATATGCATTTTATTTAGCCTGGGTGCTAATGTCTGGATAAGGTACCATTCTTTCCTTCTGAACTACAGTAGTTGTTTTGTATTTTTATAATCTGTGTTTAACATTCAAGGACAGGTCTTACAGCACAACACTACTGAACTAATATTGCTGAGAATAAACCTTCAATTCCCACCATGGAAACATGAAGAATTTTGTTTAAGACTTAAAAATAAGTAAACTATGACATTTCTAATGACTCCACCAATGTTCTTCGAAGAAAGAAATTTAATTTCCTGAATATCTTTACCCATATCTGACTCCAGTCATATCTCATCGTAGTGTACTGTTAAGCAGCTTTTGCCGTCATCTGTAAGTGACTCAATCGTGCAAACTGAGTTCTGCGCATTTCTTTTCAAAAGTTAGTAAATGCTAGTTTTAGCACAGCTTGTAAATTTTTAAACTTTGTTAAAATGTGTAAACTGGTCCAGTTTTTGGACATAATTAACAGAATATTAAAGCATACGGGCTTTATTTCTCTTTCCCATGTATACTCATCTCAATGAGATGAATTCATGTTTTTTTTTTCTTTACCCAGGATACAGGTGTTGGCAAATCCAGCATCGTTTGGAGGTTTGTAGAAGATAGTTTCGACCCGAACATCAATCCCACAATAGGGTGAGCAATACAAATATCTTTAAGATGTACTTTTGAGATACAAGTATCTTGCCACTCTTGAATATTGTATAATTTATGATCTTTGATCTATAATTTATAGGGCTTCTTTTATGACAAAAACTGTGCAGTATCAAAATGAGTTGCACAAGTTTCTGATCTGGGACACAGCTGGTCAGGAACGGGTGAGTGAATTTAATACTGTTTGACTCGGAATCAAGTATGAAATGATCGATTTCATTGAAAATTGTTCCTCTTTAGTTTTGCTTCTTAAACGGTCCTTGTATGCTTCATCCCAACAAGTGGACATGTCCCCACCTGTCACTTGCCAGACTTTGTCCCGTCCCTCCTCTTTTGCAAGTTTTTCCCCCCGCGACCCCCCCCCCCCCCCCACTACCATCAGTTTGAAGAACGCTCTCGACCTGAAACTTCGTGAATCCATATCCTCCAGAGATGCATGACTTGAGTTACTCCAGCACTTTGTGTTTTGCTCAGTTTTTCAGCCTGCAATTTCTTGTTTCTCCAAGTAAACACATCTGCCTGTGTGATGTGTAGCCTATCTAAAGGTTTAAAAAAGATTTTTTTTTTTCACTCTTATTTGAATATAGTGCCTTCATTATAGAAAACATTATTTTTTAAATGTTTTTGATATGCACTGAAATGATGGATAATGTAATATAATTGTAAATATTAATTTATTTTTCCCCACCTATAGTATTACCAAAAGCAATTGTAGAGCCATTTATTACAATAATTTCTTTCACGTGTTTGACGATTAGGGATTTGTCAGTAACTATCTCTGTGGAAAATGTTGATTTACTTTAACAATAGCAATGCACAGTACCTCTTTAAAGATAATAAGGAGTCCATTCATGTGACAACTGAATGTTGTTTTTGATTAATCCAGCCCTTGAAAGTATACCTTTTCATGAATCCATCGTATTGTCAGTGTTCAACTCTGAAATGTGTCGCTTGGAGGGATTTTGTATAAATTAGTTGAAATCCTGAAATATTTCGTAGCATGCACTTCCAACTTTGTTATCACTGGAATAGGAGCTGTCTCTTTTGTACCTTCTGAAAAGCTTCATAAATTTCTCATAAATAATAGAGGGGAAAGTTTGTATATTAAACTTCCTTATTGAAAGAAAAATGTTTTTCTCCACAAATCCTGTTTGATCTGATGAGTGTTTCCATCATTTTTTTTAAATTATGTATTGGTGTGTGTGTTCGATGTAATAATTTTCCTTCACATTTGATGTTATATTTCACAAGTTATTGATATTTAAAGGTTTAAAAAAAGTAAACTTTGAAAATAATAACTGCCTGTGAGACGGAGACCTTTCTAGCAGCTTCCAGTGATGTCACAATGGCATCTCACAGTCCGCCAGTCACAATAGGATCTCATTTACACAAGCTGCCGTGAAGATTCTGAAAACCGAAAATGACATCACAATGTGGTGCCAATACACAAGTTATGAGAGTGTTTTTACATTGTTGTAAGAGAGGGACATAGTGGGGGAGATTTAAAAGTTTTAAAAATCTATCTCTATAATTATAAAACTGATCTTGGATGTGGGTGTATTTATTTGTGTATGTGTGTGTCTTGTTTGTCTGTGATTCACATCTCCTCGAAAATACGACACGCTAACAGTGAAATCTTTACATATTCCGATAGGTTTACCTCATGATCTCAAAAATCGCCTTATCTGAAAATTTGATCCATTATTTCTTGAGTTACTTATTAAAATTGTTCACAAAAATGATTTAAAGCTAATGAGCTGATGAGGTCGCAATGGCCAACCGGCTACAGTGTTTCTACCCCCCCCCCCCCCCAGTGCTCTGGATTGAACACATAGTAACTTGGTTGGGCTTCAGAGGTCCCACGGCGTCTCGCGAGGTCCCGAGCACTACCAAGGCCCGCCGGCCCGCTCGCAGTCGGCCCTGCCCGCTCGCCGAGTTCAAGTACGCCCTCACCCTTCTCCTCCTCTTAGCAAGTGAAAATGCTTTTTTTTTTGTAAGTTTAAAAATGAGGGAGGTTTGTATGACCACTGACTCCCATGGTTATCTGAACTACACTTCTTCCCACCCTCCTTCCTGTAAAGACTCTATCCCCTACTCCCAATTCCTCCGTATACACCCCATCAGCACCCATGATGAGATGTTCCAAACCAGTGCATCGGCTCTCACCAGGGTCTCCTCTATATCCTGTAGCTCCAGCATTTTTGTCTACCTTCGATTTTTCCAGCATCTGCAGTTCTTTCTTAAACAAATGATTAGATTTGGAGCACAAAGGGGAAGAATCTGCCAGCCTAACCCAGCACAGCCAAGTTTAATGATTAGATTTGGATAACAAAAGATGGCCTTGTCGGTGACACCTACATCACATTAAATCTTAGTGCAATTGCATTTTTTTTTTTAGTTTAAAATGAGGAAGCGGATTATTGCATTGGGGAACCAGTTGCTTTGGGGGAATGGGTACGTCATAATGCAATTTCATTTAGCATCAAATCTGGGGTTGTGATTAATGTGTGTCGGGGGGGGGGTAGTGTCTCTGGGGGGAGGTTACTGTGTGTGGGGGGGGGGGTCATGTCACAACAGGAACCTGTCAGCCGCGCCTTGTTCACTTAAACATGTACAATGTCAACATTTTTTCAAAAAAATTAAGTATGGAGGCATAAGAGACTGCAGATGCTGTAATCTTGATCAAAAATCAAAGTGTTGGGGAAATTTAACAGCCGGGCAGTGTCTGTAGAGGGAAATTCCCTCCACTAACCCTGTACTTCTTCATCAATGACTTGTGTCTGAAGAAGGGTCTCGACCCGAAACGTCGCCTATCTCCTTCGCTCCTTAGATCCTGCTGAGTTTCTCCAGCTTTTGTGTAACCCTGTACTTCTTCATGCTGTGCTTCTTCAGCACCTTGTTTTTTGCTTTGAATTCCAAATATGTTGGGTATGGAATATGATCAAATAATCCAGAAAATGTGCCATTCCACCACCAAAGCCCTGATCATGCCAAATTATTGGAGTTTTACCGTAAAAGTTTCAAGAGAAAGAAAGGGCTTTTGCCAACCACTTTTCCAGAGATCATTTACAATTTAGTTTGGATGGATTTGAGTTTACAATGGCAGTCTGGTCAGAAATGATAAAACATAAATTTAGGAATTGTACTTTGTTTTGAAAAGCAGAGTAGTTTCTTTGAAGCAGCGTTGAGTTACTCAGGCCATGGATTAGGTGCAGAAATAGGCCATTCCGCTCCATTATTCAATTCGATTAAAGTTGATCTGTACCTTAATTTACTTATTTTTGTTCCATAATTCCATGATAGTTGTTACATGGGAGATTTTAAAATTCCAAGAGCAGCAGAATAGACCGAGAGCTGCTTATTTTTTGATAACCTGGAGGCGGTAACTCGCTTGCAGTAGAAAGGAATACCTTGAATATCCTGTAACCCTTTTTGTGCTTGCTAGATTGTTTTTCAACATTATATTTCTTGCGCACTGATATATTTCCTTCATCAATTGCATTTGTGCTCAAGCTATGTAACATGCATTTAAAAATATGTAAAATATACCTGCAGATAACCGAGGTAAAGCAGAAGGTAAAAACAAGAAACTGTATGTTTAGTTTATTGTCACGTGTATCAAGGTACAATGAAAAGTTTCTGTTGCGTGCTGTCCAGTCAATGGAAAGATTATGCATGATTACCATCAAGCCATCTGTGTATAGCTGCATACTAAATAACGTTTAGTGCACGAAAGTCTGATTAAAGATGGACCAAGGGTCTCCAGTGAGGTAGATAATAGCTCAAGACCACTCTCTAGTTGTTAATAGGATGGTTCAGTTGTCTGATAACAGTTGGGAAGAAACTGGCGCTGAATCCAGAGGCATGCATTTTCACACTTCTGTACCTATTGCCTGATAAGAGAGGGGAGAACAGGGAGTATCTGGGTGAGACACATCTTTAAATCTGCTGGTGGCCTTGCTGAGGAAGTGTAGATGGAGTCAGTGGAAGGGAAGTTGGTTTGCGTGATAGTTTGGGCTGCGTCCACAATTCTCTGCAATTTATTGTGGTCTTGCATGGAGCTGTCCCCAAACCACGCCGTGATGCATCCCCATAAAATGCTTTCTACTTCTCATCTGTCGAAGTTGGTGAGGGCTGTTGGGGACATGCCAAACATCCTAAGCCTTCCAAGGAAGTAGAAGGCTTAGCCATTGTTTCAATATGGGTGGTCCAGGCTCTCGATATGGGTGGTCCGAGCTCTCAACTATCTACTTTGACAAAGTCAATGCATGTGTACTCTACTTGTGCATGTATACCGATTCATTTCCTGAAGTCGATCACTATCACCTTTGTCTTGCTGACATTGAGAGAAAGGTTGATATGTTGACACCAGGTCATGAAGTTCTCAATCTCCCTCCTGTACTCTGTCTCGTCATTATTTGATATCTGGCCCACAATGGTGGTATCAATTTTTTAGGTTGAATTGGATTTGTACTTGGCTGCACAGTCATGGGTGTATAAGGAGTAGAGAAGGGGATTGAAAACGTATCTTTGCAGAGCATGTGCTGGTTTACAAAAAAAGACAGTGCTGGAGACACTCGGGAGGTCAAAGTCAAAATCAAAGTCAAAAGTCAAACAAACTTTATTGTCATTTAGAAATACATTGATATATGCAGTTCCAAACGAAATTACGTTGCATTTGGCTCCCTGTGCAACACAATAAATTAACCGAAGGATAGGTATGTATGAAAAGGATAAATAGACAATAGTGGCAGCCCATTTACATGGCATTCAGGAGTCTGATGGCTCGTGGGAAGAAGCTGTTGCGGAACCTTGATGTTCTGCTCCTCATGCTGCGGTATCTTTTTCCCGAGGGCAGCAGAGTGAACAGTCCGTGATGGAGATGTGTGGGGTCCTTTATGATACTGCTGGCCTTAGACACACAGCGTTTGGTCGCAATATCCCCGATTGAGGGGAGAGAGGTCCCGATGATTTTTTCCGCTGTCCTCACCACTCTCTGCACAGACTTCCAGTCGGAGGCTCTACAGTCCCCAAACCAGACAGAGATACAGCTGGTCAGAATACTCTCTATGGTGCCCCTGTAGAAAGTAGTGAGGATGGGATGGGGGAGATGAGCTCTTCTCATCCGGCGCAGAAAGTGCAACCGCTGCTGCGCTCTCTTAACAGTTGATGAGATGTTAGTCGACCAGGTCAGACTGTTAGTGACCTGCACCCCCAGGAACTTTGTGCTACTGACCACCTCCACATCGCTGTCATTAATGTGAAGTGGTGTGGGACTGTGCCGGGTTTTCCTGAAGTCGACGATAATCTCCTTTGTTTTCTCGACATTCAGGATCAGGTTGTTCGTATTGCACCAGTCCACCAGTTGTTTCACCTCCTCCCTGTAAGCCAGCTCATTGTCGTCCCTGATGAGGCCCACCACTGTTGTGTCATCTGCGTACTTCATGATGTGGTTTGTACTAAACCTGGCACAAGAGTCGTGAGTCATCAGGGTGAACAGCAGTGGACTCAGGACACAGCCCTGAGGGGAGCCGGTGCTTAGAGAGATGGTATTGGAGGTGTTATTTCCAACCCTCACAGACTGAGGTCTGTCAGTGAGGAAGTCCAGTAGCCAGTTACACATGGGGGTGCCGAGGCCCAATGGAACCAGTTTGCTTATCAGGTGCTGGGGGATAATGGTGTTGAATGCTGAACTGAAATCCACGAACAGCATTCGCACATAGGTGTTTTTCTCCTCTAAATGTTCCAGGCTCAGATGGAGCACGGAGGATATAGCGTCCTCTGTGGAGCGGTTTGGCCTGTAAGCAAACTGGTATGGGTCGAGTGTGGAGGGGAGTCTGGAGGTGATGTGGTCCCTGACCAGCCTCTCGAAGCACTTCATCATTATGGGGGTGAGTGCTACAGGGCGGTAGTCATTGAGACATTGTATGTTGGATTTTTTTGGCACAGGTATGATGGTGGCAGTCTTGAAACATAATGGGACGACAGCCTGGTTCAGCGAGGTGTTAAATATGTCCGTAAGGACATGTGCCAGCTGATCAGGTGAGAGAGCATCTCTCGAGAACATGGATAGATGACGTTTCAGTTCAGGACTTTTTTTCAGACTTTGTGGTGGGGAGGCATGAAAGCTGGGGGAGGGATAGGATAAAGCCTAGTGGATACGTTGAGGGTTTTTTTGATGGGCAAATGGTTGGACAAAGGCCAGAAATGAAACCATAGGTGTGTGCCAAAAAAGATTGAAAAGTTGCAAATTATGATGCAAGGGTAAGGAATATAAGGAGAGTGGAGAAATGCCTGTTTTGATTTTTTTCGCTTGGTATTAAACAGCTTGGATAATACGAAATTTATGCATTGATCATTTACTCGGGGGAATTTACAATATTTGGAGCTTTTTTTAAAAAACTATTTCTTCTTTGGATTTCACAGTGGTGTAGCAGTAGAGCTGCTGCCTTACAGCGCCAGAGACCTAGGTTTGATCCTGACTAAGGGTACTGTCAGTACAGACTTTGTACGTTCTCCCTGTGACCTCATGGGTCTTCTCAGGTACTCTGGTTTCCTCGCACACTCCAAAGACGTACAGGTTTGCAGGCTAATTAGCTTTTGTTTAAAAAAAAATGTAAATTGTCCCTAATTTGTAGGATAGTGTATGGGGTGATGACTGGTTGGCACGGACTCGGTGTTTCCGAGCTGTATCTCTAACTTCTAAAGTTAAGTCTAAACTTGTGTGAGAAATATTCTGTGATAAATTGCTCCATCCTGTTACCCTGTGGTTTCTTTCATGAAGCTTATAACTTGATAAGGTGTCAAGTAGTTAGATTAGGTTGTGATATGCATTCAGTGCATCTCTTTTTGACAGTTTCCACTATGGTTGTTTTACCATTCAAAAAAAAACTGAATCGTCAATTGATGGAGTTGTTTGATTATTAAATGTGTATATGGCGGTTTTCTTCAACATAACTTTCTTGGGACATTTGGGGAACAAGCAAGTAGGCAGATTTGCCAACTTTGCCAATTAGTCCCATTTGCCTGTAACCCTCAACCATTCCTCTCCATATATCTGTCCAAATGTCCTTTGAAAGTTAGAATTACACCTGCTTCTATCGCTTCATGTGGTTAAGACCAAAAATGTTGTGATCGCATCAGTGGTATACGTTTATAATCTATGTAGTCTGCATTCTCAGCAACTCCTGGAGCTAATGTACGAAAGTGGTGGTGTGCTTTGTGAAAGTCACATTTGATTTATTTTTTTAATTCTGTTCCTTTGCTTGTCTCATTTGGCAAAGCAGAGATAAGGGCTGACAGTGTACCAAAATCAGGAAAAGAAAAAGACAAAATCCTTGAAGCAGGAATTGGCTCAACTTAAAACTGGTCATCAAATAATGTAGAAAACCCAAACAGGCCTGTGGCCAAAGTGACTTAATTCATTTTCATTATATTAGTATTCAGGTTTTTAGTCACAATTTGTATTGTATTGTATGGTTGGATTCCTTTTTATGAAACTGGAACCTAATTTCCATGTGGGTGACAGTAGCAAAAACAATATTACTTTGGGGTTTCGGAGAGACGTGCTTGACTTCATTAAAGTTACCACTTTACCCAGCAGTCTTTTTGTTATAAGATTGACGATAAAATTATTGATCTTGACATTTCTGGGAGAAATTGAAATTACTGAGTTCTACAGACTTCCACCTATCTCCCACTTATAACATTTAGATTTTTAACATATCTTTGATCCACGTTATTAACCAGCATCTGAAACTGATAAAGGTGGAATCTTGTGGAACGTGATATAAGGGTTGTTACCTAGATCTTTACAACTGGGTGCAACCAGTAACTTGCCAAATGAATGTGTTCCGAAATACTGATTGCTGCTTCTGATTTATTTTTAAATTATAAAGAGGAATGGCACTCTACATGAATCAATGTGGAATAGAAAGAAAAGTTATTTATCCTTTCTGAAATACAATTTAATGTCACTGTGTAACTTTGGAATTGCCTAAGAGGGCCAGGAAGTGGAAGATGGGTTAACAGTATTAATTTCCAAACCCATTTATCACATCTGCTTCCCAAATGACATGCTCCCAGCACTTTAAAAAATAAAATGAGGGTTGCATTTTATATAGAGCTTTTCGCCTTGTTCTTCATGTTGTCCAAAATTGTTTTTCAGCAAACTAAATAGTTCTAACTTGTAACCAGTGTAAACGATGTGCTTCTCAGTACCATCTGTCCCACATTACAGCCTCTGCATACCAGAGATAGAAATCAGCCCATTCTTCTAAGAATTTCTGTTCGGTTGCGGAGACTATTATTTATCTTCAGATTCAAATGCTGGAATACAGCATATTTGGCTGGAAAGTAGTCAAAATGTCTAAATTTCCTGATGGGAGGGCTATTTTCTCCAGACATTTTGGGGGGGGGGGGGGGGATTTCCGCAGGCTATAACAGACACCTTTGTAACCATTGTATCTTGTGAAGTCCCCCAAAATACTGGCTTAGGAAGGGGCTTGTGCTGGAATTCATTGCTTTCAGCATTATTGCCCACTGGGAAATGTATCTGCCAAGCCTGAACAGAACTCTGCCTCTTTAACAGCTCTGATCCCAGTTTACAGGCTTGCTGAGCAGATTTCCTACTTAGTAATGATTGGATCTGTGCCCCAAGTGCTTTAACAAAATGCATCCTTGGAAGAAGCAACCACATCTATGAACAATTCTTAAAATTCGAGATTATCCATTGAATGAAATGCAGTGTTGTTGAATTGCTTGGCTGTAAAATTATCATACTCCTTTCAAAATACTACTGACGTTGGTACTGATGGAAATGGTAATAAGAGTGATGAACACTCTTGAAATTTTTTTTTGCAATTATGTAAACAAATGCTGCAATCTGAAGAAGGGCCTCGACCCCAAAAAGCAAGCAGAGGCTGTTGGTAAAAGGCTGTTTTTTGGAGAAGAGCGCTGTGACTAATGGTGTACCTCATGGATCGGTGCAAGGCCCATTGCTGTTTGTCAGCTTTACCAAATGATTTGGATGATAATGTACAAGGCATGATTAGCAAGTTTGCAGATGACATAAAAGTGGGTGGTATTGTAGATACTGAAGATGGTTGTCAAAAATTGCAGTAGGATCTAGATGATCGAATTTAATACAGGTAAATATGAGGTGTTGCATTTTGGGAAGTCTAACGAGTGCAGAACCTATACAGTGAATGGGTGGGCTCTGGGGAGCGTTGTGGAGGTGAGGGATCTAGGAGTGCAGGTACATAGTTCCTCAAAAGTGGCATCTGGTAGTCGGCCAATCTTGGACCCATGCTAGTACCTTGCCTTAAATACTATGCCTCCACTCATAACAAGAGGATTTCAGTATAGGAGTAGAGAGGTTCTTCTGCAGTTGTATAGGGCTCTGGTAAGACCACATCTGGAGTATTGCGTACAGTTTTGGTCTCCTAATTTGAGGCAGGGCAACCTTGTGATTGAGGCAGTGCAGCGTAGGTTCACGAGACTGATCCCTGACCCCAGGTCTGTCATATGAGGAAAGATTGAAAAGACTAGGCTTGTATTCACTGGAGTTTAGAAACATGAGGGGGGAATCTTATAGAAACATATAAAATTATAAAAGGACTGGACAAGTTAGATGCAGGAAAAATGTTCCCAATGTTGGGCGAGTCCAGAACCAGGGGCCCAGTCTTAGAATAAAGGGGAGGCCATTTAAGACTTGGGTGAGAAAAAACTTTTTCACCCAGAGAGTTGTGAATTTGTGGAATTCCCTGCCACAGAGGGCAGTGGAGGCCAAATCACTGGATGGATTTAAGAGAGAGTTAGATAGAGCTCTAGGGGCAAGTGGAATCAAGGGATATGGGGAGAAGGCCGGTTATTGATTGGGGACGATCAGCCATGATCACAATGAATGGCGGTGCTGGCTCGAAGGGCCGAATGGCCTCCTGCACCTATTTTCTATGTTTCTATGTTGTTTGGCAGCCTTGCGTGCGGCACCTTTCAAAGGCCTTCTGAACATCCACTGACTTTGTCTACCCTGCTCATTACTTCCTCAGATACATGAAGATTCTACTATCACTTTCCAGTGGTTGCCATGTACTTTACAATGGAGGAGCCAAGGCAAATAACACATTTTCTGCAAAATCCCATTTCAATGAATAATGTATAATGTACTTTCCTGTTCTGTTCTAATGTCAGAGGATGTAAATCTGGTAGTTTTAATTTGGAAATGTACCTACTGGTAGAGGCCTAACTTGCCAACGTGTTGCCAAAGTATATAAACTCTGGACTGACCGATCTGATTTTTTTTTTTTTCCTAAAATCTCTTCAAGTATTTGGATTCCATTGGTGCCGGTTTGAAACGTTTCAGAGAGTAAAATTAAAAGTTGGTGTCTATTTTAACGTTTAAGTGGTATAGTGAAATAACCGAAATATTTAGACCAGCTAATTTAAGGTCTGGTGATGGTACTGCTGTGATGTCACTGGGGTGCAAATCTACCCGAGAGGCGAAGGCTTCAAGCAAAAGATTGAATTTTGTGTTTAAGATTAATGAATCTAACAGCTTGGTGTTCTCATAATGAAATTACTCTCTCTTCCTAAATTGTGAGAAAGACATGGTGTGCAATAGGAAATGGGCAGGTTATGTAAATGTGCATGATGTAACATAGTGTACACATTGAGGAAGTCTAAGGTTACGCATTTTAGTGGCAAGAATAGAAAAGCAACATACTACTTAATCAACATTAGAGTTTTAAATGGTGACATAAAGAGGTTTTTGACTTTTCACATGCAAAAGATGCAAAGCTAATGTGTAGTTGCTGACAGAAATGAAGAAAGCAAAAGGAATGTTTTCATTGTTGGGGAACAGAATATAAGAGTATAATTCTTCCTATAACTACATGGCTTTGGTGAGACCTATCATTTAGTCTTATTTTAAGGAAAGGATCCCAAAAGTTTACTGGATTTGATTCCTGGGATGAGATGGTTGACAGGGTGAGCCTGTAGGGTGCACAGCGCTTGCAGTCACATGAGCTCTGAATAGTCCCATGTCTAGAACAAACCAACTGCACCATGTCATAAACTTGTTCAAGAATAATGTCATTGGTGGATGATAAGATCCTTTCTCATAGTTATCTCTGTGCCATTTCAGCCCTGACAGCTGTTTTCTTCCATGAATTTTCAGCACTGTGATAATGTACATGTCAATTTCACTTCTATAATTTGTGCATGGGGTTTATGGGACATCGGGGACAGCACGACTGCTGACCATAATCCTTCCTAACCAGCAAACAGATGCACTAACAGCACACCTTTGAATTTCAAATCTGAGTCTATAGTTCAGCTACCATTGGTAGACATTCATTGGAGCTTGCCTCATTTGTTTAATAGTTTTAGTGAGCAACCTTGTTTTTGCATAGATGCAGTCTGACAAGATTGCTGTTGTGTTTGGTTCTTGGTCTTACCTGGACTATATCATGGCACTGTTCAATGTGAAGCTATTTGTGTATTGGTTAAACATATGTGGTTTGGGTTGCCACCTCTTGAGATACAAAGCTAACTGGAAGTAAAGCTCAACCTTTATTATTCCTTCCTCTGATCTCGCTCCAGCAGGACAGTAGATGGAACACTTAGGGAGTGGGTTTAAAACAAGCGCACCAGAAAACAGACCACAAAGCTGAAGGAGAAAAATCAATTGTGTAATTATTTTATTACCTTGCAGTTTAATTAATACGGTACTTTTTTTTGATTAATTAAAATTGTATTCAGTTTAACAATATTTTATAGCAAATTTTGCAATGTATTGTAAGTTGCCCTTTATTCTCATTGTCTTTGTGTGAACTCTTTTTCTTCTATTATTGTTGTAGTGCATAATGAGTAGTTGGCCTTGGCTCAGTTGGAAGCATCTGATTTCTGCTGGGTCATGGGTCAAACCTGGCTTGGAGATTTCTACATAATCCACTGACAATTTCCTATTATACTGACAGTGCTCTATTGTTGCAGCCTTTCATATGAAACCTTAAATCAAAACCATGGCTGCCTTGACTTGGACTAAGAACATCCTCAGTATTATTCAACGTCACGCAGGCGGTTCTCCCAGCGTATGCTCAACCCAGCCTGTGCCTCTTATGCATCTCTCGTGATTAATTATCCATGATTACATTAATCTTTGGCACCTTCAGGATTCCCAGTGTCCCACAGCACTGACTGACCTGGCTGTTTTGCAGTTGAAAAAGTTTAAAATGTGTCATTTGCAACCACATTCGCCTGTGTAAATGGATTTTAAACTGATATTGAAGTTTTAAATACAAACAAACCACAGCCCTTTCGGTGAAGGTCTTCAAATGAATGGGGTGTTGTGAGGTGCACCAGTTATGGCTGGTAATGAATCTGGTGCACATACCGGATAATTGGAGCATGCTATTCTGGTTCCCAAAAGAACACCGACCTGAAGAGCAGCATGATTTAGCACAATAGAGATTCCTCAACCAGTGTCCAACATGTTGTATTTTTTTATAAACAGCAACTGCGGTTCCTAGTGTCACCAAAACACATAGTCCTTATCTGATTGCTGTCTGTCCTTGCTTTGTGTACCTTTGACTGCCATGTTCTTACTTCATGGCTGTGCTGATGCTTTAAACTAATTAATTGTCTGTGAGGTCAAAAAGACACTATGTAAATGCAGAGGATTTTTTCAGACGCTGTTGTGGTACTTAGCCAAGGGTTGTCCTGTTTTGCTCGGGGTCTTGTCTAAAGTCATCGTTTGCACTGATGCCTTGGACTTCAGAAGCATCTTTTGAGCAGCTGCTGTCAGAGTTGTGACTCATCTGTTTTGGTTAACAAATCTGTCTGCTTTCCACCTCCTCATCTATTGTTTCTCCCCTCCATCCCAATTTTAAAAAAAACCCTCAGTCATTCAATAAGAGAAGCTTCCAGTGTTTTCCTTTTTTTTAATGTCAATGTGGAATGCACCTGTTAGTTTACTTTGAAAGGTACTGTGCTTCCTCTTTGTTCCTGAGGGGGAATCAAGAACCAATGTTTTCTCCAGCTTTAGAACCGTTTAGTGTCAGCAAGCCAACAACTTGGGACTATAAAATACCATTAAAAGCTTCATTGTCACGCACAATTTTGAGATTCATGAAACGGAAGTTATTGGGAGACATCTTGCCTAATGGTTCTGGAATTTTGTTCTAACTTTCCAGTAGTCCTCCTCGTCTGCAGTTGTATTTCACAGCTGCACTGTGTGCATGTGTTTCTTGCATTGCGAAAGTGATTAGATTTCATTGGCTGAAGCATCTCGCACTCCAGAGAATGTGAGATGTTCAATGTGCATGCAAATTATTTTTGAGTGTGGTGTGCAGCTTTTAAACGATATTTCCGTGCTTTTCTTACACAGTTCCGTGCTTTGGCACCAATGTACTACCGTGGGTCAGCTGCTGCAATCATTGTGTATGATATCACAAAAGAGGTGAGTGGTTATGGTTGGTAGGCGCTTCTCTCCAGAAAGGAGAATTATTATCATGAGGAATATTCTGTATTTCTCAAGATCAAATAATATTTGATATTTTAAAGATGCTCTTTTCTGACCAGGTGAACTTTAAATACTGATCTGGTTCCATCAATCAAGTTTAATTTTGCTTCCTCAATGGGCTCTTTTGTTGCATTTGGGGTGGATAATTTGTTCAATGTTTAGAAACATAGAAGCATAGAAAATTGTTGCAGGAGACGACCATTCGGCCCTTCGAGCCTGCACCGCCATTCATTGTGATCATGGCTGATCGTCCCCTATCAATAACCCGTGCCTGCCTTCTCCCCATATCCCTTGACTCCACTAGTCCCTAGAGCTCTATCTAACTCTCTCTTAAATCTGTACTTTGGATCCATCTTCACTCAGGAAGACACAAATAATCTTCCTGATGTACCAGTGGCCAGAGGATCTGGGGTGATGGAGGAATTGAAGGAAATTCACATTAGGCAGGAAATGGTGTTAGGTAGACTGATGGGACTGAAGGCTGATAAATCCCCAGGGCCTGGTGGTCTGCATCCAAGGGTACTTAAGGTGTGGCTCAAGAAATTGTGGAACGCATTGATGATCATTTTCCAATGTTCTACAGATTCAGGATCAGTTCATGTGGATTAGAGGGTAGCTAATATTATCCCACTTTTTAAGAAAGGAGAGAGAGAGAGAGAAAAAACAGAATTAGAGACCAGTTAGCCTAACATCGGTGGTGGGGAAGATGCTGGAGTCAATTATAAAAGATGAAATAGCCGCACATTTGGATAGCAGTAACAGGATCATGTCATTATGACATGATTGATGTAGATCAGTCTTGGAAATAGCACAGGATCATTTTGATTCCGTTAATAATGTGTTTTGTTTTGGGTAAACGAGGCTGCAGCGTCTACAGTGTAGAAAAGTAATGCGAGCAATGGTTCAATCGCAATTCTACCATATAAGGAACGGAAATATTGTTGTAAATAAATAAGCTCCACACCTGGAATTGAGGTTTCACCTACCCTTTGCCATGTTGGAACTTGCTGCGCTTTCAAAATGTGTGGGACTGAAGAAGGGTCTCGATCCGAAACGTCACCCATTCCTTCTCTCCAGAGCTGAGTTATTCTAGCAGTTTGTGTCTACCTTGCTGAGCTTTCAGTTTAGTCCCTGCTGGTCCTACTTAATTTATCCTTCCCTGATTAAAATACTTAGCTTTCACTAGATGAGAAATATCAAACTTGCAGAGAAACTGGATAAGTTCTAGGAAAAATGAAGTTCTGCTAGTTGGAAAAAGAGTAATTAAAATTCAAGCGGCTCAGTGTGATGATTTGATTTTCATTGAGCCAACTGTCAAGTTTAAGCTTTCAATGTATTATCCATACGGAGATCAAGTCAAGATCATGGAGCAAATTGAACTGTGCCCCTTGTAAAATGGAAGTGCATGAATATGTGGGGCTGTTGTGACAAAGTGCCTGGTACAATATAGCTGGTTAAGGGTTGTTGGTGTAGGCAAAACAATTTGAAAATGTTGTAGTGAAACAGATTGGCTGCTTTATGAATCGAGTGGTTTGCGGTGTAATTATTTTCCGCCACTTGTTTTGGTTATGCATTTTACAGGAGACGTTGCAAACGCTGAAGAACTGGGTGAAGGAACTGCGGCAGCATGGACCCCCAAATATAGTAGTAGCAATTGCAGGAAACAAATGTGATCTTACAGATGCCAGGTATGTTGCATAGTGCTAACATTGTTAAGTGTTAACAGTTCTGTTTAATTTTAGCAGTCAACTTTTTGTATTTTAAAAGGCAGGTAGTGTAAATTAGTTTATTTAGTTACAAAGAAACAGCTTAGAAATGTGTGTTTCCTTTTGGTGCAGTGGTACAGTTGCTGCATTATAGCGCCAAAGACCCGGGTTCGATCCTGACTATGGGTTCTGTCTGTACGGAGTTTGTACGTTCTCCCTGTGACCACATGGGTTTTCTCCGGGTGTTCTACACTCCGAGTCCCACACTGCGAGGATGCACATGTTTGTAGATTAATTGGCTTTTGTAAATTGTCTCTAGTATGTAAGATAGAACTAGTTTATGGTCTGATTGCTGGCTGGTGCACACGGTGGGCCGAAGGGCCTGTTTCTGCGTTGTATCTCAAGTCATTCGACCCACCACCCACACTGACCATCGATCGCCCATTTACACTAGTTCTATGTAACCCAACTTTCTCATCCTCTCCCTATACTCTAGGGGCAATTAGCAGGGCAATTAACCTACAAACCTGCTTGTCTCTGAAGTGTGGGAGAAAACTGGCGCACCCTGAGGAAACCCGTGTGGTCATATGGAAAATGTGCAAACTTCACAAACAACACCCGAGGAACCCACATGGCCCAGGTTTCATTGTTTTGTAATACACAGATTTAAAGGTGTTGCAGCTTGAATAGACATCGTTTGAAGCAACTTTCTGGACTTCATTATCTTAATTAGTTGGGTGTGCCATTTTTAACAGGAATTAATTATCTCTCCTTAAACTTGTATTTTATACCAAAATGGACTTTTGTGTTTGGAGTCCATTGGAAATTTTCATTTTGTGCCTTAATGAAATATGTTAGTGGAAGTCATTACTAAGTGAACTGCCAATCCTATATATTTTTCGAAAGTGTACTTGCTTTAGTTAATTTGAAGGGTTTTTTTCATAAATTAGGTGTTGTCGATTAGAAAACGCACCCTTTTGTTCTAAAAAAAAATGTAGGAAGTGTGGGTGCAGTTCCCTTTCTATAAGCAGGTAAGTTTCCCGTGGAAAGGTTCATAGTTCATTTATTGTCACATACACCAATTGGTGTGGTGAAATTCACTGGCCAGGTCAGTCATAGAATTTAAAAAAAAGCACCAGACTCAAAAAACACAGTTTAACATAAACATCCGCCACAATGACTCGTACACATTCCTCACTGTGATGGAAGGCGAAAATAAAGGCCTTCCCTTGTTGTTCTCCCTCGGTCTTGGGCCTCGAGCCCCCTGTTGACGGGACGGTCTTGAGTCCCGTAGCCGGCGGCGTTCGGGCCCCCTGTGTCGAGGCGTTCAGCTCCCGCATCGGGGAGTTGTCAGCTCCCCCGCGCCGGGCGGTCGAACCTCGCTTCGGGGCTGGAAGAACCTTCTGCGGCGTTGGAGCTCCCGACTTGCCTCTCCTGAGACTGTGAGCCCTTGACGGTAAGTCCTCAGTCCGCGGTGGGAGCGATCCCAGGCAAGGGATCCGCTCCGATGGTAAGTCCGCGCCATCCGTGGAGCTCACGACAGTCCGAGGCAGCTTCCAGCTCCAGCGATGGTAGACCGCAGAGCTCGGAGAATGTGATCCGAAACTTGATCACCTCTCCGGGAAGGTAACAACCTTTTTAAAAAAAAAAAGTTTCCCCCAACCCCCTCCCCCCCACTTAAAACAAACAGAAGAACTTTAAAACAAATTTTAAACAAACGCTAAAACAACAAAGGATGAAAACAATGAACAGACTGGGAGGGTTTTATAGTTACCTAAAACTATAGAACCCTTATTCATACCATTGGGTTGTAAGCTGCCAAAGTGGAATTTGAGATGTTGTTTGCATGTGGCCTCACTTTGGCCATGGAGGAGGCCCAGAAGAGAGGTCGGTGTGGGAATGGGAAAAGTTAAAATGGTTAGCCACCGAGGCTTTGGTAGACTGAACGCAACTATTTAGTGCAACGGTCACCAAGTCTGTGCATGGTCTCGCCAATGTATAGTACAGAACATCAGATGGAGTAGATGAGGTTGGAGGAAGTGCATGTCAACATTGGTCTTGCAGGAAAGACTGCTGTGGCCCCTGGATGGAGGTGGGGGAGGAGTTATAGGGAAAGGTGTTGCATTTCTACCTGTTGCAGGAAAAAGTACCTGCAGGAGGCGTGGTTTGGGTGGGAAAGGATGAGCGAGTTGCAGTGGGGGTGGCAAAAAGGGGTGGGATTATAAGATGTGACTGGTGGTGGGATCACACCAGAGGATGATGTGGAGGCTGGTAAGCTGATGGGTGAGAACCAGGGGAACTCTATCCTTGTTTTGTTGGGGGAGGGGGGGGGAGGAAACGGAGGAGACACAGGTGAGAGATGTATCTATGACAGTAGGGCGGGAACCACATTTACTAAAGAATCTTGGCAGCACCCTTTGTAAGAGGCAGGGTGGGAGGAAGAGCAGTCCAGATACTCTGGGAGTCGGTAGGTTTGTGATGCATATCAGTCACTAGTCTGTCCTTTGTGATGGAGGCAGATCAAGAAAGGGAAGAGAGGTGTCAGAAGGAACTGCAGATGGTTTAAATCAAAGATAGACACAAAATGCTGGAGTAACTCGGCGGGACAGGCAGTATCAATGGAGAGAAGGAATGGGTGACATATCGGGTCGAGACTCTACAGACTGATCGGGGGATGTAAGGTGTGAAAACAGGACAAAGGGAATGGAATCAAGGAAAAGGTAGAATGGATCATTGTTATGAAGAAAGAACTGCAGATGCTGGAGAATCGAGGGTGCACAAAAGGCTGGAGAAACTCAGCGGGTGCAGCAGCATCTAAGGAGCGAAGGAGGGTCTGAAGAAGGCTCTCGACCCGAAACATCGCCTATCTCCTTCGCTCCTTAGATGCTGCTGCACCCACTGAGTTTCTCCAGCCTTTTGTGTACCATGGATCATTGTTAGTTGGGAGAAGGTAACACTTCAAGTAGCCCTTGCTTTCCCCCTCTCTTCATCCCCTCCCCTTCCCAGTTCTCTGATCAGTCTTACTGTCTGTGGACTCTATTTTATCTGTTTGCTTTGTTGTTACCTTTTCCTAACTAACATTGATTTATTCTACATTTTCCTTGATCTGCATTCCCTTTGTCCTGTTTTCACACCTTACACTTCCTTATCTATAGACGTCAAGACTGTTTTATTGTCATATGTCCCAGACAGAACAATGAAATTCGTACTTGCTGCAGCACAACAGGATATGTAAACATTGTACACTGTAAACAATATAATGAACAAGAGAGGAAGAAAGGTTCTGTGTGTGTGTATATATGTGTGTGTGTGTGTATGTATATATAATATGTGTGTGTGTGTATATATAGATATAGATATATATATACATACACACACACACACACACACACACGCGAACCTGGATGTTACAGTTCTCAGGCTCCCATGCCTTCTTCCCGATGGCTGTGTGGGTGTGTTTCATTGTTCTATCTGGGACACATGATAAAACTCTCTTGACGGTAAGCAAAATGTAATGCGTCGAGGTACTTGTTGAGGTAGGAGTTGATATGCACCATAACCAACCTCTCAAAGCACTTCATCACTACGGATGTTAATGCCACTGGTCAATAGTCGTTCCTTATCTGTGCAACCCCCACTCCCCTGACATCAGTCTGAAGAAGGTTCTCGACCCAAAACTTCACCCATTCCTTCTCTCCAGAGATGCTGCCTGTCCCAGCATTTGGTGTCTATCTTCAAGGGAAGAGAGGTGGCAGAGATAGTCCATGAAATTTGCGGGTGGACGTTGGCGGTAAAGTTCATGAAATCAACAAGTTCTGCCCGGGTGCAGGACTACATAATACTATATAATGATGCCATTTGCTTTCTAGTACCAAATGCTCCTGAAAATTCTCTACTCGATTATTTTTGAAACCTAGCCACTAAATGCTTTTGTTTGAAAGTCACAAAACCACTGCTACAATTGAAAAGATGACAATTATACAAAGGGAATAAACACAGCTTAGCAAAAATGTTAGCCATAATACTGTTAACAATTTGGGATGCTGTTCAATAGTGAGTTTTCAGGATCCCCCGAGTCTCATTTGCTAGTTATTCTACCTGCTGAGTGTAGGATAAGGTGTAAGTGGCTTTTGCCCATGCAGATCTGATGATCATTTTGGTCACAGTTTGATATGTAATGCACTTCTCTGTACAAGTGCAACTTCCTTTCATCTTAGTGCTCTACAGGCTCCAGATTACTGTTAATGATCTCTGTGGAGAAGGATCTGTGTTTGCAGCGTTACAACTGAATGCAGTCAAGCATGTGATGTGCTTTTGGTCACCCTTTGATAATCCAGAGAAAATGTCACTGGGGAATGGATTTATTGCCTTTCTTTGTGCTTCTTCATTATCAATGAAAAATGTCTTTCTCATTGACCAGTCAAAAGCCAAGAGGCAGATTTAATCGGGTTTAATTCCCATTCAACAAGTTAACATGGATGAGTTCCATGTGCTGCCTTGCTATTCTGCCGAAGTAGATCTTTACTGAATTAAACAAACCAAGCACAACATTTTGATATTTACTGCAGGGAGGTACTTGAAAAGGATGCCAAGGACTATGCAGATTCCATTCATGCAGTCTTTGTGGAAACCAGTGCCAAAAATGCAATTAACATCAACGAGCTGTTTGCAGAAATCAGTGAGTATGGCCTCTATTATTTGAAGTATTCACTAGTTTCCTGTATCTGGGCACGTTTTTGTTTTTGCACTGCTTGCCACGAGGGCTGAAAATTAGTGGGCGTCAGCAGTACTTTCCTGGCGTTGTACTGTTTCCCTTGATTTCCTTAATATTAAAATGTCTGTTCATGTCTTGAATATATTCGGCAACTGAGCCTCCACAATCGTCTTGTTTCGAGATACTGCAGGGAAACAGGCCCTTCAGCCCGCTCTAGTCCACGTCACCCATTGACCACCCCACCCGTTCATACCAGTTCTATGTTGTCCCACTTTCTCATCCACTTGCCATTTGCCATTTTACAGAGGTCAATTAACTAATTGTAATTGTAATTAATGTATTAGCATATTAACATTCAAAGAATTTAGAAACATACAGTGGCGCCACCCAGTGGTTGGGCCACTGGCTACACGGACCCTCGGCAGTCGGCCACGTGACTGGGCAGTGGCAGGGAGGAGCAGTCACTGGGTACAGGGGTGTGTTGTGGGATATATAACGAACCCTGGGACCTCTCTCGCTCTCTCGTATAACTAACCTTTTATGCCTGAAGAAACAAAGCCATTTGTTCACCACGTTTGGTGCGTCTACAAGACAAAGAATTTGATTAGCCATGCAGTCATACTAATAAAACAACAAGACACACAACTACATAAAAATTGACATAAACATCCACCACAGCGGACAGTGATGGGGGGCAATCACGTATTATGTTCTTACCTCTTCCGCGATCGGGGCAGTCGTACCATCTGCAGTCTGGGCGATCGTAGCTCCTGCAGTCGGCGATAGAAGCTCCCGCGTCGGGGCGGTCAAAGCGCCCGCAGTTGGAGCTCCCAAAGTCGATCCCTAACAAAGGCAACGCGAGCCCCATGATATTATGTCCGCAGGCTCCCCCGCTTGGAGCTCCCAAAGTCGGTCCCCAGCAAAAGGATGGCCAGCGTGCAATACAGAAAAAGTTGCATCTCCATCGATGAAAGACATTTTAAGTTTCCCCACACTCGCGCCCACATAATACAAAGCTAAAGATACACTTAAGCACACATTTAGCAACAGACTAAAAACAACAAAAGAAGAAGAGGATGGGACAGACTGTTGGCGGGGCTATTGTACGGATGTGGGGGGCGTTCTTGGCATTGTGAGTCAGCAGATCTTCCAGCTGTGCTGCTTGTGTCGTGAATTCCAAAGATTCATCACTTTGTGAGTGAAGAAACATCTCAATTTCTAATTTGATAGTGTTTCCTGGTTCTAAACAATCTGACCAGGGGAAGCATCGATTCTACAGCCATCTCATCAAGCTCCATCCAAGCTTTGTATGTTTCAATGATTTAATCTCTCATTCTTCCAAACTGGGGAGAGGACAGACCCTGTCCGCATATTCTTTTACTCCTAAAATGAACCTTCTGTTGCAGGAATCGATCCAGTCTACTTTGGCTGCATTCCTTTTATTACAAGTATGTGCTTTGGTAAAAAAGATTAAACCTATGTATGATATTCCCTAGGTTTACTGTCATGCCTCCCTCTTCCCCCTCCCCCATCCAAGCTGCAGCCCTCTGATTCTACGAGGGTCTCAAAACCCAAATGTCTTGGGTGACTGCCAGTTGGGATCTCAATAACTTACCCCATTCACTTCTGTCTGACTGAAGTTTCACTAACAGCTATAAACCTGCAAGCCTCTCCTTTGTGAAATAATGAGGAAGCACATTTGCATTTCCTTCAGCGTTCCAAGACTTATGTAAACAAAAATAAATAACTTTTTCCCCCACTCGCATTATTCGCAAGATTTGAATTTTGAGAAAACCAAACGTGTGACATTTATTTTGATATTTTATTTGTGAACGGTGGATTTATGTGCAATCATGATTAACTAAGCTCAGATTTGTTCCATTTGTCTTTTAATACCTGGTTGTGTTATTGAGGAGCTAGCTGTAATGAATGCTTGAAAGCTATAATCTTGCACTGATTCGACAGTAAATATCTGTTCCCACTGTCATTTGGCAAACAGTGGCATTAAAAAAAAAAAAATGTTAAGGTAAAGATTATAATTGATTGAAGTTTTAAACTACAAATTGATTTTAAAAATACCTAGAATTGTTTTGTTTTCTCTCGCCCTCTCCTTTCAGGTCGCCGGATTCCTTCAACAGCTGTCAATCCAGGAGCAAACAATAAAGGATTCAAGTTGAGGAGACCACCCACTGACACAAGTCGCAGTTGTTGTTGACCTTTCTGGAAAGTCAAACTGACTTGGCATGCACGTACCAGGAGATTGAGGGATTCCCATATAAAATGATTGCTCCAGCATTCAGCTTTTCTGCTGTGCTATCCGTGATGGAGGAACAATCACTGCTCATAACTATGTCTCATTCTTCCACTAAAGTGCTTTACGCGACTCCTTGGCAAGCGCCTTGTCGACGGCTTGAGTTTTCCTCCCCAAAATGCCCAAGCAAAGACACCATTGAACCAGGGAATGCTTGAATGATGTTCAAGAGCTGTCTGATGCATAGGTGCAAGAGAAAACTTTATCTTCTCCATTCATGTAAATAGATCAAACTAATTACACAACTAAAGGGAAAATGATGCACTTTTTGTTTAGATGGTTTTGTAACCAAGAATCCGACTTCATTGAAGATGCACTTTGCAGCACCCTGCCCGGATGGAATTGTCTGAAGCGATTTCCTCGTGAAAACATATCAAACTCTTTTATTCACGTAGCCACTTCAAGTTTCCAACAAGAGGAGCCTGATCCCTGTGCCTGACCAAGACAGCAGTTCAGACTACAGATTATGACAATTTGACCTCTAGCACTTGGGAATGAAAGGATTTGATTGCATTCAACTCCCTCTGAAATAGTTTACCCTCTGCAAGTAGTAACATCATGTGATTTGGTGGTTACTGCTGTTCCAAAGTGCTTGGGCGTCAGCCAAAATTACTAGTCTGAAGAAGGGTCTTGACCCAAAACGTCGCCTATTCCTTTTCTCCAGAGATGATGTCTGACCCGCTGAATTACTCCAGCCCGCTGAATTACTCCAGCTTCAGCCAAAATTGTTATGTGGAGAAAAGTTGTTATGTGGAGAAAAGTTGAGAATGGCTTTTGCTCCACTAGTGGCTGATACAATAAGTGTACCATGGCTACTGCCAGGTTTGATCGCCTATCTATACCTTTACTCGCTTTGAGCTAGGTAAGGGATTTTATAGTTGATGAGGAAGTAGAAGAGAATCTACCATCCATGTTCCCAATTATTATCTGCTGATTGCCTGCGAAGAGTGCATGCATGTGTGTGACGGTTGAGAAAGTGCTGATCTCTGCTTATGGTCAAATGACCCCCCCCCCCAAAAAAAAAGCCTTGCGCATGAACAATGGCTAGTGGTTTTATAACATTGTTCCCAAGTGAGAGATAACACATTCAGAAGAAGGATCAGGTGGCAAAGTTGGCAACAATTATCTATGTATATGGAAGTTACATATGTCCAAGGAATTATTTTTGATTCTTCAGTTCAATGACCTAGATTCAAATAGATTTTAAACCCAAGGCTGCATAGTGAGGAAGGGAGTGAACGTATGCGCAGCTTCTAAAAGCAATTCCCTCAATCACTTGTATTCTTCAGTTGGATGAAGTAAATGGTGTGCTTTGTTTCTGCTGTCTAGTCTGGGTATTAATGTGTCTGCCAGCCACATTTAAGCTAATGTTATGGGAGCTTTAACAAGTATAAATTAGAGCACTAGTACCGTACATTTTAAAGGAACGGCGATATTAACACTAGCTTCCTTGGTCATCCTGATTTCACCGCTTGAAGATTATGCTACTTGATAGCCAGACCTTGTTGGTCTTCACACTTAATGTGGATGCTGAAGGAACTGCAGATGCTGGAATCTTGAGCAAAACAAGAAAAGTGTTGCAACATCGATGGCGGGAATAAACAGACGATGTTTCAGGTTAAAGCCCTTCTTCAGACTGATCTTGGAAAGAACGGTTCCAACCTGAAATGTCGTGTCTAGTCCCTCCAGGATGCTGCCCTAACCCACTGAGTTTCTCCAGCATTTTATTTCCAACTAATGGTCTTTTAATGTCAGCAAAGCAATTTGATTTTCGTGGAAGAATCCAAATCAGTCTTGAATAAATTGAATGAATGCTTCTCGGTTTGGGCTTCTCGGCACCATTTAACTGGAGTTGACCATGGGCCAACTACTCTGGCGATGGAGCTTTTATGAGAGCTAATCACAGAATATTCTTTCCATTGCTTAGCATTTTGGCTTCCTCTACCAAAGATATTGTCTTTGGGGCTATATGTGGTTTGTATGAAATGTCCACACCTCGTTTATGTGATTTCAGTCATGCAGAAGACAAACACAAGAGAGTCAAAATGGTTGAGAAGTATGCTATTGCATTAATAATTTTGAAGTCCTGTTAGCTCAAGTAGATATGTTAGTCTAATGGAAATTACCCCAGCCTGACCTCGTGTTATCTTTTAATTGTGGATCTTTTTTCTTTTGACAAAATTTATTTGTATGCCATACAGTAAACTAATGTTTGTTAGAAGTTTATCATAGGGATTGTCATGTGCAGAGGAAGATGGACAGCAATACAAAATGGAGTGTGTGAAGCCAGGTGTTTTTTATCTCCTGAATTTCGTCGGGAATAAGAAAATTGGGGTAAAAGGTTATGGCGCACAGCTACAGTTCTCTGTCTTGTGGTCATACTTCTACATTCATGCAAATGGCCCCTGTTGGCAAGGTTTTTTCAGTCCTGTTTCTTTCAAAGTCCATTGTAACAAGTTGTTTGGATGGCAATTCAGGTACATACTTTCCAGTACATCTCTGTTATTTGTATGTGGTCTGAGTTTGTATCTCAAGCCAGCTTTAGAAATAAGGATTTTCTAATGGCTTTAAAGATCTTGGGATGCCCCAAAGAGATTTCCAACCAGTAAAATGTAAATTGTTGATCATGTGGCAGCCAATTTGCAGTAATCTACTGCAAGAAAAATAAGTGATTTGTGATATGCATTGAGGGATGACTATTGGCCAAGATTTTTAAATTCCCACCCTTCCCTTCTCTCCACTAATTATTGATTAGAATAATGCCAATGACTTCTTTAATCTGAAGAATACTACCAGTACTTTCTCGGTACCACATTGAAATTTCAGCCTGTATCTGCAACTATCTTCCTTGGTGTGAAGTATAGTACTAATGGTTGTAGTATTTTCCCATTGGTACTCCATATCATACTTGGTTAAATGCTATCTTGATGTCAATGGCAGTCGCTCTACCTTGGTTGTGAGATCTCGAGCTGAGTGATCCTAGTGATAATCAAACGCTACATTGCCAAGAGCAGTTTCAGCACTTTGAGAATAGACTAGTGAGGTGATAGGCAGTTGGATTTCATTTGTTTTGCTTCTGACCTGGATAATATTCTACGTTGTATAGTAAATGTTATTGCTCACCGCAATGGAAAAGCTTGTCGAGGGGCACAGTTAGATTTGGAGTTACCACAACTGGAAAGTTGTCTGGGTCTGGAGCCTTTGTTATATCAGGCAATATCAGCTCTTTGAATCTTGTGGATAATATTGATAACATGCAGGTCTATCTTTAAGTGAATTGTTTCCTTGTGAGAGAATAACAGGAGCAGATCACAGGTTTTGAGGGCCACATTCTTCCCACTTTTCTTTCCTTCCATTCCCTACCACCCAGAGGAAAACAAACCTGTTCCGTGTGCTTGACAGCCTATCGTTTATTTGTCTTAAACTAGACAATAGAGAGCAGGTGCAGGAGTAGGCCATTTGGTACATCGAGCCAGCACCGCCATTCAATGTGATCATGGCCAATCAGTACCCCATTCCTGCCTTCTCCCCATATCCCTTGACTCCGCCATTTTTCAGAGCCCTATCTAGCTCCCTCTTGAAAGCATCCAGAGAACCTGCCTCCACCGCCCTCTGAGGCAGAGAATTCCACAGACTCGCCACTCTCTGTGAGAAAAAGTGTTTCCTCGTCTCCGTTCTAAATGACTCCGTATTCTTAAACTGTGGCCCCATGGTTCTGGACTCCCCCAACATCAGGAACATGTTTCCTGCCTCTAGTGTGCCCAAGCCCTTAACAATCTTGTACCCTTTATTTATATGCCTTTAAGTTTGAAACACAATTATGAAGATGAGGTCTGTTTCTCTCTCTGTTGGTTGATTTTCTTCATCAGACATTGAGGTTGTCCTGCACTTCAATTCTTGAACAGCACTTGCATTTTGGCGTGACATGCAGAGATTTTCACGTAAAGGAAATAAAACATCCTCATGGTGTACGAGCTTTTGGAGCATTTTTTTCACTAAGTTGGACCCGCTAAGCAAATTTTCATCCCAAAATCTTATTTAAAATTGGCTAACTTGTGTTGTATAATTCAGAATTTCAATTGGTTCTTCCTGATTGTCATTTGAAAGATGGTACGAGCTTTCTACTCCAGCTGCCAAAGATTGGTAATCTGGGACATTCTAGAGGGTACCGTTTCAGTAAATGTTTATCGCCAAATTGTTCTCAGAATATTCAAGCGAGTCTTGGCTGCACAATAGTAAATTGTTCTTCTTGGTTTTGTCGATTGAATATTTTTTTTTTTAAATGGGGTTTGAACCAGCATTATCCTTTGTTTTTAAATATCTAGTTTTCTCTTGAATGTAATACCCAGTAGCGTTTTCCCCTTTTTTTGCAGCGAGTCACTCAGAGAATTTAGGGCAGCACGGTGGTGCAGCGGTAGAGTTGCTGCTTCATATCGCTTGCAGCGCCCAAGACTCGAGTTCAATTGCAACTACGGCTGTTGTCTCTTCGGAGTTTGTATGGTCTTACCGTGACCGCGCGGGTTTTCTCCCAGATCTTTGCTTTCCTCCAACACTCCAAAGACGTACAGGTTTCTAGGTTCATTGGCTGGTAAATTGTAAATTGTCCTTGGTGTGATTGTAGGATAGTGTTAATGTGCGGGGATCGCTGGTGGGTGCGGACTAGGTGGGCCCAAGTATGTATCTTTGCGCTGTATCCCTCAACTAAACTGAAATAAATTCAGTTTGTCAAAAAGATCAGTAAGGTTCTGCCCTAGCTCACAAAATACATCTGCAGCACTAACATTCAAACTGAGCAGACACTGTTGCACTTCATGTCTTACTTAATAACTGCATTGCAATCTTTTTGCGATGGATAGCAACCTGACTTCCACGTTAAACACAAAACATTGACTCTGTTCCTTTTTCTGCGCAAAAATATTGTAGTGAGACGGACCTTTTGATGGCATTTTGATACATGTCATGATTTTAAAAGCAGAAACTAAAAACATCAAGTTCCTGGTGCAGGTTTCAAGTTGCAAGGGCTTCACTTTGTCATGCAGTGTGTGCACAATGTTTGTGAAGTGATTTCAGCTATCCAGTTTCAAAACCTGTATGACCATCCAACATAGAATAGGTTCCAACTGAGCAAATCCAAAGTAGGCTTTGTGTATGGATGTTAACAAATCTGATCCAGTTATATGCATCTTACCTAGCTTGCAAATGAAATTAAATAGCAGTGGTTTATGAAGAGTGCCCAATGTAAGCAGTTAAATGAGCTGCTGCTGCTGGTGATATCCGTTGCTTCTCTTGGTTTGCGAGCAAGAGATCAGCAACGCGTTGATACTTTCTGACATGTCTGAGATTCTGACCTCTGAGAAACACTGACACTGTACCACCAAGGTTCTCTGCACATTTCTCGTCCTACTGGCAATAGAGGTAAACCAATGTTGACATATTCTCCCAGGCCACCAACCCCATTGTGCAGGCTCTGATCACACTCGCCATGACTGATGGATGGGCAATATGGCCTGCATTCCTGATGCCAGGCTCCTGAAATCCCAACTGCACAGTGGCCAACTGGTAGAGCTGTTGTCACACAGTTCCTGCCTCCCAGGTTCAATCATGATTTCAGATGGTGTCTGTGGAGTTTGCGCAATCTCCCTATGACTGCATGGATTTCCTCCCACACCCAAAACTCATGCCATCTGGTAGGTTGATTGGCTATTGTAAATTGCCCCGAGTGTCTTGAGAGTGGTAGAATCTGGTGAGGGTGGAGTTGATGGGCATGTGAGGAAAATGAAATAGGATTGGGATAGAAATATTGTAAATTAGTGTGATGGCTGGTGTAAACTCTGGGCCAAAGGGCCTGTTTCTGTGCTATAATACTCCAATTCCAAGCTCTTCCACAGAAAGAGGTTACCAAAACAGAGAACCCACCTTTGGGACTTTTTCGAAATCTCCTTGAGAAATGTAATGTTCTCACCAATGGGAATCCCTGGCCAGGACTGATTGGGGTGGAGGCAGAGCATCTGGGAAGGCACTTGGAGTCGCTGCGACAGGAGCACACATGACCATGTTCAAATAACAAAGAATGAAGCTACCCACCTGTGGCAGAAGCTATGAATCCCTGTCGGATTCAACCATGTCCGATCCCATGGAGTGGAGCAGAGGCAACTGGCTTTTGTCAGAAGAATCATTTTTCTCTATGAGTCTCCCAAAAGTACCAATCTAACCAAATGTCTGCTGCTCCGAGGCACCTGTTCTGCCCGGTTTTGTGAGACAATGTAATACATGGCTCTTACAGTGCTGGGTGTTAGTTTTTCAACTTTTTGTTTTGGTGGTAGAATCTGTTCTTTCAAATCACATCACTGTTCTTTGTTTCCAAATAATGTGCCTCAAAGTTAAGAAACTAAGGTTGGAAATGCTGACATTTGGAGCAACGTACGATCAGCCTGGGGAAGTCTAGAAGGGAAAGGAATTGCTGGCCTTTTTGGGGTCGTGATCCTACATCAGACAGAGGAGAGGTGAGATAACCGGTATAAAGAGGAGAGGGGTGAGACAGCAGCCAGCAATGCTTGGTGAACAGAGGAATAGTGAAGTGTTGGAGTTGGGGATGGAGACAGGTGGTGGCGTTAGGATCTTTGTTGAAGATACTGGGTGCAACACATACACCCCAAACCCTGAGTTTCACCACATATTGAGAACCTTCAAACTCGCCAGTTCAATTAGCTCATCTATTAAATTAGGTGCTATCTGGTCCACTGAGTTCCTCCAGTTGTTCTTTTTGTCTTGCTACATGTTCCAGCATTGCAGTCTCTTGTGCCACTTAGAAAGTTAACTGTGGCAATATAATTTGCCCTTGACTTGCAATTAAGTATATTTGCATGTTCAGCCTCTGCAAGGCTTCAATTGTGCCTGATGTAATCAGTTTACTTTCATACTTGTGCTGTTTGTGGTATCATTGTTGGGGCCCTGGTGATTTACAAAACAAATTTGTCTTCAGCTTTCCATTCCCCATCCCACTGTCCCAAGCATCCCTTCCTGGCATATTCCCCCAACCTCCCCCCTATAAGACAATCCACTTTCAGTCAGATAAGCAAATAAAAATTTAAAAAACACTAGACCTGTGCATGAAGAAATGCAAGCAGCCAAAGCTGCTGCAAAGCCTCATCCAGCCAGAAGGTTTGCACCCAGTTTATACTTGCTGCTGAACAGGGAAGGTGGTGAGCCAGGAGCCACGTGCATGTTGCACACAGCTTTTCAGGTTCTCTTTGCATAGAGTCATAGAGTGACACCATGTGGAAACAGGCCATTCGGCCCAACTTGCCCACACTGGCCAACATGTTCCAGCTACACTAGTTCCACCTGCATGCGCTTGGTCCATATCCCTCCAAACCTGTCCTATCCATGTACCTGTCTAACTCTTAAATGTTGGGGGTAGTCCCAGCCTCAACCACTTCCTCTGGCAGCTTGTTCCATACACCCACCACCCTTTGTGTGAAAAAGTTACACCTCGGACTTCTATTAAATCTTTTCCCCTTCACCTTAAACCCATGTCCTCTGGTCCTTGCTTCACCTACTCTGTGCATCTACCTGATCTATTCCTCTCGTGATTTTATACACTTCTAAGATCACCCTTGGGCTCCAAGGAATAGAGTCTCGGCCTACTCAACCTCTCAGAATAGCTCGGACCATCTAGTCCTGGCAACATCCTCGTAGATTTCCTCTGTATAAGTATCCTTTATTGTCTGGTGAAATTTTGTGCCTTGCAGTCATACATATAATAAAATAACAAAACACACAAACACAAATTTAACATCCACCACAGTGAGTTCACCAGGCACCTCCTCACTGATGGACGGCAAAAGTCTTAAAGCCTTTGTCTCTTCCCTCCTTGTTCTCCCTGTGCGCTGAGGCTATCCTACCCTCTCTAGCAGGATACTGTACCCTCTATTAGAGCATGATACTGTTGGTGACGGGGAGGAGTGTCTGAATGGATATTGTGTCCTTACACTTAAATATTGAGGCAATACTCTGGATTGTTGTGTGATGCTCTAAATTTCTACTTTGGTTCCAAGAAAATGGATACATCTTTCAGCTGTTACAGTTAGACTGGAGAAATGGTTATGTTTGTTTTCATTTAAACCAAGCAATTTTCTTTCATGGTGGTATTGCCAATGAAACAAGTAGCATTTTATCTTTTCATGCTCCCCTGAATACTGTAATACTGTGAAAGTGGCTGAAGGAGATGGTGGGGTACTGCCGTGTGCCCATGATGCAGAAGTGTTCTTGTTCATGCCATGGAGAACGCTCCAATCCAGAGACAGCGTCTGATTAGCACTACTTGCAACCTCGCGCACAAATCTAGCCTTTCATTCTTGTGGTACTGGAGGAACTCTGTCCCATTAAACCAAGCTCCAGCTGGCCTGACGGATAAAAAGTATCCCCTAGCATATTCTGAGCAAGTTTTTATTCCTCCAGTGTCCTTGTAAACAATTATGCTTTGGTCAATATTAATAAAACATTGTCTGATCATCACTTTTTCATTTGTGGTACCTTGCCCTAATTGGCTGCTACATTTCGAACCTTGAAACGGTGATTACATCTGACATACTTCAGTGATGAGAAGGTGCTTTGGGGCTCAGATATAAAATGTGCTTTCTTAATACAAGTCTTTTTACAGGTCAAAACCCCTCGGGACTCCACCCAAGATTGACAGCATTTTGATTTGTACTGCTGCATGGTTTTTAGTTCAAGGAAATATTGTAGATAATTGATGCCATCAACTAACATGCTAAATTGAATAATGACAACAGCACTGATACAATTCAAGCCCACAGTTCAGTTTGTTCTAATGCATGAGATGTTACTTGCCATGAAGGATTTTTTTTGCTCCGCTTATCTGATGGGTAGGAATAAACTTGGGCTGGTCCCAAATTAGGATTGTTCGATCAATTACTACCTACATAATAACATCAGAAAAAAATGTATAACTTGTTTAACTATTAATATTTGTAATACTGAAGTATATTTCCCATATTTTAGTTTGTAACTAGTAGATTAGGTTAACACACCAATATCGAATCACTTAAAGCAGGAGCTAATAATTCCTAAAATCACTACATGATCCATGATGTGTTTTCTAATGTGCAAGATAAAGTTGTATGCAGTTTCTTAATAAACGTAATAATTTTTTGTTTGTGTGGCGATCTTTGATGTCCTGTTTTACCATGCAACGCAGAATACCACTAATACTCAGTCTGGACTTGCATTGGACTAACCATCCAGAGGTGATATACAGCGCCATTTCATTTCAGTCGACTTTAATTGTCCACGATCAGTGAGATGCAGGAACAGTGAAAATCTTGCTACAGCATCACAGCCATGTAGATTCGGACAACATACAAAAACATACATTTTACCACACACGCCCACACACCCCCCACACACAACAATTTGTATGCACAAAAGCATAAATCAGGTCCATGGTAGTTCAAGTTCATAGTGTTCCTTTGCCGTGGTAGGATTAGGTGTGTGTGGGTGAATTCAATAACTGATGGTTGTAGGAAAGTAGCTGTATTTGAACTTGCTGCTGTGGGACTTCAGGCGTCTGTACCTCCTGCCCAACAGCAGCAGTGAGAATGGTGGGGATCCTCGCCGAGAGATGCCACCACCTTGAGGCACCACCCTCATGTAGATGCTTTAGAAGGTGGGAATGGCCAGGCTGAAACCCCCACTCTCTGCAGCGTCAAGTCCTTGTATTCCTCTTCTTTGAGTTGCTGTACCACTCCATGATGCAACCGCTCAAGATATTATGGGCTTATTTAAAAGGACCTGTCCCCATCCCAAAGGCATCTGTTTCTTGTTCAGCCATTGATATGGCCAGCGTGTGATAGAATATGAAACGGAGTGAGTCAAATAATCGTGACCTTGGGTTTGTAATGCCATGCAGTTTACTGTAGAAAGTTGTTTTTTTCTGCACTGATTTGATATCGGGCTTTGGTTCTGGATGTATTTTGAACGTCCACAAACAATTAAGTTAAGTTTCAATTTGTGTTCACTGGACTAACATTGCAAAGCTGTTTATTACTTTTGAACTGATCCAACCTATATAGTACTCTGCATTCTGTACTTCAGCTTTGATTATCCCCAACCGTACCTATCAAACAGTCCCTCCACCTGAATCCACCCATCACTTGCCATCTCATGACCCACACCTTTCCCTCATCTCTTTCTACTAGCCATCTCCATTCAACACATCCGTCTGAAAGAGTCGCAACCTGAAATGCAGTCTACCCATTTCCCTCCAAAGATGCCTGTTGGCCTGTTAAACTTTTTTGTTACTGTATTTTAAATGCACAAGCTGATAACTGATTATTAAAGTTGGTAGACAAAAATGCTGGAGAAACTCAGCGGGTGAGGCAGCATCTATGGAGCGAATGAATAGGTGACGTTTCGGGTCGAGACCCTTCTTCAGACTGATATGAGGGTGGGGGGGAAGAAGAGGCGGAGACAGTAGGCTGTGGGAGAGCTGGTAGTTCAAATATAGGTGTTATTCTAGCATTTTGTATGATAGGAATACAAGAAAAAGACCATTCAGTCCCTTTGGCCTTCTCTGCCATTCGGCAAGATTTTCTGAACTTTTACATCAGTGCCACCTTCTTGCCCTGACTGCCATGACGTTTGATGTTTTAAATATCTAAAAACCTCTCGTACATATCCAGTGACTAAGCCTCTGCAGCCCCCTTGAGTAGAGTTGACCGCTAAAAATCCACTTATGTAATGTATCAATCTGATTTATTTCCCCCCCCCCGCAGAACTGCTTTTGCTGCCTCTCCAAATTTGACATAATGTTAGGAACTCCAAATTCATAGCCTGACTAAAATTTGACTTCAGCTCTGAAATCAAGTGGTCCCACAGAGCTCAACTTCAACAACGTTTCCGTTTGAAGAGCATCCTTTTACCCTAATCTTTGAACACATTCTTCTCGATTGAAATTAGAATCCAGTTTAACTTGCCAAGTGCTTTATCGAAGCGCCATCAAAAGATTCACGGGAAGCATGGGCCACTGCATTTCTTTTATCAATATAATTTTTTTCCATATTTTGAGTGGACCTGGTGATATGGTAGGTATGCGTACTTTGAAGTTATCCTCCCGGTGATCCGGTTTTGTACCCGTATGTGCAACTGGCGACCTGTTCTTTAATGAGACCTGGGAAGATTCCAGATAATATTCCTGTGGATAATGTGAAAAAAATGTTCAAAGTGTGAGGAAAAACTAGAATTTCTCAACAGGAAAACAAAGTGAACGAACTTTCCTCAAACTTCACGGTATTGTTCAGAAACTCTTTGTTAGTGAGTAATTGGAATTAAATATATGACAAATAAATAATTTTGGAATCATGTGGAACCAATGTTGGGAACGGAATTTATGGATTTTGCTAAAATATTGTCAATGTGTCAAGGGTAAGAATGAGACCAAGACCATATGACCAACCCTCATCAAAGGCTTGAAATCAGTTAAGACACACTGGCCTCCTGTGCTGAATGTCTGGCTTCTGCCCAAAATGTAATCAGGTTTTAAATAGTAATGTCCACAAAATAATTCGCAATATTTTGTCTTTGGAAATCTTGGTGCAATAACGATTTAAACACCTGCAGTTCTTTCCAAAACACAATGCCCATGAAGCCGTCTTGGCATCTTTTTAAAGATGTGCCATTATTGGGAGTAAAACATGATGCAAACATGCATCCGTTTAACCAAAATTTCCCAACTGCATACAAATGTTTTGTGGAACATTAAATTATTCAAGTATTGACTTTCTCCATCGCTCCCTCGTTCCAGCGCTGCTGTATTCTTTCACTGTTCATTGTTTCTGGATTAAACAACATTATGTGTACCTTTTGATGCTGCTGATGGCTTTCTCTACTGGGCACTGTCAGCACCCAGTCACCTCATCTTTGGAGGCATCATCGCCTGATACAACACCGAATAGGCCATTAGGTGTACATTTTCCACCAAACACCAATTTTATCACTAATTTCAGTTTTATTACATCACATAGTCCCATCAGCTTCCACCAGCACACCTGGATCACCAATTCTACCATTCACAGGCTGAGGCTATTGACAGTTAATCTACCAACCCATTCTCTTAGTACTACCGGGTATCTGTTTAGTACTATATATCTAATATCATCCACATCCTGCCTCTTGTTTCCCTTTACATTGTAACTCCTTTCTGATGGCATTGCATCTTCGTCATCTCTCATTTATGTGTTCTAATGGGCGGGGGGGGCCGGGGGGGGGGGGGGGGGGGGCGGGCGGGGAGGAGTGTAAAGATGGAGTTGAAGGGGAAGTGGCTACAGGAAAAATTACAAAAGATTCTCGAATTAATGGGAAGGAAAGCTTGAGAATGGACAACAGAGTAAGGTCAGGGCCAATTGTGAGGGGGGAAGTGAATACGGAGGTCAAAGTACTGTATATGAATGCGCGAAGTATAAGGAATAAAGTGGACGAGCTTGAGGCTCAGTTAGAAACTGGCAAGTATGATGTTGTGGGAATTAGAGACATGGCTGCAAGAGGGCCAGGGCTGGGAACTGAATATTCAAGGGTATACCTCCTATTGAAAAGACAGACAGGTGGACAGAGGGGGTGGGGTTGCTCTGTTGTTGAGGAATGAAATTTAGTCTCTTGCAAGGGGTGACATTGAAACAGGAGATGTGGAGTCAGTATGGATAGAACTAAGGAATTGTAAGGGTAAAAAGACCCTAATGGGACTAATCTGCAGGCCCCAAACAGTAGCCTGGACATAGGGCGCAAGTTGAATCAGGATTTAAAATTGGCATGTAGTGAAAGTAATGCTGTGGTTGTTACGGGAGATTTTAACTTGCAGGTAACTGGGAAAATCAGGTTGGTACTGGACCCCAAGAAAGGGTCTGAAGAAGGGTCTCGACCCGAAACGTCGCCTATCTCCTTCGCTCCTTAGATGCTGCTGCACCCGCTGAGTTTCTCCAGCTTTTTGTGTAACCCTCGATTCTCCAGCATCTGCAGTTCCTTCTTTAACAAGAGATTTTGTAGAGTGCCTTTGTGATGGATTATTTGAACAGTTTGTATTGGAGCCTACCAGGGAGATGGAAATTCTGGATTTAGTGTTGTGTAATGAACCAGATTTGATAAAGGACCTCGAGGTTAATGAGCCATTAGGAGGCAGTGACAATAATATGGTCAGGTTTAATCTACAATTGGAGAGGGAGAAGAGTAGATCGGAGGTGTGAGTGTTGCAGTTGAATAAAGGGGACTATGGGGCCATGAGGGAGGAGCTGGCCAAAGTTGACTGGAAATATACACTAGCAGGGATGACAGTGGAACAAAAATGGCAGGTGTTTCTAGGAATAATACAGAAGGTGCAGGATCAGTTCATTTCTAGGAAGAAGAAAGATTCCAAGGGGAGTAAGGGGTGACCATGGCTGACAAGGGACATCAGGGACAGTATAAAAATTAAAGCAAAGAAGTACAACGTAGCAAAGATGAGCGGGAAGCAAGAGGATTGGGTAATGTTTAAAGAACAACAGAAGATAACCAAAAAGACAATACAGGGAGAATAGATGAGGTACAAAGGTAAGCTAGCCAAGAATATAAAGCGGGATAGTAAAAGCTTCTTTAGGTATGTGAAGAGGGAAAAATTAGTTAAGACCAAAGTTGAACCCTTGAAGACCGAAAAAGGTGAATTTATTATGGGGATCAAGGAAATGGCAGATGAGTTGAACAGGTACTTTGGATCTGTCTTCCCTAAGCAGGACACAAACAATCTTCCTGATATACTAGTGGCCAGAGGATCTGGGGTGACGGAGGAACTGAAGGAAATCCACATTAGGCAGGAAATGGTGTTGGGAACTGAAGGAAATCCCCAGTGCCTGATGGTCCGCATCCCAGGGTACTTAAGGAAGTGGCTCTAGAAATTGTGGACGCATTGGTGATAAATTTCCAATGTTCTATAAACTCAGGATCAGTTCCTGTGGATTGGAGGGTAGCTAATGTTATCCCACTTTTTAAGAAAGGCGGGAGAGAGAAAACTGGGAATTATACACCAGTCGGTGGTGGGGAAGATGCTGGAGTCAATTATAAAAGATGAGATAGCCGAACATTTGGATAGCAGTAACAGGATCGGTCAGAGTCAGCATGGATTTACGAAGGGGAAATCATGCTTGACTAATCTTCTGGAATTTTTTGAAGATGTAACTAAGAAAATGGACAAGGGAGAGCCAGTGGATGTAGTGTACCTGGACTTTCAGAAAGCATTTGATAAGGTCCCACATAGGAGATTAGTGGGCAAAATTATGGCACATGGTATTGGGGGTAGAGTGCTGTAATGGATAGAGAAGTGGTTGGCAGACAGGAAACAAAGAGTAGGGATTAACGGGTCCCTTTCAGAATGGCAGGCAGTAACTAGTGGGGTACCGCAAGGCTCGGTGCTGGGAACACAGCTATTTACAATATACATCAATGATTTGGATGAAGGGATTCAAAGTAACATTAGCAAATTTGCAGATGACACAAAGCTGGGTGGCAGTGTGAACTGTGAGGAAGATGCTATGAGAATGCAGGGTGACTTGGACAGGTTGGGGGGGTGGGCAGATGCATGGCAGATGAAGTTTAATGCGGATAAATGTGAGGTTATCCACTTTGGTAGCAAAAACAGGAAGGCAGATTACTATCTAAATGGCGTCAAGTTGGGAAAAGGGGAAGTACAACGGGATCTGGGGGTCCTTGTACATCAGTCTATGAAAGTAAGCATGCAGGTACAGCAGGCAGTGAAGAAAGCGAATGGCATGTTGGCCTTTATTACAAGAGGAATCGATTAAAGGAGCAAAGAGGTCCTTCTGCAGTTGTACAGAGCCCTAGTGAGACCACAGCTGGAGTATTGTGTGCAGTTTTGGTCCCCTAATTTAAGGAAGGACATTTTTGCTATTGAGGGCATGCAGCGTAGGTTTACAAGGTTAATTCCTGGGATGGTGGAACTGTCATATGCTGAGAGAATGGAGCAGCTGGGCTTGTACACTCTGGAGTTTAGAAGGATGAGAGGGGATCTCATTGAAACAAAGATTGTTAAGGGCTTGGACACGCTAGGAGGCAGGAAACATGTTCCTGATGTTGGGGGAGTCCAGACCAGGGGCCACAGTTTAAGAATAAGGAGTAAACCATTTAGAACGGAGACAAGGAAACACCTTTTCTCACAGAGAGTGGTAAGTCTGTGGAATTCTCTGCCTCAGAGGGCGGTGGAGGCGGGTTCTCTGGATGGTTTCAAGAGAGAGCTAAATAGCGTCTATTAAAAATAGAGTCGGGATATGGGGAGAAGGCTGGAATGGGGTACTGATTTGGGATGATCAGCCATGATCACGTTGAATGGCGATGCTGGCTCGAAGGGCCAAATGGCCTCCTCCTGCACCTATTATCTAATGCTCACATTCTTCCACCTCCCCTTGCTACATTTTCCTTCATGTCTGTGCACACGGCAGAAGGAAACTTAAACATACACGTGGTGGTGTCTCCTAATCATCTGCTCCCACAATGCAGGGGGGAGGTAGCCTCTGCTACATCAGCTCTGAAGTTGGGTGCAGCTTCTTAACATCGTTGCCTCTATCTCCTGATAACCAAACAAGCTCCAAGAAACTAGATCATTGAGAATTCATGTTCCCCCGTGCTCTCCATCTCCTGCCACGATACGCACAAAGTCCTGGAGGAACTCAGCGGGTCAGACAGCTGCTATGGAGAAAAGGAACGTGATGTTTCCATTCCTTTGCTCCAGAGAAGCTGCCTGACGCACTGAGTTGCTCCAGCGTTTTGTCCATCTTTGGTATAAACCAGCATCTGCAGTTCCTTCCTACACATCCGCTGCCACCAGCAATATTGACCTTATGCAGGAGCTTATACCAAATAATCCATTAACTTGCTTCAGGGGATATTGCCTATCAGGGAATAAAATTACTTCTGCATATCAATATCAGATTTTTGTCCCCATAGTTTTTTCTGCCTTCTTTACTTTAATGTGACCCTACCAATCTTCCAATTGCTCGGTCAAATCTCCTGAACCGTTGCCTATTTCTAGTCATAAGAGGCTTGAGTCTCTAAGCCAGTGTTGCACCGAATACCTGGCTCACTAGACCTCATCTCCCCAGCTGCCCAGAGACTCGGTGTGGGGATGGTTCGGAGGACCTAATATTTGGACACACTTCCAGTGATTTACCGTTCCAGGCTATTTAAATTATGCCAATTTTTTAATTAAATTGGCAGCCTTCTGAAATGTTAACACCCATCTTGCAAACCTGTTGCCCTCAGTTGCAACTAGCCCTCTCCCCATAATAGTTAGTCATGCTGCTCTAAACCGACGATGATAACTGTGATCGTTTTAAACTAAGCATCAACCTTCAGCCCCTCTCCTGAACCACACCTTTTAAAGTTTGCCAAGGAATCGATATTTGGGTACAGTGTTCAAAGTGAGACCAAACCCTAGTCTTAAGCAAAGATGAGATGTAAGACTTTAAGTGAGAACAGAGTAGACCATGCGTCTTCCCTCATTGCTCATCACACTCTGTGACTTGCAGCTTGAATGCTCCCCTCCCATTCAGCCCAATAAAATTAAGACGTTCTACTAGAGTGCTCCAACTGTGTATTGTGCACAGTATAATTCCTGACTTCACAAAGTCCAGCTCAGTTGGGGTTATGATAGAACTTTCTGCACTTGGGCAATGAGTGCAGGACTAACCACTGAGGAATGTTCTGTTTCCCATGAGTGATGTTTCGATATTTCTCAGGTGTGAATAATGGAGTGTATGAGGGTGTGGTGGAGCGATGAGTCATGGGCAGAAGGTTGCACAACAAGCTGGAGAAACTCAGCGGGTGCAGCAGCATCTAAGGAGCGAAGGAGATAGGCGACGTTTCGGGTCGAGACCCTTCTTCAGACATCACTTCAGTCATGGGTAGAAACTGTGTTGACAGATTGGTGTTACATGAAATATGAAGGTGATGTTACAGAGCATTTATTGATGAATGGGATTTGACAATATGTTCAACTATTTCCGAGGCCTTTTTACGACACAGCAGGTGTGTGCGTTAATTTCAGGAGTGAACTACATCAGATCAAAGTTGGCATTAGCTTCCTCATGCATTATCCAGCATAATGTGTTATTACAATTCTATTGAAGCGAATAATCCAACCAAGCCTGACTATTATAAAGCATTACAATCCTTTCACAGCAGGCTATACTTGTGCTCCTTTGTTTAATAATGCAATATACTTAATTCTAGAGTGTAATACTCTTGTTGTATGATGCAACGTATCACTTTCCTTCAATGTTACCGTCCAGTTACAATACCCTTTAGTTTTGGTGTACTCTCGCTTGATGCCTGCTTTCAGTGCCACCTCTCTATTAGTGGCACACTCCTTTCTGAGACACTCACTACGTCACTTCCACACCTGTAGCAATGAATGTGTAGGAAGGAACTGCAGATGCTGGTTTAAACCAAAGATAGACACAAAAAGCTAGAGTAACTCAGCGGGACAGGCAGCATCTCTGGAGAGAAGGAATGTGTGACGTTTTGGGTCGAGACCCTTCTTCAAGTCTGAAGAAGGGTCTCGACTCCAAATGTTACCCATTCCTTCTCTCCATAGAAGCTGCCTGTCCCGCTGAGTTACTCTAGCTTTTTGTGTTTACCTGTAGTAAGGTGCTATTATCACCCCCACCCTTGTCTCTGACACAGTGCATTCTGCTCCTATTCTGAAAACTTTGCATATAATTTTCCAATACGTCCTCATGGCAGTTATTAATTTGTGCATCTCATTCATTGTGTATTCTATCTCTGTTGCAAGATATTGTCCCTGTAAAGCTGCCCATGACATTTGTTGTAGCAATTCAAGACATTGACCTTCTCCTACTGTGAATAATCTTGCATGAAACTCCTCCAGCAATGTGTTCTATCATCAATATTTACCCCCTAATTCTGTGTGGCAAACTACAGCTGCGTTTCCTGAGCTTGGGTTGAGGGATGATGTGCTCCAGGCACTCTCTCCTCTGCTGGTGGAAACAAGGCCCATGGGATGGAGTCTGAACCCGAGAAGCCAGGCCTTTCAACGGCCAAGTTCAAAAACGTTTGTACACTGGTCAGGTTGGACGTTTTCGATCCTGGTTATGTAAATGCAAACCATTGTCATTGATCGAATGAAAGATGAATACAGCATGATTAGAATCAGATTTTATTCGTCAAGTATGTTTTACAACATACGAGGAATGTCACTGGCCAGGACAGTCACACAATAAAAAGCAACAGACTCAAAAACACATTTTAACATGAACATCCACCACAGTGACTCCTACACATTCCTCACTGTGATGGAAGGCGAAATAAAGTTCAAGTCCTTTCCCGTAGCTCTTCCTCGGTCGTAGGCCTTGAACCGCCGTTGACGGGATGATCTTGACTCCCGTAGCCGGCCGTGTTCGGGCCCTCTGCGTCGAGGCGACCAGCTCCCGAATCTGGAATGTCAGCTCCCCCGGGCCGGGCGATCGCACCTCGCGTCGGGGCTGGACGAACCTTCTGCGGCGTTGGAGATCCCGACGCAGCCTCTCCCGAGACTGCGAGACCCTGATGGCAAGTCCACGGTGGTCGCGGAGCGATCCCAGGCAAGGGATCAGCTCCAATGTTAAGTTCGCGTCCCGCAGCGGGGCTCACGACAGTCCGAGGAGGCTTCCAGCTCCATCGATCGAAGGCCGCAGAGCCCGGAGAATGTGATCCGATAAATAATCACATCTCCGGCAAGGTAGGAACCTGAAAAAAAGTTTCCCCCTCCCCCCTCCCCCCCACCCCCCACACACAAAACAAACCGAGCAACATTAAAGCACACTTTCAACCAATGCAAAAAATAAAAAAAAGATGAAAAACGAACAGACTGCCGGCGGGGCGGCCATCTCCCGCGGCGCCCCTGAATACAGCATGATGTAAGGGGAGATTAACATGGTGTGGTGAACAGCCCTCCAGTGTGACATACCATGGGGTATTTAGCATGTAAGGAACTCCATATCACAGTAAATTAACCTCCCAAGGTGTGTGCTATACTCCTGAATGATGGTGTACAATGCACTACACTGCTGTCAGAGTGAGTTACACTCTGGTGCTGTTCCTTGCAATAAATGACACGTTACAATTGTTTGAACTACTCGTGGGACAATCTGTAACAGGAGTGCGTGACATATGGCAACTGGAGTGAAACCCAGCACAGAATCTTTGTACATTTTTGTAAAATACATTAAAACCTGATCGTCTGTTACTGTATACTATGCTCCAGTTGCAACCCACTCCTCTCTTACCCGCAGTAATTAAATATTGTCGTGCATTATACCAGTAGTATTCCTCACCTGCATTGACATGACCTTGATGCCTATATTGCTTGCATTCCTAGCACACAGTCAGAGCTATATTCTCATTGCAAAAAGGCACACTCCTGTGAGCCTATATCCCTTGCTGCTTACCAAAAAGCCATATTGTATCCATATTCATTGCTACATGTTGGTGTGAGTACTTCATTTCCATATGGGGTGTTACGCCAGAGGAACATTTCTCACCTGTTAAATCGATCCAAACCACTGACGTCTAGATACTGTCGTCTTATCCAGATGAGGATTCCAGAAGGTGATAGAAGAAGCTGCTCACACATTTATGCTTGCTCATTTATTACAGTGTAGAAAATTAGTGTAGAGACCATTCAGCCCATCGAGTCCATGCCATCTTCCAGCAGGGGGATTGCAACAATCTTACTCCCCTCTTGTATCTCCGTCATCCTGCTTCTTGTCTTCCCATGCCCATCAACTTACGTTTGATGATTTTGCCACTCACCTACAGTGGGGCTATTTATAGAAACCAGTTAACCTACCCGGATGCCCTTGGGATCTGAGAGGAAAGCGGAGTGTTGGCAGTTTGCCACTTGGCCATGGAGAAGGTGTGTGGATTCCACACAGACTGAACTGGAGGCCAGGATTGAGCCAGGGTTCCCGGAGCTGCGAACCAGCAGCACTACCCACTGTGCCATGGTGCCCACCCCCAAACCCCATTTTGGAGAGTATGCCAGCAAGCACCTTTGAGGTATTGTGTCCAAACCTGCCTTCTGTTCCAAGCCGACCGGACAAACGGTGCCCACCCCATTGCCCAGCATGTATAGTTATAGATTCATACCGCACAGAATACTCGTGTAGATACCGTATAGATTCATACTCTCCCACTGTGTCCATGCCAACCATCATGACCGATCCAGCGTCCAACCCAGCAGTATGAATATTCATTTCTCTAACTTCAAGTAACCCTCGCATCCCCTCTCTCTCTCCGTTCCTCCCTTCCCCCAAGTTATGATACTAGTTTCAAAGTCGTCCTGTTGAATCTCATTGTAATTCGTTTTCATCGAGCCCACAGTTAACGGCTTGTTCAATTTATCATCATTACTTTTTTGCATATCCTTCATTCATTTGTTCTATATCTCTCATTTCACTTTTTCCTGACTCTCAGTCTGAGAAGGGTCTTGGCCTGAAATATCAGCTATTCCTTTGCAGCAGAGATGCCGTCTGGCCCACTGAGTTGCTCCAGCTTTTTGCATCAGTCTCCCTTTTATCAACACTTGGTTGTAGCCTAATGTGCCTTGGCAATTCTAGTGCCTGACCAGATGCATGGTAAATGTGAGGGCAGTTTCCTCCAAAGATCCTGTAGCGAGCAAGATGGTCCACTCGACGAAAAAGACGTAGTACGGTCATGGGCAGATTCATGGGTAATTTAAGGCCCCATTTCCGTAACCGGCTTCCGTCTCCGCACCAAAGATCCCGTAGGATAATAGTGCGGAGACAGAAGCCGGTTACGGAAACATCCTCGTAATAATAAAAGTTATTTGGTAAAAATCTTCTCCTCATTTTCAGAATTTAAATTTATTAACACAAACTGTTCCCCCGCAACGTTGATTACACTGCGAGTCGGGTCGGGTCGGGTCGGGTCGGGTTACGGAAATGGATGAAAAAAAGGCCCACGTTCCGTTCCGTTGCGTACTACACGTCAGCCCGTTGCATTTAGCAGGAGTGGTCTATCTTGCTCCGCTATAGGATCTTTGGTTTCCTCCACCACCTCCTCAGGCAGGGTGTCCCACCGCCTCGAATCCCCTCTTGATCCTCACTGTGTGGCCTCTGCCATGGAAAAGAGTTTCCGACTATTCACCCTCTCTATGCATCTCATAACTTAGTATATAATTTACAGGTCCTCCCTTTACTGTCTCTGCTCCAAGGAAAATAAACCCAGCCTGTCCAGTTTCTCCTTAAAGCTGAACCATTCCATCCCAGGCAACATCTTAATGAATCGCTTATGCATCCTCTCCGGTGTAATCGTATCCTTCCTATCATGTGGTGACTAGGGAGAGCCGTGCACAATATTTCAGCAGTGGCCTAAACAATGTTTTATAATGTTGTACCAAGACCTTGATGCCATTATATTTCTTGCCCTGGTTAATGAAGGAAATCATATTGTATAGCATCTTCACCACCCTGTCTACCTGTGCTGCCACCTTCATGGATCGTTAGACTTAAACACTGAGGTCTCTTTTATACCTTAATACTCTCCCTAAGGCCCTACTTCATGGTATAGATCCTACCCTAATTTGATCTCCGAAAATGCATTCCCTCACACTTCTCAAGGTTAAATTCATGCTGTTATTGCCAAAAGCACCCTGCAGCCTACAAACATGCTCTCCACTATAAATACACGCCATCAATCATAGACCTTGTCCCACAGCAGTGAACCTGTGGATTGGGAGCATTGCCCAGCCGAGCAGATTTTGGATACCATCTATAAATGTGTGGTAAACCAATTGACCACTGTCCAGCTGGTGGGAGATCCGTGTGCGGAAAGGGAGGGTGAAACTGATTTGCAATGACCCAGGTCGTGATGTGAGCGATTGCAATAAGTTAAAGTCGTGGCCACCTCGAGTCCCTTCCCGGGAACCTAGCGAGGGACGCAAGGAGTCTTTCACTGGTATGTTCAGTGAGTGAGAAAGATGAGACCCTGATGACCAGAGAGAATGTTGGAACAGACATTCTATAACGAGGGAGAGAAGTTGGCGTCGTGCTTGCAGATAACACATGACGCACTTGGGCAGGGTGGGATGTGTGTTGGAATCATTCAGTGGGCTGCCAGGAACCTGGGCACCAGGAGGCTGGAGACAGACTGGGACTCCCCAACGCCACATTGCACTTTAAACCCAGGTTTTTCTGCAGAGACTGGCGGTGCCCTGTCCTGGGGTCACCAAAGGGGAGGATGAAGATTCTATACAATGGACTGCATCGTCTCCAAGGAGAAGCCGGCTCCTTTAAAGGAGAGCACGGGAATGCTGACACCTAAAGAAGTGGTGAGTTTCCAATGCTGAGGGACCTTGTGGCTTTTGTTTGGAGAGTGATATGCAGCTTCTGGGGAAGAGTATCCTAATGTGAAGGAGTGTGACCTTAAAGTGCCCGAGGTGTCGCTCCAGTGTCAGGGAGTGAATGCAGGAAGCCATTGGCCTTCTGCCCACTGATGGAAGTGTGTGTTCCTGCATGTGTGAAATTAAGGAAGTGAGTGTGTAAAGTAGCTACCTCCCCTTCTATTACAGTAACAAAAGGGGATTACACGAATGACAATGGTCGAGGAAGTGATACCCTGGTGGGGAATCCCAGCATGATGCACTTGAAGACAGTGTGCGTAACCTGCCAACAGCTACAACTCGGGTCCAACTTTTGCCAAGAGTACCTGTGCATCAGGTGATGATGCGATATGGGTGTGTCAAGCGAAATCTGTTGTTCCCACTGTCCGATTATTCAAATGTCCCAGTGCTTCACCATTTGGCTCCAGTGAAAGAAAACAACAAGGCCAGCTGCATCTGCCGAAACTGATGCATTTCAAAAGGCACCACCAATAACCTCTGACTCCCCAGGTGATGTTTCCATCACTGGAGACCTCCGTTTAATCACTGGAGACCACCGTTCCCATGCACCCTTTTATTTAGTGAGGCTGCAGTTTCCAGATGTCCAAGGAATCTGTGCCTCCCTGAAAACCTGCTCCTGTTTTTTTGCATTGCCATTTCGTCTCTTGAGTTCACTGGAAAATGTATTGTTCGATTGTATAACATTTAAGGGAAATGTGAATGAAATATATGTGTTGCTGCACTAATATTCCTGCAAACCTGCTCGTCTAATGACACCAAAGTTCCAAACATGCCAGATTAACGGAATAGGTCTGGCTCACCCACTGCAGACATCGACAGGACTCGCCGGAGAGCGAGGAGGGCCTTCGGTGAGCGTGCAAGGCCACCGTGAAAGAGGAAAAAAGCCGGGCGTGGGGAACCTAGCGGCGGGGCCGTTGGGGGGGGGGGGTCTGCTACCACGTGCGGCAGCAGACAGTAGATAGGACTGTTCGGTGAACTTTTGTAACTTTGTCAGCACCAAAACATGGCGACGCTTGTGTACTGCACAGCTGAGGTCTGCTACATGGCCACCAGGTTGTATGCAAAACAGCATTCCCCTGTGCCCAGATACAGTGGCTTGCAAAAGTACTCATACCCCTTGAACTTTTCCACATCTTGTCACGTTAGAACCACAAACGTAAATGGATTTTATTGGGATTTTATGTGATAGACCAACACAAAGTGGCGCATAATTGTGAAGTGGAAGGAAAATGATACATGGTTTTCAAATTTTTTTACAAATAAAAAGCTGAAAAGTGTGGCGTACAAAAGTATTCAGCCCCCTTTACTCTGATACCCCTAAATAAAATCCAGTGCAACCAATTGCCTTCAGAAGTCACCTAATTAGTAAATAGAGTCCACTTGTGTGTAATCTAATCTCAGTATAAATACAGCTGTTCTGTGAAGGCCTCGTGGGTTTGTTAGAGAACATTAGTGAACAAACAGCATAATGAAGCCCAAGGAACACACCAGACAGGTCAGGGATAAAGTTGTGGAGAAGTTTAAAGCAGGGTTAGGTTATAAAGAAATATCCCAAGCTAAGAACATCTCACGGAGCACTGTTCAATCCATCATCCGAAAATGGAAAGAGTATGGCACAACTGCAAGCCTACCAAGACATGGCCGTCCACCTAAACTGACAGGCCGGGCAAGGAGAGCATTGATCAGAGAAGCAGCCAAGAGGCCCATGGTAACTCTTAAGGAGCTGCAGAGATCCACAGCTCAGGTGCGAGAATCTGTCCACAGGACAACTATTAGTCGTGCACTCCACAAATCGGGCCTTTATGGAAGAGTGGCAAGAAGAAAGCCATTGTTGAAACAAAGCCATAAGAAGTTTTGTTTGCAGTTTGCCACAAGCCATGTGGGGGACACAGCAAACATGTGGAGGAAGGTGCTCTGGTCTGATGAGACCAAAATTGACCAAAAAGTTTTCGGCCTAAATGCAAAACGCTATGTGTGGCAGAAAACTAACACTGCACATCACCCTGAACACACCATCCCCACTGTGAAACATGGTGGTGGCAGTATCTTGCTGTGGGGATGCTTTTCTTCAGCAGGGACAGGGAAGTTGGTCAGAGTTGATGGGAAGATGGATGGAGCCAAATACAGGGCAATCTTGGAAGAAAGCCTGTTTGAGTCTGCAAAAGATTTGAGAATGGGGCAGAAGTTCACCTTCCAGCAGGACAACGACCCTAAACATACAGCCAGAGCTACAATGGAATGGTTTAGATCAAAGCATATTCATGTGTTAGAATGGTCGAGTTAAAGTCCAGGCCTAAATGCAATTGAGAATCTCTGGCAAGACTTGAAAATTGCTGTTCACAGACACTCTCCATCCAATCTGACTGAACTTGAGCTATTTTGTAAAAAAGAATAGGCAAAAATTTCAGTCTGTTGATGAGCAAAGCTGGTAGAGACATACCCCAAAAGACTTGCAGCTGTAATTGCAGCGAAAGGCGGTTCTACAAAGTATTGACTCGGGGGGGCTGAATACTTTTGCACGCCACACTTTTCAGTTTTTTTATTTGAAATAACATTTGGAAACCATGTATCATTTTCCTTCCACTTCACAATTATGCACCACTTTGTGTTGGTCTATCACATAAAATCCCAATAAAATGCATTTACGTTTGTGGTTGTAACGTGACAAAATGTGGAAAAGTTCAAGGGGTATGAAAACTTTTGCAAGCCACTGTACATGTGATAATAACATATCTTTGAATCATTGAGTTTTAATTCCCAAGTGCCACCTGGTAAAGAGTGTTGGGAACGTCACCGTGTATACTACAAAATGGGGATGGGAGTGTGGGACAAAACATAAAATGCTGGAAAAACCCAACAGGCTAGGCAGCTTCAGTGGAAAGAAAAATAGCAAACGTTCCAGGTGTGTGACCATCAGAATGTCAAAATCATTCTGACGAAGAGCAGCAGATTCAAGATCCTTCTCTTTCCGCAGATGCTGTCTGACCTGCTGAGTTTTTCTTGCATTTTTTTGTTTTGTGTGTCAGACTTCCACCAAGTGCAGTTTTTTTTAAAATCCCTGAATAGTGGGTTAGTGTTGCAGAAAGAGTGGTTGCAATTATTACCAGAACTGTCTGCTTATTCTCTGTCGCTGTGACATTCTGTTCTGCTCCTGTTAATTTTCTCTTTTGCACTAACTGTATGGTATAATCTGCCTGGATAGCATGCAAAATAAAGTTTTTCATTATATCACGATATACATGACAATTAAAAGCCAATAGCAACTTCAAAACTATAAGCACAGTTTGACAAATGAGGTGGTGACAGGGAAACACCAGGTTATCCCGAGTGAACGGCAAAAACATCCAAGGGATCAGATGTCAACCTGTATCCTGTGACGGGAACTAAGATGATTAATGGACAAAGGTACAAATTTAACCCAGGCAGGAGCATCCATTGGTGGCTCAGGATAGGTCCAACCAACCAGTGAATTGCTCAAGTTATTGGAAGAGACTTTGAGCGCCATCATTCATGGAAAGGAATATCAAGAGTTCAAGAGACATTTATTATCACATGAGGGTATAACCACCGTAACCTGATCCCGTACCAGCCAAATGAGACGCAATCTCGAAGGGGTCCAGATAAGCAAAGGCCCCGTGGCTGGTGAACAGTCAGCGACTCAGTGAACGGGCTAACACTCGTGGGAATCGGAATGTGGTTATACAGACGGCCGGCATGGCTCCAACCTGTGATTGCATGACCTACTTAACTCTGCACCTTGGTGAGTGCCAGTCACCCCCCCACCCCCCCCTACGGAAACTCCTTCCCCCCCCCCCCCCCCCCCCCCCCGAAAATTGCACTACTGCTACTGTATATACATATATATTTTTCACTGTTCCGTTATTGTGTGTTCGCACTTCTGGGTGAGATGCGAACTGCATTCCGCTGTCTCTGTACTTGTACACTGCACAATGACAATACAGTTTGAATCTGAATCACGGCACCCGTTACACACGGGTATAGGAGCTGGACAATTGTAATGTCCAGGTTCAGGAACAGTTTCTTCTCAACAACCACTGGCTATTAAACAACTCAACTTCCCAATAACTACACAGACTTGGGGGCTTTGGCTTTGCACTATTATTGTTAGTTTGTCTTTAATCTCCTCAACGACTTCTTTAGTGTTCACAGAGTACCATGTTTACATCTCTGTTGAGCACTTTATTCATAAAATGTTTTGGTGCTGCTGCAAGTAAGAATTTAATTGTTCTGTTTCGGGACATCAAACAATAAAACACTCTTGGCCCCAGCAATGAGTGAGGAGAAAGACTGAAGAGGCTGCAGCTGCACAATAAAAACCAAACGGTGGAATAATTTGACGAGGCAGGCAGAAGGAAAAGTTGGGAGTCAACCTTTTGGGTCAAGACCCTACGTCAGGATTGAGAGGGAGGAGGAAAGATTGCTGGGATAACGCAGTACGTGACTGAGGCTGGAAAGTACTATGTGACACCAGACGTGGAGAGGGTGTTGGGTAGATGGAACCAAGTGGGGGTACGAGCAGGGGGAGGGGATAGGAGAGGTAATCAAGCTGTTTCGCCGAACACCTCCGCTCGGTCTGCAATAACCAACCCGACCTCCCGGTGGCTCAGCACTTCAACTCCCCCTCCCATTCCGTATTCGACCTCTCGGTCCTGGGCCTCCTCCATGGCGCCTATCTCCTTCGCTCCTTAGATGCTGCTGCACCCGCTGAGTTTCTCCAGCTTTTGTTTAACCCCAGATACGTTAGTAGATGAGTGTGTGTGGGAAGAGAACATGGTTGGGGGGGGGTTACCCTTACAAGGGAGAATTCAGCATTCATTTATTTAGGTTGTAAGCAGAACATGAGATGCTGTTCTTCCAATTTGCGGTTGGACTGGAATAGTGAAAGGCTTGGATAGAGTGGATGTGGAGAGAACGCTTCCATTAGTGGGAGAGTCTAGGTCCTGAGGCCACAGCCACAGGATTAAAGTGTGTTCCTTTAGGAAGGAGATGAGGAGGAATTTGTTTAGTCAGAAGGTGGTGAATCTGTGGAATTCATTGCCACAAAGAGATGGAGGCCGTGAATGGATATTTCTAAGGCAGAGATAGATAGGTTCTTGATTAGTACGGGTGTCAGGGGTTATGGGGAGAAGGCAGGAGAATGGGGTTAAGAGGGAGAGATAGATCTCTCTCTTCAGTGAATGGCAGAGTAGACTTGAAGGGCCGAATGTCCTCATTTTGCTCCTATCATTTATGAACTTATGGCGCTCAATAGCAATGGAGAAGGCCAAAGACCGACGGGTCAGTGCGGGAATAGAAAGGAAAGTTAAACTGATAAGCAACCAGAATATTTAGCTGGCTGCTGAGCTAGGTTGCTTTGTCCACGCTTGATTTCTCCAAAGCAGGTGAGGCAACATCCGGAGCACAAACCAGTGGGCCTGGTTTGAAAAATGAACTGTGATCACTCTCCATTGCTGCCATTCCCAGCAGTGAACATGAGCGTGTGCAGGGGAGATCACTGCGCAGTTCTGGGATACTGTCTCGTACATCGGGAAAGCCAACACTACAGAGGGAGATTCCCTGATAGAGTGTAGACAGACTGGATTGGAGATCATCTGCCAACATCTGTGAAACATGGGGACCTGCCCAGTGCTGCTTCAGCCAGGCAAGATGTACGGAGATTAATCCAATCAATCAATCAATCAATCAAAGACTATCTTGTCATTCAAAAATACACCAACAAATGCAAATCTGAACGAAATTTTGTTGCATCTGGCTCACCGTGCAACATAAAATAACAAAAGGATAAAATAGATAAAAAGATAAAATAGATGATAGTGGCGGCACATTATATGGAATTCAAGAGTCTGATGGGTCGGGGGAAGAAGCTGTTGCAGAACCTGGCCGTTCTGCTCCTTATACTGCGATACCTTTTGCCCGAGGGCAGCAGCGTGAACAGTCCATGATGGAGGTGTGTGGGGTCTTTTATAATGCCGTTGGCCTTGGACAAGCAACGTTTGCACGCAATGTCCCGGATTGAAGGAAGAGAAGTCCCGATGATTTTTTCAGCCATCCTCACTACTCTCTGCACGGACTTCCAGTCGGAGGCTTTGCAGTCCCCAAACCAGACAGAGATGCAGCTGGTCAAAATGCTCTCTATAGAAATGCTCCCTGTAGAAAGTGGTGAGGACGGGATGGGAGAGGTGAGCTCTTCTCATCCGGCGCAAATCCATCAGATTTCAAACCTCTTCACACTGATGGGGAGGGGACAGAATATTATTTCACCACTAGAGGGACTCGCGCCTCACATGGTGGAAGGACAGATGGACCATGTTATTTTCTGATTTACACCTTCATAGTGAAGCACACATTGTAACCCTTTGCAATAGCACAAGCAAGTCCTACACGGATGGAGTGGCAGAATGAGTACAACATGCCCATGGGGGCAACCACTGCTCATCTTCTGAACACCTGGTATCACTTGAAGGAAATTACAGGAGGTTCAGGAAAGAGATCAGGGCCATTAAGGTGGGACAAGGGGTGTTGTGACGTATAACCGTGGTGCTTCCCAATTTCCAAATATATCACAAAATCAAATGCACTTTTTAACAATAATAAAGTAACAAAACAAATGCAAATCTGAATGAAATCCCAAGCGGAATATGAGGTGCTGCTCCTCCAATTTCCGGTGGTGCTCACTCTGGCCATGGAGGAGGCCCAGGACAGAAAGGTCGGATTCGGAATGGGAGAGGGAGTTGTAGTGCTGAGCCACCAGGAGATCAGGTTGGTTATTGCGGACCTAGCGGAGGTGTTCGGCGAAACGATCGCCAAGCCTACGCTTGGTCTCACCAATGTAGATCAGCTGACATCCAGAGCAGCGGATGCAATAGATGAGGTTGGAGGAGATGCAGGTGAACCTCTGCCACACCTGGAACGACTGCTTGGGTCCTTGAATGGAGTCAAGGGGGGAGGTAAAGCGACAGGTGTAGCATTTCTTGCAGTTGCAAGGGAAAGTGCCCGGGGAGGGGGTGGTGCGGGGGGGAAGGGAAGATTCTGGTCAATCCCTGGTCAATTCTTCCCCAACAGCTCACCTGCCCCAACCCCGTGAAAACGAATTGAAAAAAATATGCGTTTTTTCGGATTACGGGCCGTGTGCCCATAGTCCGAATCCTGTCCTAGATGATCGAGAGAAGGAATTGGTAGTGTTTCAGGTCGTGCCACTTCTTCAGACTAAAGAAGGGTATCGACCCGAAACATCGCCAATTCCCTCTCTCCAAAGATGCTGCCTCACCCGCTGAGTTACACCAGGATTTTGTGTCTACCTAACTAATTTAGTACCTTGCAGCATCCTATGACTTCAAGCATGAATTCCCTCCTTTTTTCCTTGAGTGGTTCCCCTCTTATTTTTAATGTGCCTTGGGATTTTATTTAACCCAACTCTTGCAAAGACATTTCATTGCTCCTTTGGTCCCTTCTAATTGCTCACTTGATATCCTTCCTACGTGCTTTATATTCCTCAAATACATTATCTAATTTCATCTTCTTAAACCTTACCTACACTTCCTTTTACTTTTTGACCAAATTGACGACCTCTTTGGTCATAAGGTTCCCTTATCTTGCCATACTTTATGCCTCATCTTTACTGGAACATGCTGGTCAGTTGTCCTCAACGTTGATCAACTGGCCTTTAAACAACTCCCACATGTCTGCTGCAGACGAACCCAATGACAACTGTTCCCAATTTACTCAGCCAGGCTTGTGCCTAATAATATTATCATCTGCCTTGCTCCAATTTAGTACCTTCCCCCAAGGTCCAGACTTTTCCCTCTTCAAAACAATCTGAAAACTTGTGGAGTTGTGATCACTATCCCCCTAAATGCTCTTCTATTAAATCCGAAATCACCTGGCCAGGATGGCTTCCCAAGACCAGGTCCCTTCTCATGTTGGACTGTCCACATACTGTTTCAGGTAGCCCTCTTGGTCACATGTAACAGATTCTGCCCCCTCGATGCCTTTTGCACAAAGTGATTCCCAATCAATGTTAGGGACGTTAAAGTCACCATCCACAACAACTTGCATTTTGCATCTTCCTGTAATCTGTCTACAATCTGTAGAATTTTAGAAGATGGCAACTAATGCAACCATTATTTCCACGTTATGTCCTCTCTAACACTCCAGGATGCAGAATATCAGGCCCTGGGGATTTATTGGCATCGAGTCCATTGACTTCTTCGGCCTTATTTTTTTACTTAGATGAATTTACTTTTCATTAGATTCTAGATGGTATTTTAATCAGGCTCAGGGGCATTACGATTCTGCCAAAGAATATAGGCCTATTCCAGTGTGATGATATTGTCATGAGTGAAATTATACACAAGTTGCATTGTATGCTCCAGTGCATGGCATTACAGAGTGTTGCAGAATGCATTGAAGCATAGTGGCAGGAAATTAAATGCATAGTGTACTCTTGTGACCAGGCATTATACTGCAGATACATGCATGTTGTAGACCTGTGGATGGCCATTACGGGTTTCCTTGTGTGTTTCTCCCATGCAGCAAAGCATTACAGCTGCAGTTTTCGCCATTTCTGTGCTGGGGCATTACAGGTGTGTTGTGTTATGGTCCAGTCCTGTGGTTCAAGGCATAAATGGGGTCTTGCAACAGGTTCCAGCCCTGTGGTGGCACATTGTAGACTCTACACATGCTTATATCCTATTGATGGGTCACTTCAGGAATATTGCAGTCTGTGCTCCAGACCTGTGGCATGGCATTAGTGATGTTCTGCTGTGAGCATCAATGGTCTGGCTGGAAATTCCAGGCTCATTGCAGTGTGATTTTATCCTGGGCCAGGGAATCAGAGGCGTACGACATTCCATGCTCGAATCTAATGACAGGGTTATTGCAATGTGTTCTAATCTTGTGCCTGGGGATAACGGTGTGTTGCATTGTCTTCTGGTCCTGTAGTGGAGCAATACATGGGGCATTAGACGTTGCTGAGCAGTACAAGGGTCCTGCAGTAGACTCTATGTCACACATTGCAGGGATGTGGCAGTCCAGTCCTATAAACTGTCTGGGAATTGCAGGCATGTTGTTTTATGATCCAGGGCATTACATGTACACTGCATTCAGTTAGTTTAGTTTTAGCTTAGTTTAGTGTACGGAGGTGCCGAGGCACAAGCTATTATAGGGGCAGAGAACGCATCCTTGTGTTGAGGATTATCGTAGAGGATGATTTCAACCCCATCCTCACTGATGGTTATTCTTGTGCACTGGGACCAATAGGCTTGGTACAATGTATGTCCAAGACCATTGGCAAGGTGTTATAGAATGCTGCTCCAGTCCTCTGGCAGAAAGGTACAAGCAGATCGCAATGAGTTCCAGTGCTGTGGCCAAGTATCACAGCTGCGCTGCTGTCTGGTCTTATCCTGCGATAGGGAATTGGACGGATGTTGCAGTGTGTTCAGACATTTGTCACAGCATTACAGCCATGGTACAGTGTGATCTGACCATGGGTCGGAGAATCACAAGCATCTTTCCGTGAGCTCTAATGTTGTGCGTGGGGCAATGTAGCCGTGCACCATTGCTATTAGGAATAGCAAGGATGTTGTGATGTGGTCCCATTATGTGCCAGGGAATAGCAAACGGGCTACAATGAGTGTTCCTGTCCACCGGACAGGCATTGCAGTTTTTTAAGTAATCTGGCAAAGGAATAACAAGCGGAGTTCAGGATGCTTCAGTCCTTTTGAGTCACATTGTACTCAGGTGCTGTATTGGAAGAGTACAGACTTGTTGCCGTGGCAAGCTGGGGAACTGCAGGTACGGTATGTTGCATTGTGCTGAGCAGCGCATTTGTAGGACGTTCCAGTGGTGCCCTCCAGTCTTAAACTTAAGCATTACCTTAGTCCTAGTGTGTGTTACTCATGTATTAGTGTGTGTTACTCATGTATTAGTGTGTGTTACTCATGTGCATGGGATCTTCCAGACATGTGGAATGGTTTTGGAGGAGCTTGCTGTAGTGCCCAGGAGTCATGGCGGAACAGTGTGCTTCGTGTCTGATATACTTTGTCATGTACTCCAGCACAGTAGCTGGGCATGAACCCTGTGGAGCTTTGCAATCTTTATTGGTCTTGTGCATTCAGCTGCTCCAGACCTGAGGCTGGGAATTACAGGCATGTTGCAGTGTTGTCCTATCCTGGGCCCGGATATTCCAGGCATTCCTCTCCAAACTTACGGCAGGGAATTACAGGCAGGGTGCAATGTGTTCCTCTCATGTGCTGGGGTTTACAGCCGTATTGTATTGTGTGTTTATGGCAGGGCATTTCAGGGATGTTGTGTAGTTTGACCCTGTGGTGGGGTATTTCTAATGTGCTTTAATGCTCTAGACCAGTGCTGGGAATTATAGGCCAGTTGCAATAAAGGACTTTACTTTATAGATACAACAAGGAAACAGGCCCTTCGGCCCATCGAGTCCGCACCGCCCAACAATCACCCTGCACACCAGCACTCACACTATCTTACACACTAGGGGACTTACAGAAGCGAATTAACCTACAAACCTATACATCCTTAGAATGTAGGAGGAACCAGAGCACCCGGAGAAAACCCGTAGTCAGGATCAAACCCTGATTATTAATAACCCATTATCTGTTATTTGCACTTTATCAGTTTATTTATTCACGTGTGTATATATATTACATTATGGTATAATATAATAGAGACAATACATTTAATTAAAACCACATTTTAGTTGGTTTTCCCTCGTTAGACTGTGAGGAGGTTGCATATATAATGATTTTAAACAAACTTTGAAACTATTAATTGTTTCTTATAGAAACTTACAAAATTCTTAAGGGGTTGGACAGGCTAGATGCAGGAAGATTGTTCCCGATGTTGGGGAGGTCCAGAACAAGGGGTCACAGTTTAAGGATAAGGGGGAAATCTTTTAGGACAGAGATGAGAAAACCATTTTTCACACAGAGAGTGGTGAGTCTGTGGAACTCTCTGCCACAGAAGGTAGTTGAGGCCAGTTCAATGGCTATATTTAAGAGGGAGTTAGATGTGGCCCTTGTGGCTAAAGGGATCACGGGGGTATGGAGAGAAGGCACATACAGGATACTGAGTTGGATGATCAGCCATGATCATATTGAATGGCGGTGCAGGCTCGAAGGGCCGAATGGCCTACTCCTGCACCTATTTTCTATGTTTCTATGTTTCTATGTATATGGACACACTGATCTGTTTTGTAGTCAATGCCTACTATGTTCTGTGTGCTGAAGCAAAGCAAGAATTTAATTGTCCTATCAGGGACACATGACAATAAACTCCCTTGAACTTGTATCTGACACTACAAGGCATCAACTCTACCGCTGCGCTACTGTGCTATCCTGTTTTTTCTGTTTGACGCGAACACAAAAAGGACATTGCTGGGACAGGACAAATAAATGTGTTGCAGGGTGGCACTGCTTTTTGTGCCAATGCATCACAACTCTGGAGACCCAGATTAGATCCCGACCTCTCCTGCTGCCCATGTAGAGCTTGCATGTACCTCCTGTGACCAAGTGTTTCTTCTGGGTGCTCTGGTTTCCTCCCATGGGTTTACTAGGCAGCAAGGACGTGCCCCTCGTTTAGGTAAATGGCAAAAGAATAAAAGAGTATGATGGGCTTGTGACAGAGAATAGGTTGCAGTGCACGAGTGGAGAGGGAACAGGAAATGGGACGGATGGGATTAGTCTGCTGGGACGTGAAATGGACCTGATGGGCCGAATAGCACCGTGTGGATTGTGTTAAATTTATAAGTTTCTATCGCATGCTCTGCAGGTATAGCTGCACTGCATTGGCCACGGCAGTCCATCAACAGAGTATTACAAGATTAAAAAGTAGAACCTCAAGGCTAATAATCTCTGGATTACTCCCGGTGTTTCCTGCTAGTAAGAGTATGAATAGGAAAATAGGACAGATGAATAGGTGCCTGAGTTGGTGCAGGAGGCAGGGACGCAGATTTTTGGACCATTAGGATCTCTTATACAAGATGGACAGTTTGACCCTGAAATGGAGGAGACAACAATGCTTGCAAGGAGGTTTGCTAGTGCTACTCGGAAATATTTAAACTAGAGTGGAAGGGGAGTGGGAATCTGAGTAGAACATCAGCACGTAGAAGGACTGATGGGAAGGGAGAGCTCATGACTCGTAAATCTCAAAGGAAGCACAGACACAAAGAGTTTTAGGGGTATGATGAAACTGATGAGCCGAGGTGTGTTTACTTTAACACAAGGATTATCATGGGTAAAGCAGATGACCTTAAAGCCTGGGTCATTGCTTGGGACTATGAAGTTGTGGCCATTATGGAGAAATTGTTGTGAGAGGGAAAGGACCAGCAACATTCTGTAGTGAGACCAGACGGGTTGAGCGAAATGTTTTTTTATTTTTAACCAGCCTCTGAGTGCTTCGAGCGGCTGGTTATGGCACCCATTAACTTCAGCCAATCAAGCAACCTGCAGTTCGCCTACCGCCACAACAGGTGGCCCTACACCCAGCCCTGGAACATCTGTATTCGAGACTCCTATTTCATTGACCATAGCTCAGCTAGATTGCAGTCCTAACCTTCCATCTACTTCATTGGAGTCCTTTGAATTTCTTTAATCAGACTTTATCAGACTTCAATGTTATATCTTTGATAAGTGATGTAAGATTTATTCTTGTTTAAGAAGGAACTGCAGATGCTGGAAAATCAAAGGTAGACAAAAGTGCTGGAGGAACTCAGCAGGTGAGGCAGCATCTATGGAGCGAAGGAAATAGGCAAAGTTTCAGGTTGAGAAGAAGGGTCTCGACCCGAAACGTTGTCCATTTCCTTTGCTCCTTAGATGCTGCCTCACCTGCTGAGTTTCTCCAGCACTTTTGTCTACCTTCGATTTATTCTTTATATTTGCTTTGCGGACGGCTCGATTGTAGTTATGTATAATATGTCTTTTGACTGGATAACATGCAAACATAAGCATTTCTCTGTATCTCGGTACTAGTGACAATAATAATAAACTAAACTAAACCATGTTCAACCTGTCAAGATCTTCTCCATGTTATTGAGAAAAGCAAAAGAGGAGATTACAAAGTGATTGTACAAAAATCTTTGTATCTTGTCACAGATGCGCTGCCAGGCCAATGTTGTTCTTTTGCTTAACAGTAAATGGAAGTAGAGATGAAATTAGACTGGTGAGCCTCACGTCAGTAGGAGGGAAGTTATTGGACAAGATTCTCAGGGATAGGATTTATTCCGATTTGGAAGAGAATGGGTTAATTAGAGACAGTCATCACGGCTTTGTCCATGGCAGATCATGTCTTGTGAACGTCATTGAGTTTTTTGAGATAATAATGAAGGTAATCGATGAGAGTAGGGCAATAGATATTGGCTTGATAAAGCTTAGCAAGTCCCTCATGGCAGGCTGATCCATAAGATTAAGATACATGGGAACCATAGTGATTGTTTGGATAAAGAACTATCTTACTCTTAGAGGTGAGAGGGTTGTGATGGTAGGGGGCTGGTCTGTATGATGGACGGGGCTGGCAATTTAATGCACATTGCATTGTAAGCCTGTCATGTTGATGACTGGAATGTTGAGAATGTTGCAATTTGTGCTCTCGTCCTATGGCACTGCATTACGTGCATGTTGTAATTTGTGCTCTAGTCCTGTAGGGTGGGGTACCACAGGAATGCTGAGGTGTTGAGGCATTGTCTGGCGATAGAGTATTAGAAGTGTGTTGCAATGCACTACACATCTATGTGTGTATTATAGGCATATTGTCATGTGTTCCTCTCATGCTCCAAATAATTACACACGTGTTACATTGCGTACTCCAATCTGTCGACTGGGTATTGCAGAGGCATTGCACTGTGACCCTGCCCCAGCAAGGGCATATTTCACGGTGCTCCCATCCTATGTCTAGTCTTTATCGGGATATTGCAGTGTGCTCCAGACATGTGATGATGCATCACAGGTGGATTACGTTGTGCCCTAAACCTCCAGATATGTTGCAGTGTTTAGCAGCTCTACAAGAGGGCATACAGGCATCAGTTCACCTGTTCAGTAACAGGGCAATAACAGGCGCATTGCAATATGTATTCCAGTCCGGAGGTGGTGAATTACAGGGATGGTGCAAACAGTTGGGCCATTACAGGTGTATTACATTGTGCTCTAATCCAATAACAAGGTACTGTTCTCTAGTCTTGTGGCCTATTGAAGCATGCCCTAGTATTCAGCCTCGGGGTATGTGCAAGCACAGCAACATATGCCTCACTACAAAGGGTAGGTTGACTCTAGTTCTTGAGTGGAATCACCAAAGGTTGGACAGCTTCGAGCCGAGCCCCGAGACATCATTCACCCATGGGTCTTCCAGCCAACATTGAGCAAGTCCCCCTTCACCACACTGACCTCTGACAATAATCGTTCTCAGTGAGACCCTGACAAACATCATCCACTTTCTATATTACTGCAGTCACTTCATGGCAAAGGCAGATATTGATGAAATTCACCATCACCCTTTCACAGCACGATCACAGCCTTTGGTTAACTGAATGATGAATAGCTGACATAAAGCTCATGGTCTACTGGGCAGCAGTCCGACATTCATCTCTATACTTTTGATACCTGGACTATCTACAGTGGGCATGTTGCGGCACTTGTCTACCAAGGAATCTCGTCCAAGTTCACAGGAAGGAAGTAGGTCATCAGCGTCCTCTCCCAGGCAACAACCTGGCACCGAGACTTTTGTTCTGTAAACCAGCTTGCTAGCATGCCAACACCAAGGTCCTGAAACAGACCGTCTGTTTCAATCATGGAGAGAGATAAAGAGTTTAGTTTTAGTTTAGTTTAGAGATACTAATTTGTTACTTCGATTTGTTACTAACACCTACGAGAGAGAAGCGAGTGTCACCAAACTTCTGAATTCTCTGGGGTGGAACCCTCTCCAAAACAGACGTGAAGCTCACCGTTTGATCTGTTTTTACAAAATGTTAAATGGTCAGCTAGACATAGATCACAAGACCTACACCAACCCCAAACCAATTAGGAGCAGACGAGGGCATTAGATCCAATTTGTGGTCCCAGCCTCAAAGACAGATGTGTACAGCAATTCGTTCTTTCCACGCACTATTAAAGCATGGAATAATCTCCACCAAGCCACGGTTGCCCAGCCAGATGCAACTAAATTTAAAGTGGCACTTTCTTCCCAATAACCCACTCTGGCTAAACCCCTCCCTTCACCACCTCCAGTTTAAATTCCAGTTGGAATATTTTGGAGGACCAAGTAACCAAGAACCACGAACCAAGATACAGCCCGGAAACAGACCCTTCGGCTCAGCGCGACCATCGATACACGCACATCAACACTATCCTACACCCACTAGGAACAATTTTTACATTTACATTTACCAAGCCAATCAACCTACAAACCTGCAGGTCTTTGGAGTGTGGGAGGAAACCGAAGATCTCGGAGAAAACCCATGCAGACCACGGGGAGAACGTGCAAACTCCGTACAGCCAGCACCCGTAGTCAGGATCGAACCCGGGTCTCCGGCGCTGCATTCGCTGGAAGGCAGCAACTCTACCGCTGCGCCACCGTGACAACCCGAACAGACAAAAACATTCAAAAATGCACAGCAAAGATTTTTTGAAGAAGTGCCACGATACACTGAATCCTTGTAATCTCTATCCCAGGTCATAGACCACAATTGGTGAGGATAGGAGACAAAACACCCTCCACAATAATTCTCAACATCGATGCCTTGCAAGGATGCGTTCTCAGCCCCTTACTATACTCCCGATACACTCACGACTGTGCTCCAACTTTATCTGTATGTTTGCAGATGACACTGCTGCAGTGGGCCAGATCATGAACAATGATGAGACGGATTACAAGAAGGAGATGGAGAGCTTGGTATCATGGTGTAAACACAACAACCTCTCCCTCAACATCAGCAAGATAAAGAAGCTAGTTATTGGCTTTGGGAAGCAAGGTGGTGTACACGCCCCAGTCAACAAAATAGAGAGAGTACAGAGGAGATTTACTAGAATGTTGCCTGGGTTCCAGCAACTACGTTACAGAGAAAGGTTGAACAAGTTAGGTCTTTATTCTTTGGAGCACAGCAGGTTAAGGGGGGGATTTGATTGAGGTCTTTAAAATGATGAAAGGGATAGACAGAGTTGACGTGGATAAGCTTTTCCCATTGAGGGTAGGGAAGATTCAAACAAGAGGGCATGACATGAGAATTAAGGGACAGAATTTTAGGGGTAACATGAGGGGGAACTTCTTTACTCAGAGAGTGGTGGCTGTATGGAATGATCTTCCAGCAGAAGCGGTGGAGGCAGGATCGATTTTAACATTTAAAAGTAAAGTGGATAGGTATATGGGCAGGAAGGGAATGGAGGGGTATGGTCTGAGTGCAGGTAGATGGGACTAGGGGAAAATAAATGGTCGGCACGGACTGGAAGGGCCGAGAAGGCCTGTTTCCGTGCTGTAATTGTTATATGGTTATATGGTTAACATCAATGGTGGTGAATTGGTGATGGTCGAGATTTCAAGCTCCTAAGCATAAATGTCACCAACAATTTGTCCTGGACTGACATTGAAGCTATGGCAAAAAAACACACCAATGCCCCTATTTCCTCAGACGCAGAAAATTCTGCATGTCTCCAACAACTCCTATTGACTTCTGCAGATGCACCATAGAAAGCATTTTATCATGATGCATCACGGCTTAGTTTGGCAACAGTTCTTCCCAAGACTGCATGATATTGCAGTGAGTTGTAGCCCAGTCCATCACACAGACCAGCTCCTCACCATGAACTTCATCTACAATTCACGATACCTTGGGAAATCAGGCAAACGAATCAAGGACCATTTTCACCCAGTCATTCTCTCTTCTAGCCTCTCCATCTTACATCTCCTATATCCAGAAGATATAAAAGCTTGAAAGCACATAGATTCAGCAACTATTTGTCCTGCCCTTTTCTTGCCTCCAGTTTATTTATTCTTTCCCCACCCCGCCTCTACTTTCAGTCTGAAGAAGGGTTCCAACCTGAAACGTCAGCTATTCTTCAGAGACGCTGCCTGACCCGCTCGGTTACTCCAGCAATTTGTGTCTATCTTCAGTAGAAACCAGCATCAGCATTTCCTTCCCACAATATGGTTTCTCCCATAAACTGGGGCGTAGGCCCAAGCCTCCAACCTACCTCATTACAAATATTTTGTTTAACTTTCTCTGTAACCTGTTGATCATACTTGTCAAGCTTGATGGTGATTTAACGGGACAGCACACAAGCCAAGCTTGGTACTTTATCTTGGTTCATTGCCTCTAATAAACCAATATCAATACCCAGTGTTTATTTTGTGGGCTAAAGGTGTCCCCCCCCCCACCCCCCCCCGTACTCGGGTACTGAAGCACGTTCGGGGACCAGACCCACTTGCTCTAGTATCAATTAAAAATGTGACTTGGTGACCAATTAATTTCTAATTTCATAAACGAATAATTAGAATGTATGAAATCAAATTAAAATTCTAAAAATGTGAAAATCTAGTGTTTTTATATTTCAGAGGTGCTGGTACGCTGGTATTGCTAATACCACTGCCAAATGGAGAAGGGGCATTTGGGTGGCATTGAGGACCTGTAATCCATTGGATGTACACAGCGAACCTGTGGAGGCGAGCTCCAACACTCAAACTCGCCCACCTGCTGACCCAACCGTGGGAGAGGCAGTGACTCTCACATTGGCTTCACCAGCCTTCTCAAAATCCATAAAATCAGAATGGAAGCAAGTGATCGTCCATCCCGAGGGACTACCTAAGAAGGGCGATCACGGTTCTTACAGTTGGGTATTACAGGCATACTGCACTGTGTGATCCACTCGTGTGGAAGGGCATCCCTGCCGTGTGTGACAGGCCATGACAGCCAGCCCCGTTGCAATGCGCTATGGTGAGGCATTGCAGGCGTGATCCTGTGTGCGCCTCTGACTGACTTATGCATTGCAGGCGTGTTACAATGGCGGCGACTTCTTCTCCGCCTGGGCATTGAAGACAAGTTGCAGTGTGCTCGGGTGGTGTGCCGGGGCTCTGTGGGCACGGGGTAGTTTTTGCTCAATCGGTGGCATGATATAGTGGGGCGTGCGCTCGCTCGCTCGCTCGCTCCAGCGCTGGCTGGGAGTGGGAGTGGGACAGGGATACTGACACAGCAGGCGTGTTGCAGTGCGTGTTGCTCGGGCTGCAGTGCGGGCTGGCGCCGCTGGCGGCGGTGGCGGGCTGGGCTGGGCTGAGCTGGGCTGGGCCGTGCTGAGCTGACGTCAGGCGCTGCTCTGCCCCGGTCGCTCCTCTGTCGGTGCCGCTCTGTCCGCCATGGCCCGCACCGAACAGGTCCTCGTACTCGAGCCGCCCAATGAGCTCAAATTCAAAGGTAAGCGGCGGGACAACGGCCCCGGGCCGACCCCCTGTAACGCCCGGGCCGCTCCTTGTCGGTTCCCGACGCCCTTCACAGTTGAGCTTGTGCGGGGCGGGAGGGAGGGAGGGAGGGAGGGCGGCGAGGCTGGGCTAGGCCGCAGCCTCGGGTGTCGCGGTGGCCGCTGCGCTGCTGCCTCCGCCTTTGGCGGCATCGTCCTGGCCTGACCCGGCCTCCTGGCGCATCGGCTTGTCCTCTCCCCTGCTGCCCGGGCTCTGCCCGTTGCTTCAGCAGCGGGTCGACAAACGCTTCTCTCCATCCCTCCCTCTCACCCTCCATCCATCCATCCCTCCCTCCATCCCTCCCTCTCACCATCCATCCCTCCCTCCCTCTCACCATCCCTCCCTCCCTCCCTCTCACCATCCATCCCTCCCTCCATCCATCCCTCCATCCACTGGTGTTTCCTCCAGCAGTGACCGGCACATCCCCCCCATCTTTATCGCCAGTAAACCCTTCTCCGGCCGCTTCCTGCCCACCCCGGTCCTGCTGCTGCCTCTTCTTGCCGAATGCTAGCAGGACCCGGAGTCTCCTCCTGGACCCGCACCTTTCCCTCCTCTCCAGCTAATAGACTCCTTCTCCCTCCTCAACAGCTGACACCACAGGGTGAATCCAGTCGTCGACCCACATCCCCCCACCCCCCCAAATTAGCTCTTCTCATTCTGGAACTACTAATTCACCTCTTCCCAAAATACTAGGATACGAGTTAAAATACTAGGATATTAGTTATCGCAGTTAACAATCATTCTCCTCCCGCCCTCTTCCCTAGGGAATTCTATCCTGTTCTCCCACCTTTTCTAGCTCCTCTAACTAACTGGGACCTCTTCTTTTCTGGGTCATCTCCTCACCCCCAAACCCACCCTATGCTTCTAACCTCAGGCCCTGATACATCCCACTCCCACAGTGCCTTTCTCTTCAATGATAGCGTTTAAAATACATTTTACAAGTTATTGGATACAAAAAGAGATGGAATATATGGACTTAGTGTGGCCAATGTAGATGGCATCATGTTTTGCATGGACAGGTTGGGCTGAAGGGTCTATTGGTGTGTTGTACAACTCGATGACTTACTGTTTGTTCCTTTCCTCTCCCCTCGCCCTCAATTACTCCTTTCCATCCATTAAAACAAAATTCTAATTGATGTGATGATCTTAATTTCAAACAATTGCACGTTACTCTTTACAAATTTCTGTGGAAAGTGGGAAATTTGATCTCTTCTGAAATTACCAAAGGTTAAGATCTATTAAAACATTTATTAAACAATTCTTTTCCATTCAACTTGACTTTCCCTAATCCTCTGTATAATTTTCAGAAATATTCTAGCAACACTGTTCATTCCCACTGATTTGGAGCTCACTCTGATCAAGTAATCCCAAGAACTATTCCAAAAGGTTGATATCTTGTAAATGCCACACAGCGTAAAGATGTGAGAGAGATTGTTCACCTTCGGTAATTGTCGTGTGTCATGACAATATCAAAATATTGTACAGATTCATCAAGGATACATGAAGGAAGGGCCCTTGAATGATTGCTTGAGACCCAGAGATGGAGCCTGCATGGGAATACTTTAAGATGCATCTATCTGCTTACACTGGAATGTAAGAAAGCAAAGTCTGACATGGGTGAAATTGTCGTGATCCAGGCCATTTTAAGTAGTAATTTTCAGTCTTGCTCTTTATTTGGTACAACGAGCAGTTTTGTATTGCTAGTTTGGGCTTTCTACTGAGAAGTTGAATCGGTAATCAGTGTTTATGCATCATGTTAGCATTGTATTGAAATGCAATCACTGCATACATTGTTGGGAACGACAAGGTTCAGCAAAGGAAATGTCAGCTGACAAAAGAGGTACCAAACTGTTGCAACTCTTCCAAGTGGCCTGTGATTTAGACTTGAATGAAGATGTAGCATCTGACTTAATCACTGCTTACCAATAGAAATATATATTTTTAATGAACAGTTAAATGTTCTGGTTATTACTGCAGTTTGTTTCTTGAGACATGTCCACTTTGATCTTAAACAGGCACACACAAACTAATTTTTATTAAAAAGTTCCAGCATTTGTAAGAAAAAGGAATTTAAAAAGGGTGCCTTTTAAGTCTTGTAAAACGCTGCTGAGTTGGAATGTTGAGGGTAAATTGGTGTGTTCTAGTTAACCTCATTTTCAGTCAATTTGTGCAGTTTTCTTTGAAGGTGATATATTTTCTAAAGCTACTGCTACCGGCTGGTGTCCACTTGCAAAACTGAGCTTGTGCCATATTGACCCTATTAGTGTTGTTCCCTTCTCCCTCACTTGCATCCTTCCCTTTAAATGCATCCGTACTATTCTTCTTGCGCTTCTCTTCTATGTGGCAGCAAGCGTCACATTTCACCATTGTTTTGGTAACATAGTTTCTTCTATATTCCTCATTGGATTTCTGTGGCTTTAATGGCAAAATCTTAGGAAGAGCCATGGTATTAAATGTTGTGCACAGCATCCAATAAAAGTAAAACAACAAAAAGGCCTGATCTTCATTTTAATATGAAAAACAGCTTGTTCCTATCCATGTTCCATTAGTGGAATGCAAGATGATGAGCTGATTTTTTTTTTCCTCCTTATGTGGTGTACTGCATTCTAGTGTCTGTCCGGACTGAGAGCAACTTGCTTAGAACAGGTGAGGACTAATGTAGAGCAACCTTCTCTGCAGTGTTTAGCATCCCTCTGGCTGGTGCATGTTTTGACCCAGTGTCTCATGACATGGATTGTGATGCTACACAGTGGATGCTTGCTTCCGCTATTATTGAAAAGTGTTTGTATCTGAATGAGCACCTGAAAATAACAGGACATTTACAGTGCATATTTTAGAGATTGTTTTTTATTCCATTAATCTCCCTATTTCTGTGTGGAGATGTTTTTTCCCCTCTGGCTTATTTTTGTGTTATCCCATCACCATCCCCTTTGCATTGAGAGCCTCTCCATTTATGTTATAATTCTTCTCAAGAGCTTGGTTATGTTTAGTATAACTGCCAGAAACTGTTGATTGTTACAAATATGACTCCGCTATTTACGAAAGGTAAGAGAAATCTATGAACTACAGATCCGTTTACCTCTTGCAGTTAAGAGGGGAAAATGTTAGAATCAATATTGAAGGATGTAATCAGAGCATCTTGATTAGAATAATAGAATTGAGCAGTGTTAGCTTGGATTTGCGAAAGGAATATCATGTTTGACTTATCTATTGGGGATCTCTGGGGATGTCACTCCAGAAAAAATAAGGAAGATCAGTGGATGTGGCTATTTGAGTTTTTCCATAAGGCTTTGATAATGTCACTTAAAATCAGTTAATAATGTTAGAGAACACAGGGTGGAGTTAATATTGGTGGAGAATTGGTTTTTGGACAGGAAGTAAAGAGGGGGTGTCTTTGATAAGTTACAGATTAGGCTGAAGGGGAAATAAATTGTATTTCTAATTTTGTTAATGTTGCAAAATGACTGGATTTTGAGCAGGAAGGAGGATGTAAAGAGACTTCAAGGGGAATATGGATAAACTAAGTGAGTGGGCCAGAGCTTGGCAGATGCATTGTAATGTAAATGCAAAGTTATCCATGGGTGCACAACAAAATTATAAGCCGAATCGATAGGGTAGACAGTCAGAACCTTTTCCCCCCCATCGTGGAAATGTTTTGGACTAGAGGGCGTAGCTTTAAGATGAGAAGTGCAATGCTTAATGGAGACGTGCAAGGCTGTTTTTCTGTATACGTGGAGTGGTGGGTGCCTGGAACGCGCTGCAGGTAATGGCATTGGTAGCATATACGACAGTTTCGATGTAGGGTATACTAATATACGACAGTTTCGATGTAGGGTATACTAATATACAGGGACATTTTGAGATCAAGAAGAATGCCATGTTGGGTCTCTTGAACAGTATTAACAGCATTAGATGAGTCTCCACGATCTATCCCACGTTATTGAGAGAGGCAAGAGAGGAGATTGCATTGTCCTTGATGAAGATGTTTGCATCCTCTCTGCTACATGTGTGGTACCAGGAGACTGCGAGAGTAGCTCGTGTTATTCCTTTTCTTAAGAAGGGAAATAGGGGTAGTCCAGGAAATTAATCGCTGACGAGTCTTGCGTTAGGGGTGAGGAAGCTATTGGAGAGTATTTTGAGGGATAGGCTTAACTTGCATTTGAAAGAGAATGGGCTAATTAGGACATTCAGCATGCCTTTTTCTTGGCAGGTCATGTGTTACTGACTTGATTGAGATTTTTTTCGGAGGTCATGAAAGATCAATTGATGGTAGGGCAGTGGGTGTTATTTACATGGACCTTAGTGAGGAATTTGACAAGGCATTCAGAAATTAAGATGTATGGGATCCCCGGTGACTTGGTCGCTTGGAATTAGAACTGCCTAACCCATTAAAAAGCAGAGCGTAGTGGTGTCATTCTGGATAGAGATTGGACAAAAATGTAGATGAGTTGGTTAGTAAGTTTGCAGAAGACACAAAAATTAGTGGTTGCAGACAGTGAGGAAGGCTGTCAATGGAAAAAGCACGACAGATCAGTAAAGGGCCTGTCCCACTTGGGCGACCTAATCCGCGAGTTCTGGCAGCATGGTCGACACGAGGTCGTAGGAGGTCTTTGTAACTCTTTCACGTCCGAGAGTAGTCCCAATGTACTCGAGGCCTCAGCTACGTCGCGGCGTACTTTTCAACATGTTGAAAAATGGCCACGAGTAAAAAAAGGTCGCCATGGAAAAAACAATACTTTTTTTACTCGTAGGTTTAGTTGTAGTAGGTCGGCATGTTAGTCCTAGGCAATCGAGGGTAGTTGAAGATAGTCTTCATCATAGTCGAAGGGAGGTCAAAGGAGATCGAAGGAGGTCGTCTTCACTCTCCACTATTCGGTGTCCAATTTTTCCGAAGTTTGTCGTAGCTAGTTGTCGCTAGTCGAAGCTAGTCTACATGGTCAAAGGAGGTCGAAGGAAGTCTTCTACATAGTCGAAGGAGGTCTTCAACATGACATTTTTTCAACCTCACCTAAATACGCCAATTAGGTCGCCCAAGTGGGACAGCCCCTTTAGAGATATGGGTAAAAATATGGCAGATGGAGTTTAATCCAGGCATCAGTCAGATATTGCACTTATGGAATGTGAAATCTAAGGGGAAAGTATACAGTTAATGGCAGGATGCTGTTACAAGGGAACAGGTTCAAGGATCTGACTAGAACAGAAAAAGACTCACTCATTTGTTTAGTTGCAAATCCGTTTTATTGGCAAGAGAGGACAAAAACAATACTTGCCTCGGTATGCGGAGGGTCCAGTTTTACAGCAGTACACTCTCTCTGTCTGCCTCCGTCCGCGGCGCTGATCGCGACTCAGCCCCTCAGTGAACCCTTCTCGTACATGAACACAACAGATTTATTGGTTAAGAAGGAACTGCAGATGCTGGAAAATCGAAGGTAGACAAAAATGCTGGAACTCAGCGGGTGAGGCAGCATTTATGGAGCGAAGGAAATGGGCAACGTTTCGGGTCGAGACCCTTCTTCAGACTGATGTGAGGGTGGGGGGGGGGGGGTGGTGGGAAGAAGAAAGGAAGAGGCGGAGACAGTGGGCTGAGGGAGAGCTGAGAAGGGGAGGAGAAAGTAGGGACTACCTGAAATTAGAGAAGTCAATGTTCATACCGCTAGGGTGCAAACAGCCCAAGCGAAATATGAGGTGCTGCTCCACCAATTTACGGCGATCCTCACTCTGGCCATGGAGGAGGCCCAGGACAGAAAGGTCGGATTCGGAATGGGAGGAGGAGTTAAAGTGCTGAGCCACCGGGAGATCAGGTTGGTTATTGCGAACCGAGCGGAGCTGTTGGGTGAAGCGATCACCAAGCCTACGCTTGGTCTCACCGATGCAGAGCAGCTGACATCTGGAGCAGCAGATGCCATAGATGAGGTTGGAGGAGGTGCAGGTGAACCTCTGCCACACCTGGAAAGACTGCTTGGGTCCTTGAATGGATTCAAGGGTGGAGGTAAAGCGACAAGTGTAGCATTTCCTACGGTTGCAAGAGAAAGTGCCCGGAGAGGGGGTAGTTCGGGTGGGAAGGGCCGAATTGACAAGGGAGTTACGGAGGGAGCGGTCTCTGCGGAAAGCAGATGGGGGAAGGATATGGGAAAATGTAAAGATTGTCCCTAGTGGGTGTAGGATGGTGTTAATGTGCGGGGGTCGCTGGTCGGCGTGGACCCGGTGGGCCGAAGGGCCTGTTTCCGCGCTGTATCTCTAAACTACACTAAAGAGAACAAAAATAATACTTGTCTTGGTATTCCAGCAAGCCCCCCCCCCCCCCCCCCCCACCCACCCAATAGCTTTGATATATGGAGGGAACTTGAAATCCATAACACCCTGAAAGTAGCAACACAAGTAGACAGCGGTAATGTAGGCGTGTGGTATACTTACCTTGAGTGTAAGTCGGGAAGCTATTTTGCAGCTTTATAAAACGTTGGTCAAGCCACATTTGGAGTATTGTGTGCAGCTCTGGTCGTCTCATTACGCACAGGATGTTTAGGATGTGAAAATGATGCAGAAGAGGTTTACCAGGATGCAATAGAGGATATTAGCTAAAAGGAGAAGTTGTACAAACTTGGATTGTTTTCTTTGGAGCGTCGAAGGCTGTGGGAAAGTCTTGATAGAAATTTATAAAATTGTGAAAGGCATGGATATGGTAGACAGTCAAAAAAAAATCTCCCCCAGGAAGGAAATGTCAAATACTAGAGGATATAGCCTTAAGATGAGAGGGGGGGGGGGGCGGGGTTTTGAGGTTGTGCAATAGTGTTTTATTTTACATGGAGAGCAGTAGGTGTCCCGAACACACTACTAGGCTGATGGTGGAAGCTGACACGATGGTGGTGTTTAAGAGGCTTTTAGATGAATATACAGTGAATGGAGGTGGTCTGGAACATGTGCAGGTCAAAGAGATTTATTTAATTTGGCATCATGTTTAGCACTGACATTGTGGGCTGAAGGGCCTGTTCCTGTACTATACTTTTCTATCGTCAATTGGAGTAAAGATGTCTTACTGCAATCAAACAGGGCATTGGTGAAACTGCACCTGGAGTTATTACGTACAGTTTTGTCTCCTTGCCTGAGAAAGAATATACTTCCCACGGAGGGAAGCAGTGAAGATTCATGAGATTGTTTCCAGGCAAGGTGATTTTGTTGTTGTTGTATGAATGATTGAGTAGACTAGGCCTGTATTCTAGAGTTTTGAAGAATATGCTAAGTTTTCATTGAAACTTACAAAATTCTTGAAGGACGATAGCTTTGATGCATCAGAATGTTTCCTCTGGCCATGGAGCAAGAATAAAGGGACGGCCATTTAGGGCTAACATGCGAAATTTCTTCATGCAGACTCTGGTGGTGACTCTGCAACTCCCACGTAATGTGCTCATTCAAAACGGGTATCAGTAAATTTCTGCATAATAAGGGCAACAAGGGATATGAGGTAACACAAGAAAATGGTGTTGAGGTGAAACATCGGTTGTGATCTTGAACGGCAGAGTAAGTTTGAAGGGTCAAAGAGTCTTCCCTTTTTGAGGTGACAGTTGTGTGGGATAGGCAGAACTTTCCTGTCACTGAACCACTTCTGTGGCGTAATGCTAGAAAGCATCTTCAGACTTTCTGTGTTAATTTCGGTCCGGGTGATTATTTGTTCTGTATTTTAATGACGAAGGAAGTTTAGGAGGACTTAAAGCACAGGAACTACACTCTTGAGGAAATTATAACATTTATGAAAGTGCTGCAATAATTCTATGTGTTGTAATAGTTATAATTTGCTGCAAAAAAGAAGAAACTTGCATATATTTGAGAATTTCAGGAATTTATACAATGTTACATTGTGTCCTACTAGTTTATGGAGTTTATTTTAACATGCCAAAATTCAAATTATCAATGGGTTACATATTAAGATCAAAAGATCTTTCAATTTCAAGAGACCCTCTTTAACTTCTATTTTTATTGCATCATTCAATCAAGTATCAATGTTGCTTTATTTTAGTGTCTCTGAAGAGAATTATATTAAAAATATTTCGGTTTTCCTCATTACAATGTTACTGTTCATCTCTCCTTTGAGTTCATATTATTTGCTAGTTTCCAAAATCCTCATTATGTGGCTCCAAGCAAGAGTAAGAACCAATGATCTCTCTTCGTCCTCCAATATAAGTTTTAAGCAAGGTCGGAAGCTGTAGGCTTTTAGTTCAATATATCATCCATGGGAGATGGAGACTGAGGAGCGATGTACATCTATATAAAGTCCTATCTGTGTATTGAATGGGGAAATGTAGATGTCAATGCTACAGTCCCCTTTGAGCTCTCTCTAAATGTTATCTATCCATCAAGAGCCTCTTCAGTGTTTGGACCACTGAATTCATACGTCTCGAATCTGTACAGTGGATTCTTCCAGTCCTATGTTCCCAACATCCAGAGTTAGAATCTGATCTATTTGGCTTAGTTTAGGATCCAGGCTCTTGGGGTTGTGACTAATTATCTAATCCATGTCCTCACTCTGGTCAATGGCCTTGCCTGTTCCTCCATTGCACCTTTAGAAGTATGAATTCAACACGGGCTGCAATGGTACTTTGATCAGCACACGGCATGTGTTTCCAGGAATGAGTGTGCTGTTGGAATAGTGGTCATTATAGAATTTTAAATGCAGAATTGGTGTTGACAGCGTTACCGTACTGGGAGCCTTGTGCAACCTATTTTAGTTTTAGAGATACAGCTAAGAAGCAGGTCCTTCGGCCCACTGAGTCCACACTGACCAGTGATCCCTGCACACTTACACTATCCTACACACACTAGGGACAATTTACAATTATACCAAGCCAATGAACCTACAAACCTTTACATCTTTGGAGTGTGGGAGGAAACTAAAAATCCCGGAGAAACCCCATGCAGGTCATGGGGAGAACGTACAAACTCCATACAGGCAGCACCCGTAGTCGGGATTGAACCTGGGTCTCTGTCGCTGTAAGGCAGCGACTACCCCAGTGCCACCATGCCGCGCAACTCTCCGCCTAATTTTTGTTTGCTGCTGTGCTGCAAATCTTGCATGAATCCAGCAAGGAATTACCACGTGGTTTGGTGTGGAGAGGCTGCCTTTGAGGATGTGTGTTGGGTGGGACAACAGTGCAGCTGGTCAGCAATGAGATCTGAGACTCAAAGTTGTTCCCTGGCGAGCATGGTGCCTGCAGGGCATTGCTGGGGATTGGCAGCATCTGTGGCAGATCACATAGATCCTAGACTCTCTCATCACCTGGTTATGCTGAAAGCTACTGTGTCTCTCCCCAGCCTGCAGTTTCCTTCAAATTAGTAAGCGTGCTGGGAGCCAGGTAGGAAGAGCTGTGCATCCATTTATAGGGAGGTACAGCTACTCTCATTGCATAAAACAAGAGGTGATGTGAAACACAAGATCCAATGTATGGAGTAGATTCTGCCAGTCCCCAACACTTACCCCCTCATTAGGTGGGATACAGAGCCTGAACATCATGTCTCTGCTCTGAATGGCTGCACTGTTCACACCAGTCCACCAAACCTCGGAGGTTGTTAATGACCCATTAAAACTCCGGTTTCTGTGTGCTGTGAGGGCAGAGATTTGCATCTGGTTCATGACATTGAACTGATGATTTTTTTTTAAAGTACGGGAGGTGCAAATCGGTGCGTTTTGGACCTGAGAACCAAGAGCAGTATAATGAATGAACGCATTACAGAGCTCATGCTAATTTCGGTACTGGTGTATTTTCTCATAAACATACTCTGTTAACACCAGACAGCCTATTTGTTTTTCTGACGTATAGATGTGTGTAATAGTTTGTGGATTTTGATAATGTCACAGGCATAAGAGCAAAAATAATGCACTTAATGAGTAAATGAATTAGACCCAAAACCTCTTGATAGAATCAAGCAAACATTTAGTGTGCCGCAGAACACGCCACCACTGTATGTTTAGCAACATACAGTGTTTTATTATTTATTTTGTTTCATTAGATATAATGTTGAAAACTCACAGGTCCCTTTTCAATATGTACTTCAGTACAAATTTTTTTTTGAACTTAATAAATGTTATGCTGTGCAGTAGAGGAAAAGAATGAACAAATTCTCCTTTGAGCACCTGAGCTGCTATGCCCCTCCATGGAAATGTTCAGTTTTGGTCTGACAGTGTGAAGCTCCTTGTATTTTGTACCACAATATAACACCCCTGCCAGCTCAAACTACAGTATATTTGTTATTTTCCACTGTTATTCTTGAGACCAAATTAATGCTGGCTACCATCTTGGCCTGTGTTCAGTTGGTTATGGACTGCTTTACCTGGACTCTAAAGCTCATTGACATTGATTAGCCTGGCTTGGATCATAACCCTGTTTGAAAAGGCTGTGCTTCACCCGGTACCTCTGAATTAAAAAAAAACAATAACATTCTACTTAATACAAAAATGTTTGTGGCAAATCCCAGATTATCTCAAATGATGGCGCCCATGTATTTGTGTCAGAAAGTTATAATTCAAGATCTAATCCAAAACTTTAAACTGCATGATCAAGGCAGTGCACTGGTGTTTTGCCAAAAAGGTTGTTTGTTGAAATAGAGTAACCAGCTGATGGTCCACCTGTCAGGTGAACAATAGCTTAATAAATGAGAAAATATAATTCAATTGTATCTTGCTTTCTTGGTCCTCCAAAATATTCCAAATGGAATTTAAACTGGAGGTGGAATGGTATGGGATATCAGTTCAGATTTAGTTGTAATTAGATTTGTGAGTGAGGTCCCAACTTTTCTAAAATTTGTTCCGTGCGTAATCAATGGTGCAGGCCTGCCGCTTATTCTTCATCTGGCCTGTAGACCAAAACAAGAAGTATTGCATTGATCCGCTTGGAGACTATACTACAAAAAATATACATTTAAAAGTAAAATTATGCTGGTTTTCTTTTTTCTTAATTGAGTATTTATTCCAATAACTAATTTGATGAAGCAAATTTGTTATGGTATCAGAATGTTAGACTCTAGAACTACCTTCAGTTCCAGCAGTATTTTAGCAAGGATATTTTCTTTTATTTTGAAGTGGATGCAGTGCACAATTACTCAAATTATATCATGGGTTGCTTTTAGCTACTTTTAGAAGGAAGTTGCTTTTAGTTGCGCTGCTTGAGTTTGGTAAAATCTTTTGAACTTTACAGAGCAAAATAAGATTTCACATCAAGCGGTAAATAAAAAGAAGTAAGTTTCTTACCTTGGCAGGGAATTTAATGTCGTTGAAATTATCCTATTTAAAATTAAACGCATATGATCTGAAGATTTCTGCTGTGCCATTTGTAATGTATGATAGTAGGCAGCCATAGTTATATAGCACGGGCAATGTCCCTCTGTCCAAAGTATCCATGCAAACCAGATTCCAAGCTGTTAGTCTCACATGCCTGGTTTTGACCCATATCCCTCTGTAGGAGGCCCATACCCTCTAAACGTTTCCTATCCATGCAACTGTCCAAAAGTTTTTTTTAATGTTGTAATTAGAAACATAGAAACATAGAAACATAGAAATTAGGTGCAGGAATAGGCCATTCGGCCCTTCGAGCCTGCACCGCCATTCAATATGATCATGGCTGATCATCCAACTCAGTATCCCGTACCTGCCTTCTCTCCATACCCTCTGATTCCCTTAGCCACAAGGGCCACATCTAACTCCCTCTTAAATATATCCAATGAACTGGCCTCAACTACCCTCTGTGGCAGAGAATTCCAGAGACCCACCACTCTCTGTGTGAAAAAATTCCTTCTCATCTCGGTCCTAAAGGGTTTCCCCCTTATCCTTAAGCTGTGACCCCTTGTCCTGGACGGCCCCAACATCGGGAACAATCTTCCTGCATCTAGCCTGTCCAACCCCTTAAGAATCTTGTAAGTTTCTATAAGATCCCCTCTCAATCTCCTAAATTCTAGAGAGTATAAACCGAGTCTATGCAGTCTTTGCTCATAAGACAGTCCTGACATCCCAGGAATCAGTCTGGTGAACCTTCGCTGCACTCCCTCTATGGCAATAATGTCCTTCCTCAGATTTGGAGACCAGAACTGTACGCAATACTCCAGGTGTGGCCTCACCAAGACCCTATACAACTGAAGTAGAACCTCCCTGCTCCTATACTCAAATCCTTTTGCTATGAAAGCTAACATACCATTGGCTTTCTTCACTGCCTGCTGTACCTGCATGCCTACTTTCAATGACTGGTGTACCATGACACCCAGGTCGCGCTGCATCTCCCCTTTTCCTAATCGGCCACCATTTAGATAGTAGTCAGTTTTCCTATTTTTGCCACCAAAGTGGATAACCTCACATTTATCCACATTATACTGCATCTGCCAAACATTTGCCCACTCACCCAGCCTATCCAAGTCACCTTGCATTCTCCTAGCATCCTCCTCACAGCTAACACTGCCCCCCAGCTTAGTGTCATCCGCAAACTTGGAGATATTGCCTTCAATTCCCTCATCCAGATCATTTATGTATATTGTAAATAGCTGGGGTCCCAGCACTGAGCCTTGCGGTACCCCACTAGTCACTGCCTGCCATTGTGAAAACGACCCGTTAACTCCTACTCTTTGCTTCCTGTTTGCCAGCCAGTTCTCTATCCACATCAATACTGAACCCCCAATGCCATATGCTTTAAGTTTATATACTAATCGCTTATGTGGGACCTTGTCGAAAGCCTTCTGGAAGTCCAGATACAGCAGATCCACTGGTTCTCCCCCATCCACGCTACTAGTTACATCCTCGAAAAATTCCACAAGATTCGTCAGACATGATTTACCTTTCATAAATCCATGCTGACTTTGTCCAATGATTTCACCACTTTCCAAATGTGCTGCTATCCCATCTTTAATAACTGACTCTAGCAGTTTCCCCACTACCGATGTTAGACTAACTGGTCTGTAATTCCCCGTTTTCTCTCTCCCCCCCTTCTTAAAAAGAGGGGTTACGTTTGCTACCCGCCAATCCTCAGGAACTACTCCAGAATCTAAAGAGTTTTGAAAGATTATCACTAATGCATCCACTATTTCCGGAGCTACTTCCTTAAGTACTCTGGGATGCAGCCTATCTGGCCCTGGGGATTTATCGGCCTTTAATCCATTCAATTTACCCAACACCACTTCCCGACTGACCTGGATTTCACTCAAGTACTCCTTTGACCTGCGGTCCCCTGCTATTTCCGGCAGATTATTTATGTCTTCCTTAGTGAAGACGGAACCAAAGTAGTTATTCAATTGGTCCGCCATATCCTTGTTCCCCATGATCAACTCACCTGTTTCTGACTGCAAGGGACCTACATTTGTTTTAACTAATCTCTTTCTCTTCACATATCTATAAAAACTTTTGCAGTCAGTTTTTATGTTCCCTGCCAGTTTTCTTTCATAATCTATTTTTTCTTTCCTAATCAAGCCCTTTGTCCTTCTCTGCTGGTCTCTGAATTTTTCCCAGTCCTCTGGTATGCTGCTTTTTCTGGCTACTTTGTACGCATCATCCTTTGCTTTGATACTATCCCTGATTTCCCTTGTTATCCACGGATTCACTACCTTCCCTGATCTATTCTTTTGCCAAATTGGGATGAACAATTTTTGTAGTTCATCCATGCAGTCTTTAAATGTCTTCCATTGCATATCCACCGTCAACCCTTTTAGAATTGATTGCCAGTCAATCTTGGCCAATTCACGTCTCATACCCTCAAAGTTACCTTTCCTTAAGTTCAGAACCATTGTTTCTGAATTAACAATGTCACTCTCCATCCTAATGAAGAACTCAACCATATTATGGTCACTCTTGCCCAAAGGGGCACGTACAATAAGACTGCTAACTAACCCTTCCTCATTGCTCAATACCCAGTCTAAAATAGCCTGCTCTCTCGTTGGTTCCTCTACATGTTGATTTAGATAACTATCCCTCATACTTTCCAAAAAATCCTCTTCCTCAGCGCCCCTGCCAATTTGATTCACCCAATCTATATGTAGATTGAAGTCACCCATTATAACTGTTTTGCCTTTGTCGCACGCATTTCTAATTTCCTGTTTTATACCATCCCCAACTTCACTACTACTGTTAGGTGGCCTGTACACAACTCCCACTAGCGTTTTCTGCCCCTTAGTGTTTCGCAGCTCTACCCATACTGATTCCACATGCTCCAAGCTAATGTCCTTCCTTTCCATTGCGTTAATCTCCTCTCTAACCAGCAACGCTACCCCACCTCCTTTTCCTTTCTCTCTATCCCTCCTGAATATTGAATACCCCTGGATGTTCAGCTCCCAGCCTTGGTCACCCTGGAGCCATGTCTCATTATACCTGCTCTATTATTTACTGTGGCAGCTTCTTCCAAATACACATCACTGAAAAACCTAACCCTCCCATCCCTTTTAAATCTTTAGTTTCTCACAGATCTATTCCCTCTGGTTGTATGCTTCCTTATCGTTGGGGAAAAGACTGTGGCTATCTACCTTGTTGATGCGCCTCATGATTGTAGAAACCTTTGTGATCACATGCCAACCTCCTTCATTCCAATGAAAAGTGTCCTAGCCTATCCAGTCTCTCCCAAAAACTCAAGCTCTCCAGTCTCGGCATTAGTGTCATGAATTATTCCTCCACCTCTCTGGCTTAAAATCTGTCTGTGGCATGATGATTGGTACAATGCACAAAATTCCAAGTGCAGTCTCATCAATGTCTTGCACATGAAGCCCCAGGTCCAGTAATCAATGCCCTTTCAGGAAGCTATGTGCTTGGTACCCGAGGTCTCTCTTTTCAACACCAAGCCCTGAGCCCTGCCATTCACCATGTATGTCTTACCCAGGTTTAACTCCCCAAAATGCGTCACTTTGCACTTGTCTGTGTTGAATTCCATGCAGCCATTTCTTTGACTACTTCCCCAGTTGACCTCCTGTTCTAAAATTAGGCAACCTTCTTCACTATCCACTCTACCACCAATTTTGGTGTGATGCAGATGTTGGGTAAGAAACATTCAATGAATCAGGTGAGAGTCTCAAAACCAGAAATGCCTTGATTGGAATTATTTTGATGGAGGTGGGATGTCAGAACCGCTGTGCATTTAAATTAAGGAAGGGTGGTGATCATTATGTTGTAACAGGCATATAACTCTGATAATTTTGTGTGAATTTGTTTGCTAATCCTGATGGTCTGGCATCTTGCATGTACATTAATCAAGAATGCGAGCCAGGGATGCAGAGATCAGGAGGGATCTGTGTTCAGATCCAAGGGTCTGGAGTGCAGCCAGAGTCGAGTTATAGGTCAGGAACACCAGGTTCTAAAACATAAATATGTTTATGGCTAGAGCTAGTGTGTAAGTGGGCAGTAGAGCTGTTGGGAATGTAGGTTACAGGGGAAATTAGTGGGAGAAATGAATTAATCTGAGCTAGCATAGACTCAGTTGCCCAAATGGAGGCCTTCTATGTTGTTTTGGAATATCCTCCGAGTTTCAATGGTTTAAGTAATATTTCTCCTTGCTATTTGTATTTAAAATCGTGGGCTAAATACTGGTAATCAGTTTCCTCTGCTAACACTCTCCTCAGCCTGTCAGAACTTGTCCTTATCCTCAATATCCTCATTTGACTCCTCTCACTTTCTACAAGTTAAAGGTGTAGCTGTGGGCACTCGCATGGGCCCAGCTATGTCACTACCTCCAACTCTTTCTTCGCTACATCAGCGACTGCATTGGGGCTGCCTTCTGCACCTGTGTAGAACTCGTTGATTTCATTAACGTTACCACTAACTTCCACCTCCCCTCAAAGGTTCCCTGTAATGGAGACCGAGATAGACATAAAAACCTGGAGTAATTCAGCGGGACAGGCAGCATCTCTGGAGAAAGGAATGGGTGACGTTTCAGGTCGAACCCCTTCATTCAAAAAAGGGCGAGAGGTGTCAGAGATGGTCCTTTCTTGAACTTTTTGTCTCCATCACAGGGGGCACACGACCAACTGACGTCTACAACAAACCCACCGCCTCCCGGAGTAATCAGGGCTACATCTCCTCTTACCCTGCCTTCAATTTTTCTGTCTCTGCCATATCTGCTCCCAAGATGTGGGCAGTCACGGTGGCGCAGCGATAGAGTTGCTGCCTTACAGCAAATGCAGCGGCGGAGACACGGGTTCGATCCCGACTATGGGTGCTGTCTGTACGGAGTTTGCACGTTCTCCCCGTGATCTGCGTGGGTTTTCTCCGAGATCTTCGGTTTCCTCCCACACTCCAAAGACTTACAGGTTTGTAGGTTAATTGGCTTGGTGAATGTAAAAATTGTCAATAGTGTTAATGTGCGGGAGGGCCTGTTTCCGTGCTGTATCTCTGAACTAAAAGATGAGGCTTTCCATTCTAGGATATCCAAGATATCCTTTTTCTTTAGTAAGCATGGTTTTCCCTGCTGTTGTCATAGATTGATCCCTCATTCCTCTGTGCTTTGCTCAATCTCCCCCTAGATGGAACAGGGATAGAATTTCTCCAGGCTCCGCATCCAACGCATCATTCTCCAACATTTCTGCCACCTCCAATATGATCCCACCATCAGTCACGTCTTCCCATGCCCACCCCTTTCCTCCTTCCGCAGAGATCACTCCATCCACAAATCCTTGGTGCATTCACCCTTCCTCCACAAAGCACATCAGTCTGCCGGCGGGGGGGGGGGAGTTGCACAGAAAGCTGGAGAAACTCAGCGGGTGCAGCAGCATCTAAGGAGCGAAGGAGATGGGTGACGTTTCGGGTCGAGACCCTTCTTCAGACTGACTGCAGTCTGAAGAAGGGTCTCGACCCGAAACGTCGCCTATCTCCTTCGCTCCTTAGATGCTGCTGCACCAGCTGAGTTTCTCCGGCTTTTTGTTTAACCCTCGATTCTCCAGCATCTGCAGTTCCTTCTTTAACACTCAGTCCGCCTGGGCCTACCTGACCTCCTGGTTGCCATATACTGTTAATTCCCTTTCCCATTCACACACGGATCTTTCTGTCCTGGGCATCCTCCATTTCCAAATTAAAGCCAAACACAAATTGGAGGAACAGCGCCTCATGCTTTGCATGGGCAGCTTACAGCCTAGCAGTATGAATATTAGTTTCTCTAACTGCAAGTAACCCTTGCATCCCTTCCCTCTCCGTCCCTCCCCAACCTAAGTCATCGTTATTTTTTTGCATTGAAGTATTGCATTTGAAATACTTTCATCCATTTGTTCTATACCTCTATTACTCTTGTCTCCCTTTCCTCTGACTCTCAGTCTGAAGCAGGGTCTCGAACTGAAATGTCACCTATTCATTTTCTACAGAGATGCTGTGATCCACAGAGTTACTGCAGCTTTTTGTGTCTATCTTCAGTTTAAACCAGGATCTGCAGTTCTTTCCAACACGCCTCCCCAAGTACCACCTTCTGCAACAAGATGTAACACCTGCCCCTATACAACTGCCCTCATATCCATCCATGGACTGCAGCATCTACTGCACCTGACATGGCCTTCTTTATTTCGGCATGACCAAGCATACACTTGGCCCACTGTTTTGCCGATCACCTGTGCTTGGTCTGCCACGGTCGACTGGATCTCATGGTAGCTAACCATTTTAATTGCTCTCCCTGTTCTCGTACTGACTTTTCTGTCCTGGAGGGCCTCCGTTGCCAGAGTGAGGCCACACGCAAACTGGAGGAACATTTTCTGCTTGGGTATGAACATTGTATTATCCAAATCCAATTTTGGGTAGCTTACCAAACCGCCCCCCCCCACCCCACCCACAACCCCCAACCTCTTCCCTGTGTCCCAACGGTATTCAGACCTGTTTCTCACCTCCTTCTCCCCTTCCACCTACATTCCTTTCTCCACCTTCACAATTTGCAACTCTTCAATCCTTTTGTCACATTCCTTCAGTCTTTTCATCTCTGGCCTTTGTCCACCATCTCCCTATTCAAAACTCTCCATACCTGTCTCCACCTATCACTTGCCCGACTTTGTCCTGCCCCTCCTCTCTTCCAGATTTCTACCCACTCCCTCCCTCCTCCCACCACCACAGTCTGAAGAAGGGCCCTAACTCAAAAGGTCACCTAGCCATGTTCTCCAGAGATGCTGCCGGACCTGCTGAATTACACCAGCACTTTGTGCCTTTTCACTGGTAAATGTTGCTAATTCGTAATTGTAAAATGTTGCTATTCTCTCTGATATTTATCCTACTCTATTTATTGTAAGTGGCTTTATTCCATTCTGATATGAAGCAAAATCAAGTCAGTTTTAATGGGGGGTTCATCTACAATGTGAAGATTCATCAATCTTTCACATTGTAACTTGGTGAAAAGGCTATTTGAAAATCGCACCGAAGCTATGGCTTTATAGAGATAAAGAAAACATAAGCTTTTACGTTACGGTAAAATTTTATAAAATCACGGGTTCGTCTTTCGGCTATATACTATTCAGGGCACTGCACAAGAAGGACCGTGGCGAGGGTACAGAAGAGATTTACCAGACGATCCAAAATGAAGCATTTCAGTTATGCAGAGAGCTGAAAGTTTGATTAAGGACATTTGAGTGAGGTATTTAAAGTTGAAATGTTTTGTTAGAGTAGATGTGTGAAACCCATTTCAACAACGAGTGGCATAGTGGTGAAAAGCATTGATTCACTAAATTAAAGAAAAAGAATGCAGGGAATAATTTTTTCTCAACTGCACTCCCTCAGATGGTGGTGGCAGCAGTTTCAGACAGGAAATTAATACTTAAAGTCAAAGTTAATAAAAGTCTTGAAGAAGGGTCTTGACCAGAACGGATGCCCGTCTACACTCTACAGATGCTGCCTAACCAGCTGAGTTCTTCTAGCACTTTGTGTTTTGCTCAACATTCCAGATTTTGCAGTTCCTTATGCTTCCTGTTAATGGATAAGTCATGTCATGGGGCTAATTGGTGTCAATTTGGACGTTATAAGAGCTACAATGCTTTTGGGAGTTAAATGTATTCCCTTGGAAGTACCACAGGGTTCGTGTTTACAAAGAGGGCAGTGGTGCATTGAGAAATTGACATATCTTAATGTCCTTGAACATTTATGTTTGCATTTCATATTCTGCATATAATTTATTTTCCGGTATCCCAGCAAAATTTATTTTTCCATTGTTCATCCATCTTCTGCAACAGGAATTGCATAATTGCTCTATCAAACATCCACTGAGCTCACCTGGTATCCAGGCATGTTTTTCTTTGTGTGCATACAACGATAGAGCCAGACAAGTTGACCACAGGGCCTCATTGTAAAAATACGAGTCACATGTATGACTTTCCAGACATAGTTACTGGACATTAGTTGGGAGTGGGAAGTCTAGGCCAGTCGCTGTGCTCACTTCAGATAAGGCATGGAAGTTTCTTGCACTCAAATTTCACATAAGAATATCTAATTCAGCATTCCATATTTTCCATGGTCACTGTTACTCAATAGCATACCAGAACCTGGTGCGTTATCTATTAAGGAATTGTGTAGCAAGTGTGGTAGTACTTAAGTCCCTTTGAGTTTTTAATCACTGTCTTGCACTGTTGTCATATTGCTCTTTTTGCCTGCATTCATTCCACGACCGGTCATATATGTCCAATAACAAAGATCTCAAGTTGTTGCTTGATCTTACTGTGACAGCATGATTGAATTTATTAATCTGAGATGCTGCTGCTTTCATTTGTGGTGTTAACAAAATGTTCACTCCTGTTCCTCCCCCTTGCCTTGCAGAAGATGTATGAATCTTTATGTAGCCACAATAAATAGTCAATGATCTGATGTAATTACTTTGGGCCTATTTTATGTCCTATTCCAATAATGCGCACCTATCATCAGTAACTCGGGTTGGTTTCCAACAGGCCTATTCCACTGCGGATCTCCTAACAGCCTGGAATGATCATATTTGGACCAATGCTCTGATGAAATTTGGAAGTTGGTGGGCTATGGGACCAAGTCTGAGCAAAAGTGAGGCAATAGCATTGTCATTGATACCTTGTATCCTGACTGATGAATGAGAATAGCCTCAGTGCATGCCAATTAGTTATACTGGATTTGTGTTACTTTTTCGTAGACCAGACAATGTGGTGAGTTTTCTACATAAAACATCACTATCAACCATTCCTATTTGCAGTTCCATACAACTCCAGGATATGCTATTTTACTGTGTCCCTTCCAAAACAGTCCTTCCAGGTGAAGCAAAATCCACCTGCATTTTTTCCAATTTAGTGTATTGTATTCAATGCTCAGTGTGATCGCCACACAGATTGGGTATGCAGAAGGGCGGCATGGTGGCGCAACGGTAGAGTTGCTGCCTTACAGCGGATGCAGCGCCGGAGACCCGGGGTCGATCCCGCCTATGGGTGCTGTCTGTACGGAGTTTATACATTCTCCCTGTGACCTGCGTGGGTTTTCTCCGAGATCTTCGGTTTCCTCCCACACTCCAAAGACGTGCAGGTATGCAGGTTAATTGGCTTGGTAAATGTGAAAATTGTCCCTAGTGTGTGTGTGTGTGTATGTGTCGGAGAGTGTTAATGTGTGAGGATCACTGGTCGGCGCGGACCTAATGGGCTGGAGGGCGTGTTTCGCGCTGTATCTCTAAACCAAACAAAAAAAACTAAATGCTCCGTTGTATTGTGAAGAATGGCCCTGAGCTACCATTTGCAGCGGTGCTTAAATTCTCCATCCTAGTCCCACTCTGACCTCTGATGTTGGCCTCCTGCACTGTTCCAGTGAGGCTTGCTAGGAGCTTGAGGAACAGTACCATGACTTCCATCACTTCCATGACTTTTCATCCGTCTGAAGAAGGGTCTCGACCTGAAACGTCGCCTATTTCCTTCACTCCATAGATGCTGCCTCACCCGCTGAGTTTCTCCAGCATTTTTGTCTACCTATGACTTCCATCCAGGCACATTGGGGATTAGTATAACACTTCCAGATAGCTATCCTTTCCTGATTGTGTCAGAGCAGGCCAGTTCTGATATTTGTAACATTATGGCGTTTTCTCTCCACTTATGCTATCTGATCTGCTGATTATTTCCAGTATTCTCTTTTTTCCCCCAGAATTACAGTAGCTGCTGTGTTCTGTATCTCAGTTTTTCCACACTGTTTTATCTCTGACTGCCCTTGTGCAACTCTCTCGACTTGTATGCCTCCAGGCAGATTAGCTAGTTGGCACCAAAAGCAAGTCATGTGGATAACCTTGGTCTCCACCCTATTACAAACACACCCTTCATCCCTGCACCCCTCCTCTCTGCAGCTTTAAACAAATTTACTTTCTTGCTTCTTTAATCTGAAATATTAACTTTCTCTCGCTACATATGCTACCTGACCTGCTGAGAATCCCCAGTATTTATCTTATTTCAGATTTCCAGCCGGATTTGATTTGGATTTTCCCCATTCAATTATTTGCTATTTTAGCTTTCCTGAGAAATTTGAACTAAATATGTGATTGGTCAGCTGTTGGCGTGAGTGTGGGTGGCATGTTGGTGGACCCCATATTCATTGTACCAATTACTTTTATTCTTTTATCATAAGTGTAAGTCAAATTAGCTGAATGTGTTTAGTAGGACCTTGGTTCACATCAGGTTCTTGGATGTCTTTGCATTGATGCTGCCTGACCTGCTGGGTGTTTCTCACGTTTTCTGATTTTATTTTGGATTTCCGGCATCTGCAGTTTCTTGATGTTCATTTATTGGTCATTATCAATGTTTCTTGCAATCCTGGCAAAATGTGATTGCAGGTACTTCAATCTTTCTGTTGTGTTTAGATTCTGAACTCTGCCAGTGTTGTGTGTGGAGGTATTCTTGGAACCATTTTCTCCTGTCTTTGTAATTTCCATCTACTGTTCATTTTGATCATAGCAAAATTGCAGGGCTTTGATCTGATCTATTGAGGGCCTGCCCCGCTTGGTGATTTTTTTTTTGGCGACTGCCAGCATCATTGACTGACGTATCAGGGTCACCGAAAGATTTTGAACATTTCAAAATCCAGCAGCGCCAAAAAAATGTTGCGTCACTTGAAGAGACACCGCGCTTCAATACATCGTCACACTGCGACTTTTTCGTTAGTCAATGATGCCGTCAGTCGCCGAAAAAATCGCCAAGTGGGACAGGCCCTTTAGTGTTCAGTATCTGTATAATTCTGTGTAAATTCTGCAGGTTGTCATTCTAATGTTTAGAAACCCTGATGCTGCTCCTGGCTGAGCTTTCTGCACATTGAACAGGAGTGGTGCAATTACTTGCCATCTGGTGAGGGATGTGTCATGCTGCGCAGTTACAGATTTGGATAGAATATACTACTATTGCTATTTGACCAAAGGATGACTTGAATAACCTGCTTTGAACAACCGTTATACTGGTTCTCAATCTATCCCATTTAACATGGTGGATGTGCCACACATGGCTCCTTGGTGTGAAGGTGTGCTTCGTTTTCACAAGAACTTGTTGGGTCGGTCATGACTACCAGTGCTGTTGTGGGTACCTCTGCATCTTGTGAATAAGGGATATAAAATATTTTTGTATCTCTTGTCTTGGCTTGCTCATCATCAAATATAAACCTAGCAGGGCAATTCCATCCCACTGGAGCAAGGAAGCTTAAGAAGATTACTCAATAGAGGTGTACAAGATGATAACTGGACTTAAAGAAACGTTTTTCCCATCAGCAGATGATTCGAGGACCAGGGGCGTGGATGGAAAATTTTAGACCAATTGATATGTGGTTGATGAGGTCAAACTTTTTTACTGGGAGTAGTTACATTCTGAGATTCATTGCATGGAGAGATGGTGACAAGCATCAATCAGCTTTCAAATGAGAATTATAAATGAATAAATTTGAAAGCTGTGGAGAAACACCATTGATGTGATTGCTCTTGACACCAGCATGGCCTTGAACAGTCACCTTCTGTGCAGCAACAATTCCATGATTGTCTGATTTTAGTACCAATTGGACTGGCATATCCTAGGCATTTGATTCAGACATGACAAAATAAATCCTGTTCCAAAATGTTCCTCTTGGGACTGGAATGTTAATTCGGAAGTTAGCCTGCTGACCAATCAAAAAACCGTATGACATTAGGTAGACACAAAAAGCTGGGGTAACTCAGCGGGTCAGACAGTCTTATGAAGGGTCGCGAGCTGAAAAATTCCTTTTCTACCGAGCTGCTGTCTAACCCGCTGAGTTACTCCAGCTTTTTGTGTCGATCTTCAGTTTAAACCAGCATCTGCAGTTCAATCAAACAATTGTCAAGCTCACAGAATATCGTTTAGCCAGTGCCACATCACAATCTTTGTGTACTCATTGAATTGCCAATAGGAGTGGTTAACCAGATATAATGCTATACATTTGAGAGAGGTGCCCCAGGAGTCGGTGTTGGCTCTCGATGCCTTTTCATTCCATCAATAAACAATAAAACATCCAGTTAACTACCATCAACCATTTTATTCAATTGATAAATCTATATTTCGCAATGAATAATGAGGAAGGATCGACTAACATGGGGTGATTCTGGAATTTGTCAGGGGTGGAGATCTAATTGAATGACTGAGCAGGCATGAGGGTTGAATGGTGTGCTGTTTTTTTTTCTTGGGAAACGGTCTGAAAGCCTAGTTTGGATTGTGACTCATTCAATAACATTGATAGCTGATTGTTCATGGGTCTGCCAAGCTGTGAATCAGTGCGTCATTTCAAGCAGGAAGCAAATGATCTGCCTTTAGAATCAAAATGTACTTTAATTATGGAAGGTAAATTGAGGACAATATCTTTAGTCCATTGATACTGATACATGTAAAATTATGTTGGCAATTCATGCTTCATGGGTTTTGAGTTCTCAAACTTGCATAGAAATGTTTTCCCCACTTTTGTCTCTAGTGCTGGTGCCTCTGCGTCAAATAATTACAGTGCCCTCCATACTTATTTCCCTCTGTACTCCACAATTTGAGATATAATAGAAAAAAATCACATGTGTTCAAAGTGCACATTGTCAGATTTTATTAAAGGCCATTTTTATACATTTTGGGTTCGCCATGTAGAAATTACAGCCGTGTTTACACATAGTCCCCCTATTTCAGGGCACCATATTGGGACACATGGCTTCACAGACGTTTGTAATTTCACGGTGTGTTTAATTGCCTCAATGCAGGTATAAGAGAGCTCTCAGCATCTAGTCTTTCCTCCAGTCTTTCCATCACCTTTGGAAACATTTATTGCTGATTATCAAAATGAGGACGAAAGTTGTGCCAATGAAAGTGAAAGAAGCCATTATGAGACTAAGAAACATCTGCCAAATCTTCGGCTTACCAAAATCAACTATTGGGACCTCATTAAGAAGAAAGAGAGCATTGGTGAGCTTACTAATGGCAAAGGGACTGGCAGGCCAAGAAAGACCCCCACAGCTGATGACAGAAGAATTCTTTGTATAATAAAGAACAACCCCCAAACACCTGTCCGACAGATGAGAAACATGCTTCAGTAGTCGGGTATGGTTTTGTCAATGACCACTGTCTGTTGAAGACTTCATGAATGGAAATACAGAGGCTACATTGCCCGATGCAAACCACTGGTTAGTCACAAAAATAGGATGGGCAGGTAACAATTTGTCAAGAAGTACTTAAAAGAATAACCACAGTTCTGGATAAAGGTCTTGTGGACAGATGAGACGAAGATTAACATATATCAGAATGATGGCAAGAGCAAAGTATGGAGGAGGGAAGGAATTTCCCAAGTTCCAAAGCATACCACCTCATCTGCGAAACATAGTGGTGTGGGTGTTTTGACCTGGGTATGTATGGCTGCTGAAGGGACTGGCTCACTCACAGTACCCTCCATAATGTTTGTGACAAAGACCCATCATTTATTTTCCTCTGTACTCCACAATTTGAGATTTGTAATAGAAAAAATCACATGTGGTTAAAGTGCACATTGTCAGATTTTAATAAAGGCCATTTTTATACATTTTGGTTTCACCATGTAGAAATGACAGCGGTGTTTATACTTAGTCCCCCCCCCCCCCCCCTTTCAGGGCACCATAATGTTTGGGACACAGCAATGTCATGTAAATGAAAGTAGTCATGTTTAGTATTCTGTTGTATAGCCTTTGCACGCAATGACTGCTTGAAGTCTGTGATTCATGGGCATTGCCAGTTGCTGGGTGTCTTCTCTGGTGATGCTCTGCCAGGCCTGTATTGCAGCCATCTTTAGCTTATGCTTGTTTTTGGGGGTAGTCCCCTTCAGTTTTCTCTTCAGTATATAAAAGGCATGCTCAATAGGGTTAAGATCGGGTGATTGACTTGGCCACTCAAGAATTGACCATTTTTTAGCTTTGAAAAACTACTTTGTTGCTTTAGAAGTATGTTTGGGATAATTGTCTTAGAAACATAGAAAATAGATGCAGGAGTAGGCTATTCGGCCCTTCGAGCATGCACTGCAATTCGATATGATCATGTCTGATCATCTAACTCAGTATCCTGTACCTGCCTTCTCTCCATACCCCCTGATCCCTTTAGCCACAAGGGCCACATCTAACTCCCTCTTAAATATAGCCAATGAACTGGCCTCAATTACCTTCTGTGGCAGAGAATTCCACAGATTCTCCACTCTCTGTGTGAAAAATGTTTTTCTCATCTCGATCCTAAAAGACTTCCCCCTTATCCTTAGAATGTGACCCCTTGTTCTGGACTTTCCCAACATCGGGAACAATCTTCCTGCATCTAGCCTGTCTAACCCCTTAAGAAATTTGTACGTTTCTATGAAATCCCCCCTGAATCTTCTAAATTCTAGAGAGTACAAGCTGAGTCTATCCAGTCTTTCTTCATATGAAAGTCCTGCCATCCCAGGAATCAGTCTGGTGAACCTTCTCTGTACTCCCTCTATGGCAAGAATGTATTTTCTCAGATTAGGAGACCAAAACTGTACACAATACTCCATGTGTGGTCTCACCAAGGCCCTGTACAACTGCAGTAGAACCTCCCTGCTCCTATACTCAAATCCTTTTGCTATGAATGCTAACGTACCATTCGCTTTCTTCACTGCCTGCTGCACCTGCATGCCTACTTTCAATGACTGGTCATGACACCCAGGTCTCGTTGCATCTCCCCTTTTCCTAATCGGCCATCATTCAGATAAAAGTCTACTTTCCTGTTCTTGCCACCAAAGTGGATAACCTCACATTTATCCACATTATACTGCATCTGCCATGCATTTTCCCACCCACCCAACGTATCCAAGTCACCTTACAGCCTCCTCACAGCTAACCGCCCCCCAGCTTCGTGTCATCCGCAAACTTGGAAATGTTGCATTCAATTCCCTCGTCCAAATCATTAATATATAATGTAAATAGCTGGGGTCCCAGCACTGAGCCTTGCGGTACCCCACTAGTCACTGCCTGCCATTCTGAAAAGGACCCATTTACTCCTACTCTTTGCTTCCTGTCTGCCAGCCAGTTCTCTATCCACATCAATACTGAACCCCCAATACCGTGTGCTTTAAGTTTGCATACTAATCTTGCTGTAGAATGAATTGCCAGCCTATGAGTTTTGAGGCATGTGTTTGAACTTGAGCAGATAGGATGTGTCCATACACTTCAGAATTAAGTATTCTATGTATAAACACCGCTGTCATAACTATGTATAAAAACTGCTGTAATTTCTACATGGTTAAACCAAAATGTAAAATAATGGTCTTTATTAAAATATGACAATGCGCACTTTAACCACATGTGTTTCTTTTTTAAAATTTTATTTTTTAATATTACAAATCTCATATTGTGGAGTGCAAAGGCAAATAAATAAATGATGGGTCTTTGTCCCAAACATTATGGAGGGCACTGTATAAATTTCAGCGACGTCCAGTCCACTTTTCCATTTGTGTGAACTGTGCCAAAATGTTGGGAAAGATACCCAAAGAAATTACAAAGATATTTAACCTACCTACGGTTAAATGTACAGATGCTGAAAGTCTGAATTCAAAATAGAAAATGCTGGAAATACAAGATTGAATGTTTTGGGTCAATGATCTCTCATCAGTGAGAAATAAAACATGCTTTAAGTAACAGTGACGGAGGAGGAGTGGAGAGAATATGGAGGGTGTCTGTGGCAGGGTCTGCAATGTAACAGTACTTAGAACGGTGCAGCAAGCCTTAGTTTAATTTTTTTGCCCCTTTGGGACTATTTCCTATCCTTTTATTTTTCAGTTCTCAAGAAGGCTTTTACCCCAAGCCTTAACTTGGCAAATACTGACTGATCTAAACATTTTCAACACATTCAGCATTTCTTCCAGATGTTAAGATTTTTATTTGAAACATTTAATTTTGGGGGAAGCAATCTGAAAATTCTTATCCACTGGTAGATTATGGAATTCAGGTCAGGAAAACCTTTTTTCCTTTGGCCTGGGTTCAATCTGTCAGTGTGAAATAATAATGTTTAACTCTGCAACATCTGGACTTGTATCTGGTTTCCTGTCTTCTTTGCAGGCCAGCTTTGAGCCCTACTTATGTCCCATAGGAGCAGGAAATGTCAAAGCCAATGATATCCCATTGTCAACTTTGTACATTGTCTGTGTCCTGCGATGCCTATTTTAAGCAAGATGACGTTGAAGTACCATCCTGTGAGTTTGGTCCTGGTATAAGTGGAGACCATAGGATTGTTGGTTGCTCCAAAACGTGCCAGCTGATTGGAACAGCTTAAGCTTTTGTTTATAAATATTCAGGGTAATTTAATTTAAGTATAATTTTATAAATAAATCAGGGAAAGTAATCAAAATATACTTCAATTTTGCCTGGGGATTTTTTAGTAGAGGGATTGGACTTATGTGATGCAAAACTATAATCCTGAAGAATTGTGATATACTTTGCAGCATTTCTTCAATGGTTGAATTCAGACCAGTTATGCTCCTGTTTTTGATTACATTGTTTTGGAAATCAGCAAGATGCAAGTCCAAAGGGCAAAATAATTTTAGCAAAAGAAGAATGGGCACCCAACAAAGGGAAGATTGTTTTCTTCCCATTTGCAAAAAGTTACTCTGCACACTACATTTGGTCTGCCTGTTTGCTGGCTTGCACTAACATGAACGTAAATACAAGGAGAAAATGATGCAGATATGTAGCAGGTCAGTTGGTGCCTTTGACGAGACAGTTTTTCAGGTCAATAACCAGACAGCAGCACCAGAATAGTGAGAAAACAAGCATGGTTTTAGGTGTGTAAAATAGGAAGATGGATAATTGTTCAAGAGACAAAAAAAAATAGCTGAAAATGAGGTGGAGTTCTGGAGCCATCACACTCTCCTTGCACATTAACCCAGTCATCCCCGGGATCATTCTCATTAACGTCCGCCGGACCCTCCTCAACACCAACACGTCCTTCCGCAGATATGGGGTCCAATCCTGATTACAATATTCCAAATGTGGCCTTGCCAGCACCCTATATGGCCTCAGCATTACATCCTTTTATATTTGTTCCCTCAAAATGAATGCGACCAATGCATTGGCCTTCCTTTCCACTGACTCATCCTGCAAAAAATCATCAGCACTCCCAAATTCCCTTGCACCTCCAATTTCTGAATCCATTCCCCATTTAGAAAATAGTCTACGCCTTTATTCCTTCTACCAAAATGCATGACCCTACACTTCGCTATGTTGTATTTAATTTGCCACTTCTTAACCCACTCTCCACACCTGTACAAGTCCTTCTGCAGACTCCTTGTTGTCTGCCCCTTCACCTGTCTTCGTATCATCCGCAAACTTGGCCGCAAAGCCATCAATTCCATCCTTTAAATCATTAACATATAACGAGAAAAGTAGCAGAGCTAACACCAACCCCTGCAATCAGGCACGTGCCGTGAGTAATTACTCGGGGTAGGCAGTCAGTCGGCTTAAAAAAAATGTAAACCGCGCATGAGCAGATTGTTCTCTCCGTAAAAATAAAAAATAAAAATAAAGACAGTAACAATTCAATTTTCTCAAGGCTTCCAAGTCTCCTTTATTCTGAATTACTGAATGGGTGTGGGGGTGAAGGGTGATGGCAGGTGGAGAGATGGTGGGAAAAACGGGAGCACAGGGAAAAGTTGAATCAGTTCTCATCTAATTGAATTACAACACTTGTTCAAGGGACCATTTGGGGGGAGAGTTCCTTTCACAGCATGTGGAGAGTCTGTGCCAGGGGTAAAGTTGCAGGGAGGGCAGGAGTGTTGAGAAGGAGGGGGTCGGGGATAATGCCAGTAACTCACTCACCGCTGCCGTGGCGCTCCGGGCACAAAGCCACCGCACTGTAGCCAGGGATAGAAGCAGCTCAGGGAGCTGCGAGCGGCCGCCGGGAGCCGATAGCAGAACAGGCCGCCACTTCAGCGCCTTCTGCCGGCCCGCTCACCTCTCGCAGTGCTCGGTGTCTGAACACCCCTCACCCGACTTCGTTCATGTCAGCCGCTTCCCGCAAATCCTTAAATTCCCACAGCCGAGTAACCTCAATCGCGCTGTCGGAATTTAACCATATAACAATTACAGCACGGAAGCAGGCCTTCACGGCTCTTCCAGTCCATGCCGACCATTTATTTTCCCCTAGTCCCATCTACCTGCACTCAGACCATAACCGTCCATTCCCTTCCCGTCCATATACCTATCCACTTTACTTTTAAATGTTAAAATCGATCCTGCCTCCACCACTTCTGCTGGAAGATCATTCCACACAGCCACCACTCTCTGAGTAAAGATGTTCCACCTCATGTTACCCCTAAAGTTCTGTCCCTTAATTCTCATGTCATGCCCTCTTGTTTGAAGGACATTTAAGGACATGAGTGAGGCCAACGAGCGGCAGGAGAGAGGTTTTTAGACGGAGAGCTGCCAGAGGTGAGCGGGGGCCGGCAGAAGGCGCTGAGGTGGCGGCCGGTTCGCTGTCCGGCCCGGTGGCAGCTCACAGCCACCCGAGCTACTTTTCCATGCAAGGAGCTCCGTGCAAGGAGCGTCGCAAGTGGCATGATCCCGATCCCCTCCTTCATAACATTTGTGCCCTCCCCGCAACTTTACCCTGGGTCAGACTCCCCAAACGCTGTGAAAGGAGCTCTTCCTCCCCACCCCCACTCCTCGGGAAATACAGTATTTAAAAACATAAATATAAAATGTACTTACCACATTATCGGTACACGAACTCCATTTCTTCTCTCTTTGTTTCCTAAGATACACTTAAGATAATGACAATCCATATTTGAAAACCCCGCCAAGAAACCAGCGCTGCATATACGTAGTATGCTGCTGCGCATGCATAGTGCTGCAAAGGCAGAATTTCTGCTGCCTTCAGCCCTGTTTGAAATTGTAAGCTTGAAGCAGCGCTGACGGCATGTGGGCTGCACAGACCTTCGAGGGTTACAAATGCTGCGGATGAAAGGCACGGAGAATTATGCCTACCTAAGAGATCGATCTCTTAGATAGGCATAATTCTCCCATGCCTTTATTATTTATATTTAGTTATTACCATTTTATAATTTTATTCAGGGTAGGCAGTGCCTACTTTGCCTACCCTGACGGCACGTGCCTGCCTGCAATACGCCATTAGTCACCAACCAGAAAAGGCCTCCTTTATTCCAACTCTTTGCCTTCTGCTCCATGCTAGTATCTCGCCTTTAATATCATCGGCTCCTATGTTGTTTTGCAGCCACATGTGTAGCACCTTATCGAAGGTCTTCTGAAAATCCAAGTAAACAACATTAATTGACTCTCCTTTGTCTATCCTGCTTGTTATTTCCTCAAATAGTCCCAACAGATTTGTCAGACATGATCTTCCCTTAACAAAATCATGTTAATTTCAGCCTATTTTATCATGTGCTTCCAAAACCCCTAGTTAATAATGGACTCAAATTGTACCAACCACTGAAGTCAGGCTAACCTGCCTATAATTTCCGATCTTTTGCCTCACTCACTTCTTAAACAGTGGAGTTACATTTTCAATTTCAAGTCCTCTGGAACTATTCCTGACTCTAGTAATCCTTGAAAGATAACTACTAATGCCTCCTTACATCTACCCCTTTCAGAACCATAGGGTTAGTCCATTTGGTCCAGGTGAATGATCCACCTTCAGACCTTTCAGCTTCCCAAGCATCTTCTGCACTCACTTCTTCCCCCTGACGCTCTTGAATTTCTGTCACAATGCTGATGTCTTCCACTGTGAAGACTAACACAATCTTATTCTGTTTGTCTGCCATTCCTTTGTTCCCCCATTACTGCTCATGTGTCATTTTACGGCGGTCTAATATCCACTTTTGCCTCTCTTTTACTCTCTGTAGATCTGAAAAAAAGTTTTGGTGTTCTCTTATATTTAATTTAGAGATACAGTGCGGAAACAGGCCCTTCATCCCACCGAGTCTGAACCTTTCAGCGATTCCCACACATTAACACTATCCTACACACACTAGGGACAAGTTACATTTTTATACCAAGCCAATTAACTTACCAACCTGTACGTCTTTGGAGTGAGAGGGAACCAAAGTTCTAGGAAAAAATCCACGTGGTGACGGGGAGAACATACAAACTCCGTACAGACATGCACCTGCAGCCAGGATTGGACCCGGGTCTCCAGCACTGTAAGCAACTCTACCGCTGCGCCACCGTGCCGCCCTATTTCATCTTTGCATATTTCATCTTTTCTCCGTTTATTGCTTTTTAGTTGCCCTCTGTTGGTTTTGAAAAGCTTCCCAATCCTTTTGCTTCTTTCTAATCTTTGCTAAATTATGCCTTTTTTGTTTTTATGCCTGCCGGTCATACTTCATTTGCAAGCACAGTCGCCTCATTCTCCCCTTGGTATGTTTCTTTCTCCCTGGTATGAAAAGATCCTGTAATCTTCCAAATTACTTCTAGAAAATGCTGCTCCACTGTCCTTCCTGCCAGGGCCCCTTTCCAATCAACTTTAGCTTGCTCCTCCCTCTTGCCTCTGTAGTTACCTTTACTCAACAATAATAGCGATACGTCTGATTCTCCCACTCACTACAGGATGAACTACAGGATGAATGCTATGACATATAACCATATAACAATTACAGCACGGAAACAGGCCCTCTCGGCCCTTCCAGTCCGTGCCGACCATTTATTTTCCCCTAGTCCCATGTACCTGCACTCAGACCATACCCCTCCATTCCCTTCCCGTCCATATACCTATCCACTTTACTTTTAAATGTTAAAATCGATCCTGCCTGCACCACTTCTGCTGGAAGCTCATTCCACACAGCCACCACTCTCTGAGTAAAGAAGTTCCCCCTCATGTTACCCCTAAACTTCTGTCCCTTAATTCTCATGTCATGCCCTCTTGTTTGAATCTTCCCTACCCTCAATGGGAAAAGCTTATCCACGTCAACTCTGTCTATCCCTTTCATCATTTTAAAGATCTCAATCAAGTCCCCCCTTAACCTTCTGCGCTCCAAAGAATAAAGACCTAACTTGTTCAACCTGACATGACAGGTGGCATGATCACCTCCTCACAGGGGCTCCTTCACCTTAAGCTCCCTAATCAATCTAGTCCATTAAACACAAAATCCAAAATTGCCCTTTCCCTGGTGGGCTCGATCACGAGCTGCTCTAAAAAGCCAAATCAGAATCCGATTTTATTTGCCAAGTATGTTTAGCAACATACGAGGAATTCATAGGCATTCAACAAATTTAATTTGAAACACAATGACAGAGAAGGTCGTGGTCATACAGTCTTCAATCTGAAACTTTAACACATTTATAAATGTCTAATTGTATTCCTTAAAGTCAAGAAATTAATTGCTTCTAAGGCAGGCAATGTTACTTCACATGCTAAGCTAAACAACTTGTGTGACGATGAAATGGCAAAGTGAAAAATCAGCGAATATGCTTTTTGATTATTGTGAGAAGCATTCTTGTTGCTGAATGGTGACATTGTTGATTAAATGCACATACATGAACTAAATCTGGTTAGATTGCATGCACAGCATTTTAAACTACATTTACTGCATGTGTTTAAACAATGATGGCACGGCCCAGCTGCTGATTATCAATAATTTCTACAAGACAGTATTTTAAGAATTTAGTTCATCCTATTCCTATGATTTTAAAGAATGTAATCAAAGTCTGTTCACATGTACTGAAATACTTAGACAGCTCTTTCATTCCAAAAATCTATTCAGCTTTTTCATCCCCTAATTTCCTCTGACCAAATCCCTTGCCCTAAAGCCAATACTGTTTCAATATATCAAAAGTATCAACCTTAACATAATCATCAGACCTACTGCCAGGATGGTGCAGTTATGATTTGGCAACTTTCAGAGTTGAATGATAGCCTCCTCGTGTCTCCCACTGGACCATGTCCCTCAGATTTTACATCCACAACCTTCTACCTTAGTCCAACAAGTCTGTACAGTTCTGTTCCAGCTCCTAACCAAGATCCGTGTCTTCCTAGTAGATTCATGGCTTCAGACTGTTCTTATTCCAATTTTATTTTTTTGTACTACATTCATTCTCCCCTATTAAGTCCCTTTCCACTTGCATCTGTGATATCTCTCACGCTGGCTGCTATTTTGACAGGCCCCATTTTCCAAACCGGCTCATCTTCACGAGCATCTATTGAAAGTAGGCATGCAGGTACAGCAGGCAGTGAAGAAAGCGAATGGTATGTTAGCTTTCATAGCAAAAGGACTTGAGATAGGAGCAGGGAGGTTCTACTTCAGTTGTACAGGGTCTTGGTGAGACCACACCTGGAGTATTGCGTACAGTTTTGGTCTCCAAATCTGAAGAAGGACATTATTGCCATAGAGGGAGTACAGAGAAAGTTCACCAGACTGATTCTTGGGATGTCAGGACTGGATAGACTCAGTTTACCCCCCCCCCCCGGACACTTATCCCCCCCCCCCCCCCCCGGACACTTATCCCCCCCCCCCCCCCCCCCGGACACTTATCCCCCCCCCCCCCCCCCCCCGGACACTTATCCCCCCCCCCCCCCCGGGACACTTATCCCCCCCCCCCCCGGACACTTATTGTTATTTAGTCAAATAATTTGCTGTGTCGCTCTTCCAGGGAGATGCTAAATGCATTTCGTTGTCTCTGTACTGTACACTGACAATGACAATTAAAATTGAATCTGAATCTGAATCTTATACTCTCTAGAATTTAGGAGATTGAGAGGGGATCTTATAGAAACTTACAAAATTCTTAAGGGGTTGGACAGGCTAGATGCATGAAGATTGTTCCCGATGTTGGGGAGGTCCAGGACAAGGGGATCACAGCTTAAGGATAAGGGGGAAATCCTTTAAGACCGAGATGAGAAATACTTTTTTCACACAGAGAGTGGTGAGTCTCTGGAACTCTCTACCACAGAGGGTAGTTGAGGCCAGTTCATTGGCTATATTTAAGAGGGAGTTAGATGTGGCCCTTGTGGCTAAGGGGATCAGAGGGTATGGAGAGAAGGCAGGTACAGGATACTGAGTTGGATGATCAGCCATGATCAGAATGAATGGCGGTGCAGGCTCGAAGGGCCGAATGGCCTACTCCTGCTCCTATGTTTTTGCATTACATTACATTGACTGAGAGCCCTTCACCTCTTCCTTGAAAGATCTGACCTGTTGCCCTCCAGTGCCAACCTCATCCATGTATTGGTCAACATTGTTAACTACATTCATTTTCTCCAAAGCATGTAGAACTATGGGAACCATAGCTTCCCTCTATCATTCTTAACTCAACAACATTCCTCCTTCTCCTCTCTCTCCCGAAACATGCCATCCCATTTAACATTTGGGTGAATCGCCTGCAGTGTGATCACCTTGTTTTCTTTCTCCCTACATTCTTAGTGGGGTTACAATGCTGTCTTCCAGGATCTAGCAGCCCTCGGATAAACAAGGACTGTTTAGAGACAGTCAGCATGGAATTCTGCATGAGAAATCTTTCTTAATCTGTTTTACAAATTTTTTTTAAAGGCAACCAAGAGGATTGATGAGGGCACATCATCTGTGTGGACTTCAACAAAGTATTTTAGCGAGATCCTGCATGGTAATCTATTCTGGCAGATTAGATGGTATGGGACCCAGGGAGAACTAGTCAATTGGATACATAATTGGCTTGATAGTAGGAAACAAAGGGTAGTAGTGGAAGGTTGTGTTTGGACTGGAGGCCTAAGACAAGTGGTGTGCTGCAGGGATCAGTGTTGGATGCATTGTTGTTTGTCATTTGTTCAGATGATTTGGATGAGAATCTCGAAGACACGGTTCGTAAATTGGGAAATTACACTAAAATACGCATGGAAGTGAAGGAATTTGTCAGAAATTACAGTGGGGCCATCCAGGTAATTGGGTTGAATGGTATTCAATTTGGATAAGGGCGAGGTCTTGCATGTTGGGAAGTCAAACCAGCAAAGACTTTCACAGTGAATGATGGGGGCTGTGAGTGTTATGGAACAGAGGGACCTAGAAGTCCCAAGTGCATACATTCCTGTAATTGGTGTGATGTGTGGACGGGGTAGTGAAATGGGTGTTTGGTACATTGGCCTTCAGTCGGGGCATTGAGTACAGGAGTTGGGACGTTATGTTGCATTTGTATAAGACAGGGGTCTCCAAACATTTCAGCATGAGGGCCACAATATATATATTTGGCGCATTTTTGCGGGCCGTACACACACACTCTCACACGCACACACCCACCCATCCACTCACTCACTGGGGATACCGCTGTCGCCGATCTTCACTGTCTCCCCAGGGCCATCAACGGTAACCTGTCAGCAGCTGCACATAAACCCTCAACTTAATAGCCTACGGTAAACTGACGTGTGAATTCCCACGCTACCACAGAACCCGCTAAATAGCCCGCCACGTGTTAAGAGCTTGCTGCAGGCCGGATAAAATCTTGTGGCGGGCCGAATGTGGCCCACGGGCCATAGTTTGGAGACCCCTAGTATAAGGAATTGGTGAAGTTGCACTTGGAATATTGTGTACAGTTTTGGTTGCCCTTTGATAGGAAACGTCAATAAGCTGTAAAAATTGCAAAGATTTACACAAGGTTGCTAAGACTTGGGGCCTTGAGTTATTGGGAGAGTATGATCTCCTTTCTTAGAGCGTAGGACACTTAGGGGTGACGTTGTAGAATTGTACAAAATCGTGAGGAGCATAGATAAGGTAAATGTGCACACTTTTATTCTCAGCAAGGGGAATCAAAAACTAAAAGGTATTGGTTGATGGTGAGATGGAAAGATTTTAAAGGGACATGGGAGGCAACTTCACACACAGGGTGGTTTGTATATGGAATGTGCTGCCAAAGTAAGTGGTTGAGGCAAGTGCATGAATCGCACTTGGAGCTATACAGACCCTTCAGCCCATCTTGGCCATGCTGACCGAGTTGCCATTCTTGGCTAATCTCATTTGCTTGCGTTGGCTCATAACCCTCTGGGTCTATTTGGATAGGTACATAATTAGGCAAAGTTTAGAAGGATAGGTGGATTTTGATTGGCATGGAGAGTTGGACCCAAGCGACTGTTTCCAAGCTGTGTTACCCTGACTATCTGATAAATTAACTGATCTCAGCCCGAACACCAGTTGGAATACAAGTTGGTTTGTGCCTCTTGGCTTGGAAGGAGGAAATCAGCCTGAACTGCTGCCCTCAAGTAGTAACCACTCCTATAAGTGTCGGTGTCAATGTACACATGTCCACACTTCAGCTAGACTCGACGCCTTAATGGAAGAGGTAAATTTGTTAAAAACAAAACAAAATATAAGACCATCAAGATGGTATTACTTTTATTAATTGAGGAAAAATAACATCTGTGGAGCTACCTAATAATGAAGCATCTGATTGTCTTTGTACTGCAATCACTGCACACTGATGGCAGCCATCTGGCTTCTAAATATAGTTTTGCGTACACTAGTATGTCAGTGGGGAATTGATTAATAGCATGGCATCTCTTGTATGCATACAGTACATCCTCTTGGCTTTATAACCTCCATGACCCTGCCACATTGGCTTTTGAATAGTAGCTTCCATCATTATCACTTTCCTCTGGTGAAGGCTGTTCAACTTGTGACTGTCTGCTGTAGAGTCTTTCGAATATTTTCTGGTCTTAGTTTGGTTCAATTAAATCCGTTGAATCTACGCCAACCAACGATCACCCGTACTGCTACTTTGTGGTTAAAAATTAAACACTTTAAGCTTATCAGACACCGGAGCAGAACTAGGCCATTCGGCCTATCGAATCTGAGCTCATTTTGAAATCCCTGATGATTCAGTTATACTGCAGCTAATTTTGGGAGTTTGTATGGTTACAGGTCCACACTAAAAATAGAGCAATGTTCGAACAAGCCACTGTTTCCACTTACTGATAATTACATTTGTATACATAATACCTATGTATTTCCAGCACTCTTCCCTTGTGTGAGCATTCCAACATCTTTAGTGTTCTTTGAAAACCTCGGTCTCACCCTTTGCAGATATTCCCTTTGCTATCTTCACCCAGCCACTCTCTGCAGCTAAAACATGCTGCTTTACAGTGCCTTCCATAATGTTTGGGACAAAGACCCATCATTTATTTATTTGCCTCTGTACTCCACAATTTGAGATTTGTAATAGAAAAAAAATTGCATTGTTAAAGTGCACATTGTCAGATTTTATTAAAGGCCATTTTTATACATTTTGGTTTCACCATGTAGAAATGACATTTGTGTTTATGCATTGTCCCCCCATTTCAGGGCACCATAATGTTTGGGCCACATGGCTTCACAGGTGTTTGTAATTGCTCAGGTGTGATTAATTGCCTCCTGAATGCAGGTCTCAGAGAGCTCGCAGCACCTAGTACTCCCCTCCAGTCTTTCCATCACCTTTGGAAACTTTTATTGATGTTTATCAACACGAGGACCAAAGTTGTGCCAATGAAAGTCAAAGAAGACATTATGAGACTGCAAAACAAGAATAAAACTCTTAGAGAGATCAGCCAAACCTTAGGCTTACCAAAATGAACTGTTTGGAACATCATTAAGTCCCAAACATTATGGTGCCCTGAAATGGGGCGGGGGGGTCTATGTATAAACACTGCTGTAATTTCTACATGGTGAAACCAAACTCTATAAAAATGGCCTTTATTAAAATCTGACAATGTGCACTTTAACCACATGTGATTTTTTTCTATTACAAATCTCAAATTGTGGAGTAAAGAGGCAAATAAATAAATGATGGGTCTTTGTCCCAAACATTATGGAGAGCACTGTATGTAGGAAGGAACTGCAGATGCTAGTTATACATCAAAGATAGACACAAAATGCTGGAGTAACTCAGGGGGACATGCAGCATCTCTGGGCAGAAGGAGTGGGTGATGTTTCGGGTCAAAACCCTTCTTCAGACTTCTTTACTGTCCAATTCTGAAAAGCAACATAAATTTGAAACATTGACTTTTTCTTTCTGTAAATGTTGCCTGACCTTCTGAATATATCTGAGATTTTTTAATTTTTTGTTTTGTCTGCCAAAACATCAGTATTTGGCTGTTTTATCCCATATACTTTGACAACCTGTTCTAGTCAGGGATGGGAGGCAGATTTAAATTGACAGAATAGACAACTTTTCTGCCCAGCTCAGCAGCTGCAGGACTGCCTCGACAGGACCAACTGGGATGTGTTTGAACACCGGGACCTGGAGTTGTTCACAGACAGTGTATCATATTACATTAAAAACTGCATGGACACGGTCACAGTGGACAAACAAATCCAGGTCAACCCCAACCAGAAGTTCTGGATGACCCGGGAGGTCCAGCGGCTGTTAAAAGAGAGGAACTCTGCTTTTAGGTCAGGCGATAGGGCTTTATACAGCATGGCCCAAGCTAACCTGAAGAGAGGCATCAGAGAGGCCAAGTCAGACTACAGGAGGAAGATAGAGGACCACCTGGACAGTAACAACAGCAGGCAGGTGTGGCAGGGGATCCAGTATCTCACCAATTATAAGACAAACCTTGGAGCTGCTGAGGGTGACGCCTCGTTGGCAGAGTAGCTGAACCTCTTCTTTGCTCGCTTTGAAGTGGAGCCACCCGTGACGGCCACAACACATGGTCCACAGTAGCCTAACCCTCACGATAGAGGAGCATGAGGTGAGGTGCACGCTGCGGGCCATCAATCCACGGAAGGCTACTGGACCCGACGGCATCTCTGGACGCGTGTTGAAGGACTGCGCAGACCAGCTGGCTGGAGTCTTCACGAGGATATTTAACCAGTCTCTGGCCCAGTCCACTGTCCCACCCTGTCTGAAGTCCTCCGCCATAGTCCCCTTGCCCAAAAAACCCCACATTTCCAGCATCAACGACTACCGGCCAGTCGCACTCACACCAGTGGTGATGAAGTGCTTTGAAAAACTTGTCCGGGATCACATCACTCCTTCCCCGAAGCTTTGACCCCCACCAGTTTGCGTACAGAGCAAATACATCTACAGAGGACGCTGTAGCCACAGCTCTCCATGCTGCACTGTCCCACCTGGAGCAGCGGGGAAGCTATGTGCGAATGCTCTTTGTGGACTACAGCTCTGCTTTTAATACTATCCTTCCCCACAAACTGGTGGACAAACTGGGGGACTTGGGACTTCCACACTCCACCTGCATGTGGATAAATAGCTTCCTGTCGGACCGCAGCCAGAGAGTCAGAATGGGCCATCACACATCCACGGCCCTCAGCCTCAGTACCGGCTCTCCACAGGGCTGCGTGCTGAGCCCCCTGCTCTACACCATCTACACACATGACTGCACCTCCGCCCACCACAGCAACACCATTGTCAAATTTGCGGATGACACTACGGTGGCGGGGCTCATCTCTGGGGGGGGGGGGGGGGGAACGAGTACGCCTATCGGGATGAGGTGGAGCAGCTGACAGTGTAGTGTGGAGAAAATAACCTGCTCCTGAACACCTTAAAGACCAAGGAGATAATAATAGACTTCAAGAAGAACAAAATGGAAATGGTACCACTAATCATCAGAGGGGACTGTGTAGAGAGGGTGGCGGATTTCCGCTTCCTGGGAATCCATATTGAGGAGGACCTGATGTGGAAAGTGAACACCTCTACGCTGCTGAAAAAGGTCCAGCAGAGACTGCACTTCCTGAGGGTGCTCAGGAAGAATAACATCGCACAGAGACTGCTGCTGTCCTTTTATCGGTGCTCCATTGAGAGCATCCTATCATACTGTGTATGCGTGTGGTACACCAGCTGCACAGCGGCTCAGAGGAAAGCGCTCCAGAGGGCCATTGACAATGCCCAGAGGATTGTCGGCTGCTCTCTCCTTACCTTGGAGGATTTACGCAGTTCCCACTGCATCAAAAAATCCCACAAAATTATAAAGGACATTTCCCACCCCGGACACTCCCTGTTTGAACTGTTGCCGTCAGGCAGACTGTACAGATCTGGACAAACAGACTTAAAAACAGTTTTTACCTCACTGCTATAAAGGCAATAAATGTAACCGCCAAGGAACGCGGGGACTAAGGGACTGTGGTTGGTACACTGTGAAATCGACAGAAGGATGTAGGGTTGGGTGTGTATGCGTGCTATTTTCATATATCATATTTATTTTAGTTTATCTTTTTAATATTTTACCTTGTATGTATCGTTAGCTTTTATGGTTTGAATGGTGCACTGACTGGCTGACATTTTTAAATTTTGTTGTACATGGTTCATGTTACAATGACAATAAAGAAACTATTCTATCAGGCAAATGAACCATCCTTCCACAACAAGTGACCGGTACTGAACTACTATCTACCTCATTGGAGACACTCAAACTATCTTTGATCGGACTTTGCTGGCTTTATCTTGCACTAAACGTTATTCCCTTATCACGTATCTGTACCTTATGAATGTTTCAATTGTAATCATGCATTGTCTTTCTGCTGACTGATTAGCTCGCAATAAAAACAATTCACTGTACCTCTGCACTCGTGACAATAAACTAAACTGAACTGCCTCTGGCTGAACCATCTAATCTTGTGATGTGGACTCGATAAAAAGAAGTAACAAAAAAGGTATTACCAATTTAATCGTCATTGTAATTGTCCCAAACTCTACAAGAGATAGTGGAACAGATATGCAGAAAATACCAGAGATGTGATTAAAAATAGGATTGAATTGCTAGGGAATTTCAATTTTGCAAATATTAATTGGCATTACCTTAGCTTGGAATGCCCTGAGGCGATGGATAATTGAATAATTGAAGCATCACATCCTTGCTCCTATACTCAAATCCCCCTGCTATAAAGGCCAATATTCCATTTGTATTAGCTGCTCACTTAATCTACATGTTTGCCTCTACTGACTGGTGTACAAATCGCTTTGAAAAATCAATAGACAATAGGAGTAGGCCATTTGGCCCTTCAAGCCAGCACCGCCATTCAATGTGATCATGGCTGATCATCCCCAATCAGTACCCCATTCCTGCCTTCTCCCCATATCCCCTGACTCCGCTATCTTTAACCCTATCTAGCTCTCTTGAAAGCATCTAATTGAGATGCATCTTGAAAGCATCTAATCTAGCATCTCTTCAAAGCATCTAATCAAAATGTCCAATTGAGCACTATTTCAATAATACAGCAACTTTTTTTTCCAACCCAAATGGATAGCTTCACTTTTACCCACATCATATTATTTCTCCTGTTTTGCCCCCTCTTCCAACTTATAATTTGCTTTGCATCCTCACAATTCATAAATTCATTGTTTAGCATCATTGGCAAATTGTAACAAGATTATAATAGATTCCACAGGTGACTATTTTCTGGAGTTTAGAAAAATACAATACCGTATCATAATTTACTAATCTGCAGAGTGCAAGATTCTTGCCTGAGGAATCTAGGATAAGACGGCACAGTTTAATAATAATGGGGTTGGCTGTTTAGGACTGAGATGAGGAAAATTTAGAATGTGGAGAACCCTTGAAATCCCCCACTCTGGAGGGCTATGGATGCTCATTTACTGGAGTTCATTCAAAACGGGTTCAGTATATTTTTGGATAAAGGACATGGCTGAGGTAGTGGATCAGCCATTACCTTGATGAATGTGAAGCAGGCTCAAAGGGCCTCTTAGTGTTGAGTAAAATGTACAATAGTATATGTTACCATCATCTCCCTCACCACTGCCAACCCCGCCCCCTCACTCTGAGCTTTACGGAATGTGCTCAGATGTTGAACAGAGCTTCCCACAGGAAAAATACACCAATCTGATAACTAGGGCATTAATTACATTCCTGCACAAAATCAAAAAACAGCACGGCAAAGAACGAACAACAGGGTTCCTGTCTCCCATCACAGATAAAATTAAACACAATTCAGGAAATTGTAAAAGGCAAATCAATCTTATTTTCCTTAGAGGAGGGACTACTGAGACTGCAATCACCAATCAAGCTTTAGCACGCCACCAGATTTAGAAATTATCGTATGAAGCGGAGCATTGTTGAGAACAGAATCTGTAAAGAGGGGCCCACCTGACTCTGGAGGGAAAAAAAAAGTTTGGGGAAAGATTCAGATTTCTGACCTCAGAATGAATCCTGTGCCATGCCGAGCTAGATTAAATTGCTCACTAGGTCCATTAGATTTCTTCGGAGCTTATCAAATTTACTGATGTTCATTTAAATATTTGTGCAAAGCAAAACCTTCCACGAAGTGCAAATGAATCTCTGTCTTGCCCGGAAGGACTATCAGGGTCACTGGGCGGAGGAGGGAGGAGGCAAAGGGACAGGTGTTACATCTCTTGCGGTTGCAGAGGAGAGTACCTGGGGCGGGGGTAGTTTGGGTGGGAAGGGATGAGTGACCAAGGAGTTGCAGAGGTAAAGGTCTCTGCAGAAGATGGAACGAGGTGGAGATGGGAAGATGTGAGTCGTGGTGCGATCATGTTCGAGGTGACGGAAATGTCGAAGGATGATTTGTTTGATGCAGAGGCAGGTGGGTTGAAAGGTGAGGACCATGGGAACTCTATCCTTGTTGCTCCTTGGGACAACAGAAGAGACATGGGTGAGGGTTCCATATATGACAGCCGGGAGGGAGCTGATGTGGCGGAGACAGGAGTTGGGAGTAGGGGATAACATCATTCCAAGAGGCAGGGTGAGAGGAAGTGTAGTTGAGTAAAATGTGGGAGTCAGTAGGTTTGTAGTAGATGACGATCAATAGTCTGTTCCCTGTGATGAAACAGAGAGATCCAGAAAGGGGAGAGAGGTGACAGAGATTTTGAGGACAGGGTGGAAGTTAGTGGTGAAGCTACAGAAACCAACAAATTCTGCATGGGTGCAGGAGGCAGCCTCGATGCAGTCATCGATGTAGCAGAGAAAGAGTGGGGGTTGGTGCCAGTGTACCAGGCACATGCCGTGAGTAATTACTCAGGGTAGGCACTCAGTCGGATAAAAATAAAAAACCGCGCATGCGCAGATTGTTCTCTCCGTAAAAATTAAAAATAAAAATAAAAACAGTAGCAAGTCAATTTGCCCAAGGCTTCCTAGTCTCCTTTATTCTGAATTACTGAAGGGGATGGGGGGGGGGGGTGAAGGGTGATGGCAGGTGGAGAGATTGTGGGAAAAACGGGAGCACACAGGGAATAGTTGAATCAGTTGTCATCTTATTGAATGACAACACTTGTTCAAGGGATCAATTGTGACAGTTCCTTTCACAGTGTATGGGGAGTCTGTGCCAGTGGTAAAGTTTCGGGGAGCGCAGGACTGTTGAGAATGAGGGTGTCGGGGATAATGCCAGTAACTTACTCACTTACCGCTGCCGCCGTGCTCTAGGCGTGGAGCCACCACATTGTAGCCGGGGATAGAAGCAGCTCGGGTAGCCGACAGTCAAACTGTCCGCCACTTCAATGCCTTCTGCCGGCCCGCTCACCTCTGGCAGTGCTCTACGTCTGAACATCTCTCACCTGCCGCTGGCTCATGTCAGCGGCTTCCTGAAAATCCTTAAATTCCCACAGCCAAGTAACCTGAATCGCGCTGTCGGAATTTAAGGATTTGCGGGACATGAGTGAGGTCAGCGAGCAGCAGGAGAGAGGTTTTGCATGCCTCCGTGCAAGGAGCGTTGCAAGTGGCATGCTCCCTACCCCTCCTTCACAACATGCTATGACAGGAGCTCTCCCCCCCACCCCGGGAAATACGGTATTTTAAAACATAAACACAAAATGTACTTACCACATTATTGGTACAAGAGCTCCATTCTTCTCTCCCTGTTTCCTAAGATACTTAAAATATTGCCAGTCCATATTTGAAAACCCCGCCAAGAAACTAGCACTGCACAAGCGCAGTAGGCTGCTGCGCAGTGCTGCAAAGGCAGAATTTCAGCTGCTTTCAGCCCCGCTTGAAACTGGCGCTTGAAGCAGCGCTGACGGCACGTGGGCTGCACAGACCTTCACATGTTACAAGCGCTGCGGATGAAAGGCACGGAGATCGGTCTCTTACATAGGCATAATTCTCCCATGCCCTTATTATTTATATTTAGTAATTACTATGTTATAATTTTAGTCAGGGTAGGCAGTGCCTATCTTGCCTACCCTGACGGCACGTGCCTGCAGTGTACACGTGGAACAATAATTGTTCGACATAAATGAGGCAAATACTTAGAGATGCAAGTTGGGCCAGAAGGAAACGCCTCAATCGATTGAGAACTAGTGTTGGCAGAGCCAAGGTGTCTCTAAACAAGTGGGCATATAACTCCAGCGATGTCACCTGTGAATGTGGTATTGAACCACAAACATTGGAACACCTGCTGAAATGCTCTAAACTGGAAAACAAATGCACAGCTGACGCTCTCGATGCCAAGAATGGGTTGACTGGGCTTGTATTCGCTGGAATTTAGAAGGATGAAAGGGGATCTTATAGAAACATATAACATTCTTAAGGATTGGACAGGCTAGATGCGGGTAAAATGTTCCCGATGTGGGGGGAGTCCAGAACCAGGGGTCACAGTTTAAAAATAAGTGGTAGGCCATTTAGGACTGAGATGACAAAATGCTTATTCACCCAGAAAGTTGTGAATCTGTGGAATTCTCTGCCACAGAAGGTAGTGGAAGCCAATTCACTGGATGTTTTCAAGAGAGAGTTAGATATAGCTCTTTGGGCTAATGGAATCAAGGGATATAGAGAGAAAGCAAGAGTGGGTACTGATTTTGGATGATCTTACTGAATGGCGATGCTGGCTCGAAGGGCCAAATGACTTACCCCAGCATCTATTTTCTATGTTCCTAGTTTTATTTTTCTTGGCTTTTACATTGATCAAATAAATTGGGTTGGTCAGTCGTGTATGCGAGTATCTAGAAAGCCACATCATTAAATCAAAAAAAGAATAGAAATGTGAATATTGCATTGTTGACATTTATTGCCGGCACTACGTTCTGTGGGGAGAAAATAAAAAATATTCAACCATTTGTTATAAGCAATTACCAATTACCTAGATTTATCCAATGGATTTAAAAGAGCTGCCAGGTGAGAGGTACACATAATCACCCATTATGGGAAATCTGTTAGATTGGTAAAAAATGGAATACCACTAGTACACATGTTAATGTTTGAACTATTGTTTTTGATTACAGGACCTTTCACAGAAGTTGTTACCACAAACCTGAAACTGAGTAACCCGTCAGATAAAAATGTATGTTTTAAAGTGAAGACTACAGCTCCGCGTAGGTATTGTGTCAGGCCTAACAGTGGAATTATTGATGCAGGAACTTCAATCAATGTTTCAGGTATGACATGTTGCAGTTACACAATGGGACTTTATGGTTGCCCAATCATTGTTTGATTTTGGTCCTGCATAGCCAAACTTGAATACTTACAGATTTAAAAAAAATCAAAGTTAGGATCTTCAATGTTCAGACTTAAATTTTGAGGGTGGCAAGGGATGTGACTGATGAGGAAAGGAAAGACCTTCCTCTTGGCTCAGCCAAAGTTTACTTTATTAGTATTAACCCGAGGTCAAGAAGCTAGAAACCATATAATCCCTTGGTTTTAAAATATTAATGGAATTGACAATGGAAGATTTGTTCATTCTCATGAATGTCTTGTATATGTTTTTGAAGTGTGTCGCCATTGTTTATTCTAATAATTTAATCTGAACAATGTAAGATATAACACGAAACAGATTATTTAGAACAAAATGTTTCAGATTTTTTTTCCTTGGTTTTCATATCGATGTACGAGTCGATTTGTTTAGTTAAGCATTGACTTAAACATTGTTCGATGCACATGATTGGAAAATCAGCAGAAATATGGATTTATTTTGCATCCTATTTCCAAACTATTAGTAAAATTTCATGAACGCTCTGAGAATCCTCTTCCAATAGTGAAGATTCCAGATGGATTCCTTCAGAGCATGAGATTTTCCAGGAGAGCGTCCACAGAAGACCAATAAGAATGAATTGGCTTGTGCTACATTTGTATTCTATGACTCTCCAAAATACTTCAAAGAAAAACTTTTCTTTTAAAATCTATGAATTTCTTTTCAATGAAAAGACCATCTTCAATGCTGAAGCAAAGAGAAAATATAAAGGTAAACACAAAAGAATATTTAAAGGCATGTTAACTTGACTAGCAATTTGGAGAATGTATCTTACATTGTCTAAGTTGATTGTCTAATTGATTATGTGATCTATTTTTCATAAATGTCTAATTAATTGGTTTTTTAGGCAAGGAACTCAACCTGTTGTACCTAACCTGGCCTACACATGACTTTAATCTACAGCATATTATTTTTGTAGTTCAATTTTAATTGCTCATTCAATTATCTCCACCAAAATGACTGTCCTATAACCAACTCATGTGTTTTCCAGAAAATATTCTATTGAGCAAACTTTGTTTATTTAATCAGATATGAAAACCAACAAATCTAAAGAATATTGATTTAAATAATCTGTAGTTAATTTTTCTTAATTTCTTCAAGAATTACAACATTTGTTTAGAACTCAAAATGCACAAAGACATGATGTAAAAAAGAGAGTGTTCACTTTGAAAACTGCAAGCAGTTTAATAGTTTTTATCCATTCAAACTTGAATTTTGTTTACAGAGGACATTTTCTGGAGAACACAAGGGTTGGTTACAGGTTAGCCATTTTGGTGCAGGTAATTGATCATATTTTGCTCTTTGTTAATTTGTTAGAATTGCTTAGTCACCATTCATGTAAATCCAGATAACTAACCAGTGAATTAGCTGTGATTAACAATCGAGACAATTACCGTCCCGCCAATTTGCTAATCAATGAAGATAAATTGGCGGAAAATAACATGGATAATACGATCAAGCTACATATCGTCGCTAGCAGCAATGACTTTCACCACATATTACAGTGGTGTTTGAGTCTGGGTTGCTCGCACTACGTCAGATGCACAATGTTATTCTGCTCATAGTTTGACCATGTCCTAAGTCTATAAACATCAGGTCACAAAGGGCTGCTTTGGATATTATTTAATATCAGACACTAAATTTCTTTGTACATTAGTTTGCTCATACCCCAACATTTAGATGTTCTAAATTGGCATAATTTGTTGGTTTATAACAGCCGTAACACAATCATTTCCAAACTTCTAGACTCAAGGATTTCAGATAGAGCACATGAAGTTCAATGTGATAAGTGTGGAGACTACTATGCTTGTCCAGGGGATCATTTTGGGGTTAAATGATAGAAGGAATCCACATCGGCCAGGTCCATTATGAATAAAGGTGAAGAAAATTATGCTCTGGTCCATTATTAAAATTACTGTTGATGGGACCCAAGTAATTTTATTTTCTCAGGAGAGGAGATTCAATGTTTTTATTTGGGTGTATGATAGAGCAAGAATGTTACAGCAAAGCCTGAATCAGTTTGTAGTGCAAAATGCATTGACGGTCACTTGATCGTAATTAAGAGGAGTTTTTTTAATGGTTTATAAACAAACTATAATAGTGCAAAGACAAAAACAGTGTCCCAAGTCTATGTAGTTTGGAGTTCCATTTGTTTTTTCCAACATTTACTTCTGCAACACCTGTCCAAAATTCTATATGTCCCCACCTACATGGCCATAGTGGGCACTTCACGCTCCCCATGGTAGCTCACCTTCCATCTGCCTTCTCGTGGGACCATCTCAGTGTGCAGGCATTTATCTTCTCCGCCTCTGGATGTTCTTCTTCAATCTTTTTATTTCATCAACGTGCCTTCTCTAGCTCTGAAATTGTCATGCAACTAACTCATCAGGTTGGCTTAGTTAATGATTGTGAAGTAATTTAACAAGTTACTCTGTCACTTTCTGCTGCACCACATACTCTCAATTGCTAATTCATATAATTTAATGTTTGAAATATTTTATTATAAATGGACTCGGAGAGGCTTGTGTCAGCCAACAAATGTTTGGGTAACTGGAATGAAGTGAGTATAACTGGTCAGAGTATAGTTGTATTCTTGCATTTTGGGTACCTTAGCTGAAGATTGATGGGCATCTTCTAACGTATAGAGATCCTCATTAGTTGACAATTCAGCTCTAATAGAGATGATTGTGTTCCCGCACAGAAAGAGAATATGGTCTTAAATCTTTTAAAACACAGGTGCACTTAAAGATTGGAATGGAAATATATGAAAATCTGAAATGTTGATGGGCATATCTAGCTTTTTTTTAAAAGGCTAAACTAACCATGCTACAAAGTTGACGTATATTTGGTTGACCCTGACTCTGTTTTGGAGATAGTCTCTATAATCTGTCAATCTGCATCAGCAGTTTAACAGCCATCCGAATCCAGTTTTTAGTTGAGCTGATCCAGCTGATGGGGTGAAGTGTATTTATTTCAATCCAAGGAATATTGTGGGGAAGGCAGATAGAAGCTGGATTGGTGCGTGGGTCTATGATGTTGTGGCCATTGTGGAAAAGTGGTTGTAGCACAGACATGACTGGCAGCTCAATGTTCCGGGGTTTTGACGTTTCAGACATGATTGAGAAGGAAGTGGAGTAGTTGTGCTTGTGACCAGGGAGACTGTCATGGCACTACTCATAGAGGAAAGACTGGAGGGTTCGTCCGCTGAGGCGGTATGGTCGAGCTTGGAAATATGAAGGGTGCACGCACTCTAATGGGATTGTACTATAAACCTCCCAATGGCAAGCAGGAGATCGAGGAACAGCTATGTAGACAGATTACCAAAAGATGCCAAACCAACAGGGTTGTCTTAGTGGGTGATTTTAACTTTCCCAATATTGACTGGGAGTTACTCGGTGCCAAAGGCTTGGAAGGGACAGTATTTGTGAGGTGTTTCCAAGATGGTTTCTTGAAACGGCATGTGGATAGGTCACCCTGGGAAAGGAACATACTGGACCTTGTGTTAGTTTAGTTTTTCTAGTTTAGTTTAGAGAAATGGGCCCTTTCGCCCACTGAGCCTGCACCAGCTAGCGATAGCCACACATTACCACTATCATACACACACTATGGACAATTTTACATTTTATACCAAGCCAATTAACCTACAAACCTGTACATCTTTGGTATGTTGGAGAAAACCCACGCAGGTCATGGGGAGAACATACAAACTCCGTTAGACAGCACCCATATTCAGGATGGAACCTGGGTCTCTGGCGCTGTAAGGCAGTAACCTTACCGCTGTGTCACTGTGCCATTCTGTGTTCCCATTTGTATTAATAACTTGTTGATCTGGAAGTCAAGTATCCAGTTGCAGAGATGAGTGCTGACTCCAAATCACGCGAGTTTGGTGATAATCTTGGATGGTATAATGGCAGAGCTCTGTCTATGAATAGGAGTCCGATGTACGTGTCTCTCTTATCCTGTTGTTCCAGGAATGAGTGTCGGGCCAGGGTGATGACATCGTCCGTAGACTTGTTGTGGTGGTAGATGATCTGCAGTGGGTCCAGGCCGCTGGGTAGACTGGATTTAATGTGTTCCACAACTAACCTCTCATAACATTTCATGATGGTGGATGTCAAGGCCACTGGGCAGTCGTCGTTTAGTCATGAGGTCTTGCTTTTCTTCGGCAATGCGATGGTGGTTGTCTTGAAGCAGGGGAGTACCTCAGAACAAAGTAAGGAGAGATTAAATATGTCCGCCAATACTCCCGCTAGCGGGTCTGCGCAGTTACCAAAGACACGGCCAGGAACTTAGTCTGTGCCAGTTGCTTTTTGTAGCGTTACCCTTAGCATGCTGATCTAACCTCTGCAACAGTCACCCTGGGGAGAGGCACACTTGAGTCTGAAGGGCCAGGGGTCACCACCCTATTGGCCTTCTGCTCGAAGTGAGTATAGAAAGCATTCAGTTCATCGGGTGGTGTCGCACTATCACCATCACCAATGATTTTGCCAGACCTCACTTTCCAGCCAGTTATCTTACTCAAACCTTGCACATTTTCTCCATGTGTCGAGTGATTATACTGGGACTCAAGCTTGTCCTGGTAATGTCTCTTGGCATCTTTGATTGCTTTGCGGAGATCATAGAGAACCTCTTGTATCGTTCAGGATCGTTTGACTTGTCTGCAGCAGACCTGGCCTTAACCTGTGAATGTACCTTGCGGTTCATCCATGGTTTCCGGTTGGGGAACACTCAAATTTACTTTGGCGACACACAGTCGTCCACGCACTTGCTGATGAAGTGGGTGCTGGTGAAGTACCCCATAGGGGCTCCTTTATCTTAAGCTCCCTAATCAAATCCGGTTTGTTACACGATACCAAATCCCTAGTGGGCTTGACTATTCTAAGAAGCCATCTCGTAGGCACTCTACAAATTCCTTCTCTTGGGATCCAGTAGCAACCTGATTTTCCCAGTCTACCTGCGTATTGAAATCCCCCATGACCACTAACATTGCCTTTCTTACATGCTGATTGTATCTCCTGATTTGCACCCTACATCCTGGCTACTGATCGGAGACCTGTATATAACTTACATCAGGGTCTTTTTACCATTGCTGTTTCTTTGTTCTACCCACAAGGATTCTACATCTTCTGATGCTATGTTTTCCCTTGCTAAGTACTGAATTTCATCCATTACCAGCAGAGCTACCCCACCCCTCTGCCCACTTGTCTGTCTTTTCAATAGCGAAACTATTGGGGAGGATTCATTGGGATAGGATTTATTCCCATTTGGAAGGGAATGGGCTAATTGGGGACACCAGCATATCTTTGGACATGGCAGGTCGTGTCTTACTAACTTGATCAAGTTTTTTGAGGAGGTGTTCTTTGAGGGTAGTGTGATGGATGTTGTCTACATCTATTTTAGTAAGGCATTTGATTTAGTACCCCATGGTAGACTGATCAGAAGATCACAGGATTAATAGTGACTGGGTTGTATGGATTTGGAGCTGGCTTACTGGTAGAAGATAGAGGGTTGTGATGAAAGGCCAGTATTCAGGCTGCGGTCTGTGACCAGCGGAGTTCCTCAGGGATATGTGCTGGAACTGCTGCTGTTTGTGTTATAGATAAATGACTTGGATGTAAACGTAGACAGGTTGATTAAGTTTGCAGATATCACCAAGATTGCTGGGGTTGTGGGCTGTGAGGAAAGTTGTCAAGGTATACAGCGGGGGGACCTGATGGGTATATAAAATTATGAGAGGGATAGACAGGGTAGACAGTCAGAATAATTTTCCATGATGGTAAAATCAAATACTAGAGGCCATAGCTTTAACATGAGAGTGGCAATGTTTAAATGAGATGCGGGGGGGGGGGGGGCTTTTTTTAACCCAGTGGTGAGAGCCTGGAACGCGCTGCCTGGGGCAGTGGTTGAAGCGGATACTTTAATGACATTTTAAAAAGCTTTTGGATAGGCACATGGTTATGCAAGGAATGTGGGTGCGTGCAGGTCGATAAGTGATGGTCACATCTTCATGTTTGGCACAGACATTGTGGTCCAAGTAGCCTGTTCTTGTTCTGTACTGTTCTATGTTCTAACCCATTGTGAAGTCTATTGTAATAAATAGTGTCCCTGGTAGTTGGTTTGATTTTCAAATGCAATTATACATCACGATTAGTTCAGTTTGCTTTTGACAGTTACCTTTTGAATTAAACAATAACAGCCTATTGTACTTGATGCACTGTAAAGGTAGGAAGTAAGATTTGGAAATCCATTAAGAGATGATATTGGATTCTGTGATTAAAGCAGTGTGCGATCTCATGAGAATTTTTTTTTGTTCATGAGAGGCAAGCAAAACCACTTTCTATTTATATAATAATTTCACTTTGCATGTCAAATATTCAGATATTACGTAGAAACATAGAAAATAGGTGCAGGAGTAGGCCATTTGGCCCTTCGAGCCAGCACCCGTTGGGGTACTGATTTTGGAGTGTGATCATTGGGTAATACTATTGATAAGAGCTCCAAAGTCACAGGGCTACTATTTGTTTACTTGAGTCGATTACTGATTACTTAGATCTCAAGATAGATGAGGATTAGACATTTAGAGTGGTTTTGGATTTGGGAGAACATGCATTATCCAGTTAAAATAGAAAGGAGCAGGAAGGAGTACAGTTTAAACCAGAGTAGGCTGCCTGTCCTGCTGAGTTACTTCAGCTTTTTTGTGTCTAAAATAGAAAGGATACAGATGTCAGTTGTTCATCCTGACTTAAGGCGAAGTACTGGAAAGTAGATGGGTACTCAGTGGTCAGCAAGGATGAGATGGGCTGAAGGACCTGTTGCTGAGCTCAGTGATTAAGATTTAGTGAGAGTGGGATTTGAGTATTACCACATAACCAAGCTGGGCACAATATGGCTCTGTGGTTTTTACTGTTCTCTTCGTATTACATTTGCAGACTGTAGCCATGTTACAATTGTTGTCTGCCCATCAATGAAAAATGGAATTATTTTCCTATCTTCAGACTTGTCCTCAGAGAACAGTGTGCAGTAATGGATGAATTCTCAATCTGATTAACTGCCAGGGTCTGTATATTCACTCAATGTCTTTAGCCAACATTATATCAGCTGATAATATAATAGAAAATAGGAGCCTGAGTAGGGCACCAGACCTCTACCTCGCATTCAATATGGTCATGGTTGCCCTATGCAGGCCTCAATTCCTCTTCTGTGCTGGTTCCCCATTGCCCTTAATTGATCTTTCAAATATTTATCTATCTCCACCTTAAAGGGCAGTACAGTGGCGCAGCGGTAGAGTTGCTGTCATACAGAGCCAGGGACCTGCGTGGATCCTGACTCTGGGTGTTGTCATAACAGAGTTTGTACATTCTCCATGTGACTATATGGATTTCCTCCGGGTGCTCCGGTTTCCTCCCACATTCCAAAGACGTGTGGGTAAACTGTCCCAAGTGTGTAGCATAAAACTAGTGTATGGGTAGTCGGTATCGCAGACTTGGTGAGCTGAAGGACCTGTTTCCACTCTGTATCTCTAAATTAAACTCAACTTAAATATTTGTAATATTCTGGCCCATACCACTTTCTGTTATCCAAATCGGTACAAATTGACAACACTTCCTCCTCTAACCATCTGTGTGCTGTGTGCTCAGCTCCTGCTATACCCACTCTATACCCATTACAGCGTAGCCGGACACAGTTCCAACAAATTCATTCACGACACCGTCGTTGGGCGAATTACGGTTAATGATGAGTCAGAATAGCAGATCTGATTGATTGGTGCCAGAACAACAACCTTGCACTCAACGTCAATAAAGCCAAGGATCTGACTGGGAGAGGATGGCCGAGGATCCACAAACCTGTCCTCATCGATAAATTGGTGGTGGAGAGAGTCAAAAACTTCAAGTTCCTGGGTGTGCATCTCTGAGGATCTGTCCTGGAGCCAGCACGTTGATGCAGTCATAAAGAAAGCCCATCAACACCTCTATATCCTAGAAGATTGAGGAGAATGCCTACAAATACTCTCTTAAGCTTCAGGTGTACAGAAAAGAGCATATTGACTGGTTGCAATACAGCCTTGTTCGGCAACTCGAACATCCAGGAGCAAAAGCGATTACAAAAAGTCTTATTGCAGGACTCACCTCTCCACTATCGAAGGAATCTATAAGAATCTATAATATTACTCTATTCAGAAACTACAAATCCAACCTCTTCCCTGCAACTCAAGCCTGCAAGCCTAGGTAACATCCCAGTGAATCTCTTCTGCACCCTTTCCAACCATACCCTTTCTATAGCTGGACGGCCAGAACTGCACACAGTACTCCACGTGAGGTCTCACCAACAACTTGTGCAGTTGCAACATGATGTTCTTCACCACACTGTCCACCTGACTTTTAGGAAGCCATTTACCTGTACTCCCAGATCTCTCTGTGTTAAAGAAGGAACTGCAGATGCTGGAGAATCGAGGGTTACACAAAAAGCTGGAGAAACTCAGCGGGTGCAGCAGCATCTAAGGAGCGAAGGAGATAGGCGACGTTTCGGATCGAGACCCTTCTTCAGACTGAAGAAGGGTGTCGACCCGAAACGTCGCCTATCTCCTTCGCTCCTTAGATGCTGCTGCACCCGCTGAGTTTCTCCAGCTTTTTGTGTAACCCCAGATCTCTCTGTTCTGCAACAGTCTCTCGGGCTCTGCCATTTACTGTGTATGTTTTGTCTTGGTTTGACATATAAAAGTGCATCACCTCACAGTTGTCAGAGTTAAATTCCATTTGCCATTCCTTGCCCACCTTCGCAACTGATTTAGATCGTATAAACTTGGATGTCCTTCCACTCTGTCCACTGTTGGCTACATTGTTATCCAAATTGATAATGTATATAACAAACAGTAGTGGGCCTCGCACCATTCCCTGCAGATCTCTTGGTCACATGCTTCTGGTCAGAAAAATAACCATCCGCAACTATCCTTGGACTTTCTGCCAAGCCAAATTTGAACCTATTTGTCTAGCTGACTTTACGATCCAACCCAACAGTCTAGCCTACCATGTGTGACATTGTTAATGGCCTTGTTATAGTCTTATTGACAATATCCATATAGACAATGTCCACTGCCCTGCCTTCATTAATCCTTTGGTGTCCTCTTCAGGAAAATACTCATCAGATTTGTGGGACGCTCTTTCCCACGCACACACCTTCTTGTCTGTACTCCTGCCTCCGAATTCAGTATTGTTCATAAGGTTTTGCCCTTTTTGTGTTTGTGTTTTGTCCATTAAAATACTATTATTACTCCTGGATGGCTTGACCATTTTTTTAAATCTTGGCGTAAAAAGAGTAGGAAATCAGAAATGAGTCAAAGCAAGGCGTCCGTACAGAAAAATAAAATTCTAGATAAGGGCATGTCGGGGAATGGGGGAATCTTTAAAAAGATCTCATGAGAAATGACAGGAAAGGAAAGAAATTGGAAAAATGATCACAAATTTTTATAATCTCCTAATTTCGTGTCTGTATTTTTCACTGAATGAAATGACAGGAAGTCCACTGGTTAACCCTGCACAATAGCTGCTGTGTGAGCAATGAGAGGCCTGATTCAGATATTATTACATTACAGCTCTCTCTTGTAATATATTCATGATTCTAGAAATGTTTGGGAACATTACTGCTTTTATATTTTCCAAAGGACAACCGTGACATGGTGTAATGGAATTATGCTAAATTTCCCAAGTCTCCTGAGGAAGAAGAGGCGTTGGTGTGCTTGTTTTGGCTGTAACTTCAATATGGTTGGCCTGGGACAGGTTGCTGGGTTGAGGAACTTGAAGCTCTCACCCATCTCCACTTTGGCAACGTTAATGCTGCTTGGGGCATGTACTCACTCCGCCATGCTTCCTGAAGTCGATATCTAGCTACTTCATCTTGCTGATTTTGGGAGAGAGGTTATTGTCCAGATACCATGTTACTAAGCTCTCCATCTCCTTCGTGGACTCCATCTTGTCATATTTGAGATCCGCCCAAAGTGGTGTCATCTGTAAACTTATAGATGGAGTTAGAGCAGATTTTGGCTGCACGGTCATGAGTATATAAGTGGTGTAGTAGTGGGATGGGAGCTCATCTTTGCAGGGCACTGGTGTTGGCAATTATAACGGAGGGTATGTTGTGCCTATTCTCACTGTGGTCTATGGATCAGTTAGTTGAGAAGAGTGGCAGAAGGGAGGTGCTGACTCCATGGTCCAGTAGTTTGGAGATTAGTTTGAATGGTATTATAGTGTTGAAAGTGGAGCTATAGCCAATAAGAGTCTGACATAAGTGTCCCTGTTTAGGTGTTCTGAAGATGAATGTAGGTCTGGGAGATGGCATCTGCTGTGGGCAAACTGCAGTGGATCAAGGCACTCTGAGAGGCTGGAGTTGATGTGCACCATTACCAGTCTTTCTAAGTATTTCATGATGGTGGATGTCTGAACTATTGGATGCTAGTCATTAAGATGCACTAGCTTGCTTTTCCTTGCACCAGGATGATAAAGGCCTTAAAGCAGGTAGGGACATCAGAATTGGAGTAACGAGATGTTAACAATGTCTGTGAATACTTCTGCTAGCTGGTTTGACGCAGGTCCTGAGGACACGGCCAGGGACTCCATCCAAGCCAGTTGCTTTCCACAAATTCATACTCGGGAAGGATGATCTTGTGTCTGCCACAGTGACCGTTGGTACAGGTGCATCCAGGGATGGTTGATGTCCTTCTACTGCTTGGTTCAATACGAGCATATAATGCATTGAGCTCATCGGGCAGGGTCCTGGTTTTGCCTGCGATACTGCCCGACATCAATTTGTACTATAGCCTGCAAGCCTTGTCACAATTGACTGGTGTCCTTGACCTTGCCAAGGGACTCTATCTTGGTCCAAAATTGCCTCATGACAACCTTAATGACTTTACAAAGGTTGTAAATTGATTACTTGTACCGCTCAGGATGGTTTGATTGGAATGCTGCAGACTTGGACTTCACCGGCAAGTGGACCTCGCGGTTCATCCATGGTTCCCGGTGGGGTGCACACGTGTTGCCTTTGATACGCATTCCTCTAGATACTTGATGGTGAAGTCTGTGATGACAGTGGCGTATTAATTGAGGTTATCCACAGAGTCCTTGAATATGAACCAGTCCAACAGCTTGTGTTAGACTGATGAAAACAAAGTGTTCACACAAAAATAGTGGTTTGCAATGTTCACAAATCCTACAAAAGCAGGTATTTTGGCTTGAAACTAGAGGCTATTTAGAAATATAACCTGAAATTACATTACATTCCTTGTAACAGTTGTTACCTGCACGTCCTCTATAGTTATAAGGATCTATGTAGCTCCATTGAGAAGAAATAATCTGGGCTGAGAGACTATCATGCTGTAATTCTGGGGGACTATAAAACGTGTAAGAGCCATCTTTGTCTCCTTCATGAGTAGCCTGTTTATCCTGATCCCATAGTTTGTAATTTATAGATTGCAGAAAACACTTTTATTTATTGGTAATAGCCATTTGGATTTCGCAATTTATTTTTGGTTCTGCAGAGTTAGTTAAACTTTGAACGTCTTAAGCAGCCTAAAACACATAGTATAGTTTATTTCAGTGACTGATGTACAGGGACACCCAGGTCTCGCTGCACCTGCCCTTTTCCAAATCTGACACCATTCAGATAATAAACTGCCGCCTTGTTCTTGCCACCAAAGTGGATAACCTCACAGTTATCCACATTATACTGCATCTGCCATGCACCTGCCCACTCACCCAACCTATCCAAGTCACCCTGCAGCCTCATAGCATCCTCCTTGCAGCTCACACTGCCACCCAGCTTTGCGTCATCTGCAAACTTAGAGATGTTACATTTAATTCCTTCGTCTAAATTGTTAATATATATTGTAAATGACTGGGGTCCCAGCACTGAGCCTTGCGGCAGGCACCCCATTAGTCACTGCCTGCCATTCTGAAAAGAACCTGTTAATTCCTACTCTTTGCTTCCTGTCTGCCAACCATTTTTCTACCCATGTCAATCCCCTACCCCCAATACCATAGAGCACTAATCTCCTTGTTCCTGCAGAGTCACAGATGCAGCAAGACTTGGAAAGATCTCTGGTCTATATTGAAATTTGCAACTTAAACAACACATTCTTCAATGAGGTTTGCTCATGGCTACTACTAATATACTAATGTGTAACATATGTCTGAAAGAGCTTTGGGTCTCTTGATCCAACCCAATATCTAAGTGAATTATCAGTTGTATTCCTCATGCGGGCAATAGAGAGGCTGCTGGATGCCTGAATTCTGAGTGATGGGATAGTTATTTTAAATAAATTCACTTTTATTGAATAATTATATTTATGCACCATCTTGAAGCCCCCAATTGCATTTGTAATATTACTGAAGAGCTTTTCAATACCATAACGCTACACACTTGAAATATTTGCACACCAGATAGTTTAAAGGGGCCAGGACCTAGCTTGGGAACAGAAGTAACACCAAATCCCTGCTAAACTTACCCTTGTCTTTGCATAAATCTTGCTGACCCTGTGATGTTGGACCTTGCAGACCTACATGCATTCCTAGTACTATTTAGATTTAAATTCCTACCCACCCCCCATAGCTTCCCCACTCCAAGCCAAATGCTGTTCCTCCAATTATACTATGGTTGGTGATCCTTTTGGACAATTGCAGCAATTCCATTCCTGAACACCTTCAACTATTTCTACTTTTAGACCTTCAGAAAACATCAGTTTGATCAGGCTTTTATTTATGTTTTTTAAATATCTGTCACATTAGCTCAGAATTACCTTTTCTTCATTTAGTTTTTGTAAAGTGTTTTCCTGTGATTTACACATTCAAGGTGATTATGTTGGAAGTTTATATTTCCTGTTATAATTCTATAATGTAGGGATAATTTTTCGGGACATGTAGCCACTGTAGGTGCAAGATCGGGCCTTTCATATTTATAGTATTATGGATAATTCTTATTCTATTACATGGAATGATCCATTTTATTTCATTTTAAAAGCTTCATTTTTCTCATAGTAGTCACATTTGAACTGCCTTGGTTGTGCTAATGGTGATGAATTATTCCCTAGTCCAGCATTAAAAACATCTTCCAAATCTGAGCAGCAGCTCTTTGCTTGAAATGAATACCAAACTATAAGCAAGTATCACTTTGTTGTTTGAAGCCACATTCTCTCTTCATTTATTCGTTATCTCTGAAAATACAAACTATCTTTGTATGCTTCCATCTTGTTTTACATGGCAGTTTCAGAGTACATTATGCACAAACAAATAATGCTCATTAGTTTGTATTTATTCTGGGGTTCTGATAAGGATATTGGATATGGACTTCATTTATTGATTGTACATTTCCATTTCAGCACTGGATACTGGAAACCATATTAGCCTGACTTTTGAAAAGCCTTTAGATTTATCAAAAGTCAAGATTCTCAGAAGGTTTAACGTTAGACTTGGTAATACTATTCTATTGTTATTACTATTCTAACATAGACAGTTGAAATCTGGCTAATGAATGAAATATGTGCTTACTTATAAAACGGTTCATTCCATGCACAGAATAAGCATTGGTGTTGGTTCATTTTTGTCACGTGGTCTCAAGTCAAGTTATACTGTACATGAGTACAATCAAGCCATTACACAAGTGTAACAGGTAGCATGAAGTGAAAAATATCAGAGTGCAGAATATAGTGTTACAGCATTATTGTGTTACAGTTACAGAAATTGCAGAATAAAAATTGTAAATGGAGATTGTAAGATGGGGAATAAATCCTTTAACATGTGAACGGTCATTTCAAGAATCTACTAACAGTGGGGATAAGGTTGTTCTTGAACCTGGTGGTGTGTACTTGCAAGCTTTTGTATCTTCTGTCTGATGGGATAGAAGAATAGAGAATAACTGGGGTGTGACTGCTTCTTGGTTATATTGGTTACTTTCATAAGGCAGCATGAGGTGTAGAGGGGGAGGGAGAGGACTGATTTGCACGATGGGCTGGGCTGCATTCACGATTCTCAGCAGGATCTTGTGATTTTGAGCAGAGGACTTACCACACTAGCTGTGATACGTCCAGATAGGTTGCTTTCTGTGGTGCATCTTTAGAAATTGGTAAAAATCACGAGATGTCAAATTTCCATACATTTCTGAAGAAATATGGGCTCTTGTCTGCCTCGTCGATGTGCTTGGACCAGGTCAAATTGTTGGTGATATTCACGCCTAGAAAGGTGATGCTCTCAATCATCTCTACCTCAGCACCTTTGATGCAGATTGTGGTGTGTACTCCATCCCACTGCCTTAAGTCTATTACCAGCTGCTTCCTTTTGCTGATATTGAGGGAGAGATTGTTGTTGTGACACCATGCTGCTAAACTCTATTTCCTTCCTACACCCCATCTAATCATTGTTTGAGATCTGGACCACTACACTGGTGCCATCTGCAAACTTGTAGGTGGAGTTAGAACAAAATTGGATGCACAATCGTGAGTGCATAGGGACTTTCGCGAGGAGCTGAAGATGCAGCCATTTCAGAGCAGCGGATGCTGGGAATTATTGTGGCAGATTCTCACCGACTGATCTGTAGGTCAGGAGGTCAAGGATCTAGCTGCAGAGGGGAGTTTGCAGATGAGTTTGGTTGGAATTATAGTGTTGACGATAGAGCTACAGTTAATAAATAGTCTGAAGAATCTTTCATCAAGACCATTGGGTAATAAGCTCAAAATCTGTAGCCTCAGGAGAAAAAAAGGATGCTGTTTGACAGATAATCATGAAACTAGGCAGCCAGTTCCTTTTGCCATGGAGTGATATGTAGTATTGAATGCAGTACAGATATATTCAACTGTCCTAATCGGGCAATGTTTGACTCTCAGTGTGATTGAAGTTAATATTATACCCATGAAATTGAGTGCTGCTGACTGAACTTGAAACAGTTTATCTGATTCATTGTGCTAATATTGGAGCTGCTGGCATGTACGGACAAACTCAGGCTGGTTTCCTCTGTTCTCTGTGGAGAACTGTAAATAGTGCATGTGGAGGAAGTATTCTGTTTTCCTGTAAGTGGAAGGTGATGGAAATCTCAGTGCAAACTATTAACAAATGTATCAAAAGATTTCATAAATGGGTGTGCCCTGAAGTTAATCCATCGTTTAATTGGCTGTCTATCCAGTTTTAAAATGGACTCCTCTGGTTATGTTTAAAATAATTTGCACTTCATTCCAATGAAATGTGAAGTTGTAGTAGGAATGAAGTAGGAATCGGGGATGTGCCTGATACCATAGTCTGAAGAAGGGTTTCGGACCGAAACCTTGCCTATTTCCTTCGCTCCATAGATGCTGCTGCACCCGCTGAGTTTCTCCAGCACTTTTGTCTACCTTCGATTTTCCAGCACCTGCAGTTCCTTCCTAAACACCATAGTGTATGGTGAGTTTGAAGGACAGTTTAGTGGCTAGGTAGCTTGTAGATAATAACTTATCCACCTTGAATTGAGTTGTAACGCAGTTCCAACTCCATCTTTAGAATCACTGACGACACTATCTATTATGGCTGTATAGATAATGTTCCCAAGGCCTTGCCGCGATAGCCATAAAACTATCACGGTGGCGACTGTGAATGGCTTTAGCTTACGCACTCACCGAGCTTCAGTGACACAATAACAAAACGAGCCTTCCAGTCGTGGAACCTTGATTCATTGGCTTTTAATAAAGTAATACAAAGCAAAGACATAGTTCATCACACTCCGATCTCAATTGCTGTTCCATAACTTGCTTTAAATCTGTAATCCCTTGCTCAGAACATGGTTCAGTGCATGATAAAACTCAGTGCCTGTGTGGTAAATAACTGTAAAGGGCCTGTCCCACTTTCCCGAGTCCTCTGCCGAGTTGAAAGGACCTTAAAAAAAAAATCAAGATTTTTGTGATCTACGAACTCCTCCTCCTGACTATCTTATTACTCGTGGATGTTTTTGTCATGCTGGAAAAGACGTCCCGACTTACCTGATGCTTCGAGTACCTACAGCTGGCATAACGAGCCGCCACGATATATCTACGGACTCCTATGGACTCGCTACGGACATTCTCCGAGTTTGAATCAAGGGGAAAGCTCGGGAGAATTTGTGAGTAACTCGGGAAAGTGGGACAGGCCCTTAAGACAACTCCATCCCACAAGGTTTAAACTGCAACTAACCTGAAAAGCTCCTAGCTCCACCGAAAGCCACACCCCTGCACGTAAACATGCTAATAACAATTAAAGGCAACTAGACAGAATTCATATAATGCTGATCATAGCTAAATGGCCCCTAATTGGTGTGAGTATATAACGAGGCAATTACTAATAAGTAACCAAAAAAAAGGAGCTTTGAAAAATGAACATTTATCAAAAAAAATCAAAAAGAATATGTAAATATGTCAGCATTCGGACTTCTTTTGCGATTCTGCCTTCTTCATCGTTGCCCTCTAGAAGCAAACATATCCTGGTTATTGGTCTTACCAAAACATTGTTCTTAGTCTGAAGTCGTACTGTACCCACCAACCCCTTAATGTCATGCATAATGTCCAGTATCTGTCCCATCAACCAAAGACTTTGTGGTGCAGTAGAATCAACCACCAAAACAATATCACCTGGAACAAAATTTCTTCTAACCTTTGACCATCATTGCCGTTCTTGGATTAGAGGCAAATATTCTTGTGTCCATCTTTTCCAAAAAATATTTGCCATATATTGTACTTGCTTCCACCTGCGTCTCATATACAAATCTTCCTTCATAAAGAGCCCAGGTGGTAGCATTGGATTGTTCTTCAACAGAAGAATATGATTTGATATAAGCAGTTCCAGGTCATTTGGACCATCAGCAGAGATTTCAAATCCCAGCTCAAGCTTTGGACATTCTCTGTCTGGCTTACAGAGAAACTCTGGTCCATTAATCCATCTCTTATTGCTAAAGAAGCGGTCTGCTGTTAGTCCTCTAGAAGCTTCACCCACAGCATTTTTCTTAGTGTTAACATATTTCCATTGTGATCCATTAGTAGCACCCCTTGTTTGCTACAAATGTTAGAAAATGTTTGTTTTCATTTTTGAAGTACTTAAGCACCGTAGTACTATCAATCCAGAAGATAGATTCTTCCAGTATAAGCTGTAGTTCTTTTTGCAGCATCATGTCAACTTTATCCGCCAAGACTGCGGCAGTAAGTTCCATTCTGGGAATTGTCATTTGCTTCAGTGGTGCCACTCTGCCCTTTCCCATTAAGAATGCAACATGTACTTTGTCGTCATCATTTTCCAGTCTTAGATATGAAACAGTACCATAGCCACTCTCACTGGCATCTGATAAATGATGCAACTGTGCACATCTGATCTTACCAAAGAGTGTAGGCTTCAAACACCTGTCCACTTTGAATTCTGAGATCTTGTTGAGATCTGCTAACCACTCTGTCCATCGTAGATAAACAAATTGTTTAATACTCTCATCCCATCCAAGCTTCTCTTTACAGAGCTGCAAAATCATGTATAAAATATATAAATGGCGCAAGAAATCCCAAAGGGACGTAAACAGAAGCAACCACGGATAGGATGCACCGTCTCGTACATGGTCGTTCTTGAATCGAGATTCAGAACTTGAACACTTCTGTTTCAACACACCAGTGCAATCCCAGCGCTCTCTCCATTGCCAGGTTGTCTTTGTCCAAGTCTAACTCCCTGGTCTCTTTGGCTCTGTTATCTGATGGAATGGTTTCCAACAGAGCACGGCTATTGCTGATCAACTTGGATAGCACAAATCCTCCTTTATTGGAGAGGGAAGTCAGATGTTTTACCATTTGAATTGCTTCCTGTTCCGTAGCCATGGATTTCAAGCAATCATCTGCATAGAAATTATTCTTCAGTGTTTGTCACTTCTTCTGGAAAGTGAGCTTTAATGTCCTCAGCTCTCTTCCTTAATGCAAAGTTAGCAAAACGTGGTGATGACTCTGCTCCAAAGAGATGTACCTTCATCCGGTATTTGACAAGATCTTGATATGGATCACCATCAGGCCACCATAGGAATCACAAATAGTCAGTTTGTTTTTCTGATACTTTAACTTGATGAAACGTTGCTTTAACATCAGCCATCAACGCAACCGGTTCTTGTCAGAATTTAATAAGAATTCCAATGAGTAAGTTAGTAAGGTCCGGACCCTGCAGTAGTTGACAGTTAAGTGATGTTCCTTTGAAGACTGTGGCACAGTCAAAGACCACCCTCACGATCCCTTTCTTCGGGTGATACACCTCGTGATGCGGAATATACCAAAGCTCTCTGTCACTTCGATTCAGCTGGGCTGTTGGTACCATTTTGGCATAATGTACCATTGTCAATCATGTCCTTTAGGAAAGATGTATATTCCTGATGAAAATTCGTATTCTTGCCAAACTTGCGTTTCAGATTCTGGGTGCGTTGCTCTGCTATGCGACGATTGTTCGGCAGACTAACACTTTCTCGTTTGAAAGGTAAGTCTAGACAATGGTGTCCTTTTATTATTTTTACTGAGTGGTTCATAATATCCAAAAACTTGGATTCTTCTCTGGACATTTCTTCCGATTCCTTTCTGGTACTTTCATTGAAGTCATGATTGTATTGTTTGATCAACAGCTCTTCTAATTTAACAGTAGATATTAGATTGACAGCAGCGGCAGGGTGGTTCTTCTGGTTCCTGCTTTCGTTGTTCCTTTTCAAGGAGCCATAGATAACCCATCCTAGTAGGGTTCTCACAGCGAACAGTCCATCCTCGTGGCTGCTCACAGTCTGTATAGATTCCAACGCCTTCAAAACATTAGTTCCGATAAGTAGGTCGATACCAGAATTTATTTTAGGTATCTTGACATCCTTCAAGTAAGGCAGGCCATTGTTTCAGGTCCTCGTGTCTGGCTATATTTTGATGACAAACAGGCATGGTCTCATGTGTAAACACATCAGATATTTGTATAAAATTGTCTTCATCCAGGCTAGATATTTCCCTACTTGTAATGTGATGACTAACGCACTCTTTCTCTTCATTCATTGTACGCAATAGAATCTTATTCTCTTTTCCTGTAGTGTCCAGCTTTCTCATCAAGCTTTCTGTACAAAAGGTAGCCGAGCTCCCATGATCCAAAAAGGCATATGTTTGCAACACTGTATTCGTCTTGCTATTCCTGACCTGTACTGGTAAGATAGAAAACACAGGTTTCTACCCGGCCCCAATATGGGCAGTTATCTGAGGTGAGGTAACAACATCACTGGTAGCTGGCTTCTCCTCCTGTACTATTTGCTCTGGCTTATTTTCCGTCTTCTTCTGTTCAGTGTGAAGTAATCCAGGATGATCCTGTTTTGTCGCAAGTCATACAACTCGTGCGGTGTTTAATCATGTGTCTTTTCTGCAAACATCCAAAACCGATCCCCTTCTCCTTTAAGAAGTTCATCTTTTCTTTATATTCCTTCTTCTTGAATTTTTGACACCACTTTATGGGGTGACCAGCTCAATCACACCACAAACAAAACCCTTGTGGCAATAGTAGATGCATCTCCTTTCATTCCTCCGGTCGTTTCCACAGGTATTATAGCAGTAGCAAAACTGCTTTCCTTAGGTCCTGATCTTCCCTTTGTCTTAGTAAAGGTGGAACCTTTGACAGTTGCATTTGTTTTTGGAACTTGAATACACCCATGGTGCAGATTTGACATTAACCACACCTCCCTTTTATGAAATTCACCAGATCAAAAAGCGTGGCTTCCCGGCCCCATACTTCCATTATCATACCTGCTTTATCCCTCCACCTTTCTCTAAGCCTATAGGGCAGCTTCAGAATGATAGTCTTAATATTACTAACGACATTCATTTCTCTCATGAGCTTGGAACTTATCGAGCTGCAACAACTTCTCAGGAATATCGCAAACTCTCGCAATGCCTTCGCATATTCTGCCTTGATGGCTATCCAAGCACAGGCCTTCTCCGTATATGCATTAGCAATCTGGTGCTCGTTACCAAAATGTTCTCCAAGCAATTGTCTTGCCCATGGGTAGGCCTGACTCGCAGGCATATTACCACACCTTCCCACAAGCTGCTTACATTGTGCAACTGTGGTCTCCATGTATTGACTATTTGAAGGGGCAAACTGGTTCGGCACAAGAACCTGACTGAAACCCAAATTAAGGATTAGATGAAGAATTACATTTTATAATTTACGAACATATCACCAATGATGTATCATTAGTTAATTATTCCATTCTTTTTTATTCTACCTTCTTGTTTTTTTTGTTTTTTTTCTCTATTTTCTATCTATATATAAAAAAATATATGTAGTAGAACCATTAAATAATTGATAATATTAACAATATTAATAATGTATGACTACCTCAAACAAAATGTTTTTATTATGTACTTCTAATAAAAAAATAAATAAAAATAAAAAATAAATTAAAAAAGAATGTGCAACTGTGTAATCCTCCTGAAATTGTAAACCATCTTCATCATCGGTAGTTTTCCTTTCCACTACTTCCTCAAACTGGTCTATGAAGTCTCATATCGCAAGGGATCACCATCGAACGTAGCAATTTCCATTTGCAGTACCGTAGAAGAGATGTTATGTTGAGCAAGAGACTCGTTAATTGTCATTTGATTCCAGACCAATTCATTGGGAGGTCCCTGATTGAGTACAGATGGATATTAAACAGGCACTGTGAGGGGCACTGTCCTGGGTAAGCTTCGTCACGAACGCCATGGCTAGTTGTTTGTCCCTGTCTGGGTGCAAATGATTGATAGGCAGGCACCTGCCCATATTGGCCAGCTTGAGCCTGTATAACAGGCCTCTGAAAAGGAAACTGAATTGGTGGTTTGTTACGAGCCTCATCTGGAGGCCCATAAATTTGTTGCTTTGGTCAAACATCCTGTTGTTGGCCCACCAGTTTCAGTGGGTGTTCAAAGCTGCGAGACCAAGTGGTCACCGGCTCAGCAGCTCCTTCTTGGACTGAGGGACACTTCTTCTTTCGAGACGGGGTCTCGAACCTCGATTTTCCAGTATCTCTGCTGTACTCTTGGCAATTGCCGATTTTGTGGCTAGTTCCAGCTGTTCTTTTTGTCTACTCAACTTTTTGTCTTCTCGTTCTTCAGCCTCTCTCTTAAGCCGCATTTCTCGTTCTTCAGCCTCTCTCTTAAGCCGCATTTCTCGTTCTTCAGCCTCTCTCTTATGCCGCATTTCTTGTTCCTCAATCACGTTCATTTTCTCCATCGCTTTAACTTTTAACGAAAGAGCAGCTATGTCAGTTTCAGCTTGCACTTGAACTGATACCCTTGGCTGAACTGGCTACAGAACCAGATTTATGTCTTGGTCTTCGTGTTGAGACATTTGTTCCACTATCTTGAGGTGTAATCTGTTGAGCCAATTCAACACTTTCTTGCATGGCAACTAGCCAATCCTTCATAAACTCCACAAATTCATCGAAGAATTGCACCTTTTCTTCAAACCACTGGGTGTGTCTTTCAAGCTCTTCCCCATACAGTCCCCCATTCGTCAATGCCTCTTGCCTTTTTCTAACCTTGAGACAAAGACTTAGTAATTACTCCTGATTAGATCGCACAATCGTCACATTTTCTGTGGATTCCATCAGTTTCTTCCGGCTCTCGATTTTCTTGGACCCTTCTCCACAACTTGTCTCTCTCCTTTTTGGATTTTTTCCAGATAGGCTTCTTCTATCATCTTGGTTACCTTAGTTTATATCTTTGGATATCTTGGATTCTCACCGCCACCTTGTGGCTCCTCTGGCTCACCTGCTCCTTCTTGCTCCATGGATTAAACAGGTCTTTGGCACCTGCTAGCAGACAAGCGGGAATGTTTTCAAACTGCTTTTATCTTCTAGCTGATAAACATTCAACAGTGGTTCAATAACAAACCGGATGTATCTCATGTGTAGACAAAATGCTGGAGAAACTCGGCGGGTGAGGCAGCATCTATGAAGCGAAGGAAATAGGCAACGTTTCGAGTCGAAACCCTTCTCTGTATCTCATGCTTTGCTAATTTCCAAGATTTCAAATTCTTCTAGCTGGCTCTTAATGTAAACATTCATTAGTTATCTAGTAATATCTCTTCGAAGTCCATAACATCCAATTAGTTTCCAAGACAATTCAAGATCAATAGCTCTGATCTATCTCTTATCTTCAGCTATGCCCCAAGACACATTTCAATAGTTGTGCAAGATCTTCACAGGCTTTTCAAAGTTAATTTTTTTTTCACTTTCAAATACGACAAACCAATCGTTCTTAAAACCAATCTTCTTTACAAGAAGGAATTCACTACATCAGCCCAAGTTACGGGATGTCAAAGTCACTTTACTATAGCTTTGCAGCTCTCTCGATGTCTGATTAAACAGCTTCTGGTGTAGCAGTCTTAAACATGACATAGGCCATTAAAACTCACGGTTTGTCGATGGATGAAGCCTTTCAGTTTTCAAATGATCCAGATAAAACCGCATTGGTCAGCCCTTCTAGCTGCTAGATTATTTATTCTAGCCGTAATCTCTTACAGAGACCCAGCTGTCTTCAATCCCTCTTCTACGGGATCAGTCTTCAATCCAGGCAGTAATCTCTCGCAAAGATCCAGCCCAATCTTCTGTCCCTCTTCTCTGGGACTAATCTTTAATCCACTCGATGAATCAGGTTAACTCAATAACCATCCGATGAAAGAGTTTTTTTACTTAATATTATGGCCGTATAGATAATGTTCTTAAGGCCTTTCCCTGATATCCATAAAACCCCGTGGCGACTGTGAATGGCTTTAGCTTACACACTCACCGAGCTTCAGTGATGACAAAATGAGTCTTCCAGTCGTTGAATCTTGATTCATTGGCTTTTAATAAAGTAATACAAAGCAAGGACATAGTTCATCACACTCCGATCTCAATTGCTGTTCCATTACATCATAAACTTGCTTTAAATCTGTAATCTATAGCTCAGCACATGGTTCAGTGCACGATAAAACTCAGTGCCTGTGTGGTAAAAAACTGTAAGACATCTAGCTAAATGGCTCCTACTCTACCGTTGTTGGGTAAATTACGGATAATGAGTCAAAGTATAGAAGGGAGAGCGACCGTCTGATTTGAATGGTGAATGAATTTGAATGGTGCTATAACAACCTTGCTCTCAACGTCAGTAAAATTATGGAAATGATTGACTTCAGAAGGGGAAGGCCGAGGATGCACAAACCTGTCTTCATCAACGGGTTGGTGGTGGAGAGAGCCAACAATATCAGGTTTCTGGGCATGTTTATCTCTGGACCAAGCACATTGTTGTAATCATAAAGAAAGACTGACAATGCCTCTCATTTCTAAGAAGACTAAGGAGATTCAGCATGCTCTCGTGAACTGCAAGTGTATGGTAGAGAACATATTGGCTGCTTGCATCATGGCCTGGTCCATCACGGGTACTGACCTCCCCACCATTGAAGGAATCTATAAGACGAACTGTCTCAAAAAGGCAGTGAGCATTATCAAGGACCCACACCACCCTAGCCACACACTCATTTCTCTCCTGCCTTCGGGAAGAAGGTATAGGAGTCTGAAAAATGTACCGGCCAGATTCAGGAACAGCTCCTTCACAACAACTTCAGCCTATTGACCACGACAAATTGCACTAAACTCCGAACCACAAACTGCACTAGGAACTTGGGCTTTGTTTTTCTACACTATATTGGGTTTATATTTATGGATTTTTTTTTGTTTGTTTTGTTATATTTATCGAGTAATGTGTTTACAAATCATTTGGTGCTGCTGCTGCAACTAAGAATTTAATTGTTCCGTTTGGTGCATTGGGACAGTAAGACGCTCTTGACTCTTGAGTAATGTTTGAGTGACTAATTCTTTTCTAATTTCAATGATTAGAACCTGGAATACCTGCAACTTCTCATTTGGACTATCATATTATTGTGAAATAAAATATATATGCATTTGTTTAATATCATGAGCATAAGCCATCCCCATGATTTTTTGCTGTATTCCTCTGTGCACCCCACCCCAACCTGACATTTGCCATTCCGTCCATTTCTGTTGCCGAGTGCTCATTAAACATCCCTTTTCATTAGTTTTGAAGCATCATTCTCGGTTCAGTAAAACTGTGCTTGCTATTGATGGTAGATTCTGGGTTCAGGGCCACACCGGAGATTTAACATGCATAGTGCAAATCCACATTCCAGTGTATTGCCAATAGCATGTTGTACTGTCAAAGGTTGCATTGCTGTGTGTAAAACATTTCATGACACTATTAGAAAAATTAGCCTGGTGATACAATGATACTTGAGAGGCAATGTGCTCGGAGTGCTCAATAGTCTCCCAACTTTGTAATCCCCTCTTACCTTGATCCACGATACCAATGTTTTGCAAGTGTTGCAGGGACACAGCTCGTGTTTGTCACTTAAAGAGATCTATGCGCCATTTCCTCCCTGCTTTTTGCTTGCCCACTTTTGTTCCTTATGAAGTTAGTTTGCAAATTTGGCCAGAGCTCTTTCCAGGAAACATTAAAGTCTTCAGATTGCATCAGTGGCAACAGCTACAGTAGTTCTCTAAAGCCTTGAACATGAGTGAGCTTATCCAGATATTTGAAGCTCCTGGGGTCTGACCCATTACCAGGTACCACATATTTCTGGCTGCTGCTTTCTTCCACATCCTCCTGATGATTTGTTGTTGTTGTTGTTGTTGTTGTTGTTGTCTTCTCTTCAAAACTAAAATTGAACTTGTGTGTTTGAAGGATGTCTGCAATTTACATGTTAATCACTTTGCTTCTCTCTGTATGAACGGTTGTGTATTGCCCAAGCATTGAGCTGGACAAAGCAATTGGAAGATCCTTTAATGCTCTCCACTGAAAATATTCTTGCAGAATTGAACAGGATCTGGGTCATATTTGCACTAGGTGAACTGGGTATTGTTTAGCAGTCACTGCCCTGAAGGGGGAGTATAACAAAATAGTTGAAACAGTGCAAGGCCATCCTCTAATCAAATCTTTTCCTTTTTTTCCCCCACAGTGATGCTGCAGCCTTTTGACTATGACCCGAATGAGAAAAGCAAGCACAAATTTATGGTTCAATCCATATTTGCTCCGGCAGACTGCCAAGACATGGAAGCAGTAGTACGTACCCATCTTTAGTTCCTTTCAATGTTATGCCAGTGTTGCGTGACAATTTCAGGACAAAGGTTCAGCAAGTCTGAGGAGCTTTTGGAAGAGAAAAGCTTTTGGATGAAAAATTTCTACATTTCTATTACCTTGTAATAAATACTTACTGATTACATTTCTGAATGTCGAAGCACTAAATCTTTCATGTTCTCATTTGGCACTCCTTCTCACCAGAAGCAATTATTTCTCTTTATCCATCTTAACAGTTTAATCATCCTAAATTCCCCCACTGCAATCACCCTTTTCCCAAGTGTCCCCGACACTTTCTCTTGAATCTCACTCTCCCCTCAGGCACATTCACCCATCTCACCTCTCTGCATCTGCCCTAGTTCTTGTTCCCATCCAGTCCCTTCCTCGTTACTCTCTCCATCCTTTATTATGGTGCCTATCCCTTGTGGAAAAGTTAAGTGCCCTTGCTCCTAATGGAAGTTTCAGTTTAGTTTTCCCATGTGAAAGCACAGTTCTGCAATCAGCTGTTCCACATCGTTGTGAATAGTACTTCATCGCAGCGTTGGACAGCTTAAAACCTGGTAACGTCTCCCATGCGGAAAGCAAGTGATCAGAGTCGGCTTTGATGCACAGCCCTTCCACATGTATAGAACTTCACCCAATCAGGGGGACATCTCCAATTGCAAAGCAGCAGGGTCATTGTTACCTCAAGCAAATGTTACTGACCAAACGCAATCACGTTAGAAATGAATGGTTTCTACATGTAACCTTTTTCAGATTGTATATGGGATTTCTATATGAATATCAATCAGTGTATTTTGGAACAGCTTATATAAAGTATTACCATCCCTGTTGCTATCCTTGAGCTGGCTGCTCTTTGTATTTGGGAATGTTCAGCTTGCAGCAGAACTATCAGTTAGCTGCTTTAGCTGAAAGTGATGCCCTGAGTGTGGCCTAAACCCAAGCCTAGGATCCCACTGAACACCACGTTGAACCATGCAAAGTCCTTAAGCCCTTTTACTGAATCGGAAGTATGTAAGAAACAGATTAGCAGCAACGGCTCTCCAATATGCCTCGGTCAATAAGGTATTGAGAATGTGATCAAATAGCTTAATGTGTTTTCTCTCATTCTTTACAGTGGAAAGAAGCAAAGGCAGATGAATTAATGGATTCTAAGCTGCGATGCGTCTTTGAGCTTCCCTCTGAGAATGAGAAAACAGTAAGTTTGAATAGGCTTTGTCTGGCTGAGTGATGGGGCAGAGGGTTCCAGTCTTGATCTTCCTATCGAGGGGATCAGGCAAATCAGTGTCTCCTACTAATCACATAATTGATCTGACCCTGGCATTGTTGTACCGCACCAGAAGTGGTGGGGGATTGGTGCAACTTTGGCCTCCCTCCAGACTCTCAGAGAGATGTGGCTAAACCAACTTTGAACAGCTAGTTGCAACTTAAGGATTTCAGTATTCACATGCCTGTAATGCGGTAGCTGCAGTCAACAGAGTAATGTTCGTGTGGTTCAGTGAGTTTCCCCTCCCAGGCCTGGACTTGGTATCTGCGGTGCAGCTTTCGGAGGTGAATGTCAGCAGCTAAAAGTGGGGCAATACCGGCCAGAGAAAAGCTATGGGACCTGCGTGTCAGTGATGCCTGTACATTATGGTGAAGAAAATTATTCTGAGTGGATGTATTGGTTACATTTTTAATCTTGGAAAATTATATATTTTTAAAGTTCTAAGATTAGGACATAGATACAATCTTCATCATGTCCATTACATGCAAACATTGGAAGCCTCAAGCTTCTGCTAATACGGTGGAAAAGAACCAAACTTAAACATTTGATAGTGCTATCCCATAAGTTGCCCTAAGCTTGAAGAAGGGTCTCGACCTAAAGCGTCACCTATTTCTTTTCTCCAGAGATGCTGTCTGACATGCTGAGTTACGGCAGCTTTTTGTGTCTATCTTAAGCTTAACTGTTGTTGCACAAACCGTTTGCTGCCACAGTCAGATTATTCCAATCCACAGCGTCTCTCTTTTCTGTAACCTAGTCATCAAGCAGAAGGTTCAGCGTATAGACTGCACACGTTTGAGGGGCTCCTTTCAACTGTAGCATGTTAATCTTCCTGAACCCAACTTAGGAGGCCATTCGGCTCAGTAGGGTTGTACCAGCATCACGGGGAGCAGTTCCATTAACCTTATTCCCCGTTTTATTTCCTGTAATTTATCCTCTCATACCCAGCAACTCCCCTTTGGTTCTCTATGCCAATGAGGTGATTTCTGATGGCTAATTAATCCACAAGCACAGCTTTGGGACGATGGAACATGAAATCTCCGAGCAGAACAGCAGGAGTCAGGACGGGCCCTGGAGCTCTGAGGTGGCTCCACTAACGGCTGCACCACCATGCTATGCACAAAATAGGAAACCCAATAAGAGACTATTATTTGAATAGGTACCTGGTCACGCTGCAGGAATGTAGACATTCATGGACATGTCCTCCCATGTACTGAAGGGCAAGTGACTGGCACACCCAGTTCCATTCAGCATCTTGAGAATGGAAAGTGGGCAAGATGCAAAGAGGTACAATGATGTAGCAGATAGTGCTGCTCCCTCATGGCTCCAGCAACCCAGGTTTAGTCCTGACCTCTGGCTCTGTCCATATGGAGTTTACATGTTGTCTTTGTGACAGGGTGTGTTTCCCCAGTCTACTCCGTTTTCCCATATTCCAAAGATATGCTAGTAGATTAATTAGTTACTGCAAATTATACCTAATGTAAAGAAAGTGGTAGAATCAGGGTAGGATTGACGTGCATTAAGAGTAGAGGGAAATAAAACTAATGGGGTCATGAATTATGTTTGAGTGCATGAGATTTGATGTGCTGAATGGCCTCCCTCTGTGTGGTTTCATAAAAGAGGTGATTAGTGTCAAAGACAACAGGACACAGGTGAAAACCAATTTTTGAAGAATTTATCAGCACAGTTGTAGCGGGTCTCTTTAAACAACTGAAAATGAAACAATTGCTATGCTACAGAGGAAGAGCAGGGGAGTGGGACAAATTGTAGCTCAAGAGTACATGCACCTCAACCTGCACCGTGAGAAAAACATCCACGTAACTACACGCAAGTCGTCAGAACTGTGTGGAGGAAGTTGATGAGGGTGGACGACTGTAGGCAATGCACACTAGCGTGGAATTTTAAAAGATCTGAGGTGCTGCTCTCTTGAATGTTTAACTCTGCACCATTTTCTCTTAATCTTCCAGTGGCGTCCACTACGCGCGAAGAGAAATGTAAGGAAATTGATGTAAACTTACACGGTTGTAAGATTAACATTAAGACTAATGTTAGGATTATTTGTTCCTAACAAGCTCTGAGCAGCGATGTCATGATATGCATTGCACATGTGCTGTGGTGTTGCCGTGTAACACTTAGTGATATCAATTCCAGTACAGCTGGGGGTAACATTGTATAGCTCATGCCACTATTCCAATTCTTTGCATCCACTGCAAAAACTGATATGGTATAAATTCTCTGGACCCACATTCCTAGCCTGGAATTTTAGCCTCTGGAGGGGAGAGAGAGAAATATATATATATTGATATATTGTTTGGGACAAAGACCCATCATTTATTTATTTACCTCTGTACTCCACAATTTGAGATTTGTAATTAAAAAAATCATGTGGTTAAAATGCACATTGTCAGATTTTATTAAAGGCCATTTTTATACATTTTGGTTTCAGCATGTAGAAATTACAGCTGTGTTTATACATAGTCCGCCCATTTCAGGGCACCATAATGTTTTGGACACATGGCTTTACAGGTGTTTCTCAGGTGCGCCTCCTTAATGCCTCCTTAATACAGGTATAAGAGAGCTCTCAGAACCCAGTCGTTCCTCCAGTCTTTCCATTATCTTTGGAAACATTTATTACTGTTAATCAACTTGAGGACCAAAGTTGTGCCAATGAAAGTCAAATAAGCCATTATGAGACTGAGAAACAAGAATAAAACTGTTAGAAACATTAGCCAAACCTTAGACTTAGCAAAATCAAATGTTGGGAACATCATTAAGAAGAAAGAGAGCATTGGTGAGCTTACTAATCGCAATGGGACTGGCAGGCCAAGGAAGACCTCCACAGCTGATGACAGAAGAATTCTCTCTATAATCAAGAAAAATCCCCAAACAACTGTCCGATGGATCAGAAACACTCTTCATGAGTCAGGTGTGGATTTGTCAATGACCACTGTCCACAGAAGACTTAATGAATAGAAATACAGAGGCTACACTGCAAGATGCAAACCACTGGTTAGTCGCAAAAATAGGATGCCAGGTTACAGTTTGCCAAGAAGTACTTAAAAGACCAACTACAGTTCTGGAAAAAGGTTTTGTGGACAGATGAGACGAAGATTAACTTATATCAGAGTGATGGCAAGAGTAAAGTATGGAGGAGGGAAGGAACAGCCCAGGATCCAAAGCATACCACCTCATCTGTGAAACACAGTGGTGGGGGTGTTATGACGTGGGCATGTATGGCTGCTGTAGGTACTGGCTCACTTATCTTCATTGATGATACAACTGCTGATGGTAGTAGCATAATGAATTCTGAAGTGTAGAAACACATTCTATCTGCTCAAGTTCAAACAAATGCCTCAAAATTCATAGGCCGGCGGTTAATTCTACAACAAAACAATGATCCCAAACATGTGCTGAAAAGGAAACTGAAGGGGACCAGCCCACAAAACAAGCATAAGCTAAAGATGAATCCAATATAGGCCAGGCAGAGCATCACCAGAGAAGACACCCAGCAACTGGTGATGTCGCAGACTTCAAGCAGTCATTGCATGCAAAGGATATGCAACAAAATACTAAACATGACTACTTTCATTTACATGACATTGCTGTGTCCCAAACATTATGGTGCCCTGAAATGGGGGGGGACTATGTATAAACACTGCTGTAATTTCTATAGGGTGAAACCAAAATGTATAAAAATGGCCTTTATTAAAATCTGACAATGTGCACTTTAACCACATGTGAATTGTTTCTATTACAAATCTCAAATTGTGGAGCACAGAGGCAAATAAATAAATGATGGGTCTTTGTCCCAAACATTATTGAGGGCACTGTAGTCATTCAGATGGGGAATCGCCATATGTTTCTTATTTAGCTGTAGTCTTAGACAAACATGGCTAATTTGACTCTTCTGTGGGATCTGTTGGTAAATGCTTTTTACAGGAGCAGGAACTAAGAGTATTTTAAACAGAAGTTTTCTTTTTAACAGAAGGCCATGTTTAAATTTGGTTACCTTTTTGTCATGTTTCTCTCCAGGGGAAATCAGCAGTTCAGTGCAGAACATCACAGGGGCACACCACAACTCTGCAGCTTTGCCTAGCATAGCATTACATTGGTTAGACCTGCAGGTAACAGTCACTACAGAATACAGGGGAATGTATGGCCGCAGTTTCGCTCTGTAAAAGCAGGATAACCTTTCCAGAATCATGGCTGCATCTAAATTATATACAACATAAATCGGTCTCATTTAACTGAAACCATGGGATTACCTAGCTTTACTGCCAGTGGGACAGTCCAATCACCTGCACTCCAGACAAAATAAGAGTCATACAGCATGGAAACAGACCCTTCAGCCCAACTCATCCCTGCTGGTCAGGATGCCTCATCTGAATGGATCCCATTTGTTTGCATTTGGCTTGTATCCCTCTAACCCTTTCCTATTCATGTACCTGTCCAAATGTCTTTTAAATGGTGTTGTAGTACCCGCCTCCTCTGGCAGCTAGTTCATATACCCACTACCACCTTCTGAGTTAAAATGTTGCTGCTTGGGTTCCTATTAAATCTTTCCCCTCTCACCTTAAATCTATGTCTTCTGGTTCTTGATTCCCCAACTCTGGGGAAAAGACGGCACATTCGCCCTACATCTTTCTCTTGTGATATTGTGCATCTCTGTACGATTACCCCATAGTCTCCTGTGCTCTAAGGAATAAAGTCCTAGCCTGCCCAGTGTATCCCTATAGTCATGGTGGCATCCTTGTAAATCTTCTCTGCACTTTTTTCCAGTTTAATGACATCCTATAGCAGGATGACCACAACTGAACACAATGCTCCAAATGCAGCCTCACCAATGTCTTGAACAACAGTAACATAATATCCCCATACTTAATATCCCGACAGCCGAAGGCCAATGTAGCAAAAGCCTGCTTTACCATCTACCTGTGACGCCACTTTCAAGGAACTACATCCTTGCATCCTAGATGCCTCTGCTCTTCAACACTCCCCAGGGTCCTGGTGTAGCTTGATGTAAAGCATTGCACTTATTTGCATTAAACACCATTAGCCATTCCTCACCCACTTGCCCAGTTGCTGTTACTTGTCACTATAATAACTTGTAACTATACTTAGAACTGTGAACTCTCTCCTTGTAGTTGACCTTGGTGGTGTTAGGAATCTTATCTGTATCACACTTGTAAATGACCTTTTCCATATATAGTCAGCGATCTCGAGTGGGTTACTTAAAGGAACAAAAAAAGTCATTTAAAACCTTTTCCACTTTTGTATCAAATCGGGGAATTCAGAATTTTGGATATTCCTATAAGCTTCATTAACATGTTTTAAGTATGCTCATCGTTTGACCTAATGCAAATCCCGTCGTTGATTAGGGAAATATGTGATTTTGAACATTAATCTTTGGCACATTGGGTTTTTCTAGCAACATCAAGTGTAGTTCAGTCAACTCCATCATAGCATCTCTACCAATGTGCCAATGACTTAATGTTCGAATGCATGTGAGTAAGGACTGCGTTCAAAGACAATCTCAGACCATCTTGTGCACTAAATGAGTGGATGTGTATACTCCCATGTGTGTGAAGACTCACTAAATTGAAATTTAACTAATTTATTGTGGTAACCAAAGGCATGCAACTGACCTGAAAACTAAACAAGAAGGCTGACTGCTCGAAACCAAAAGTCCAGTAATTGCTCCTAACCAGGACTACCTCAAGATGCTCAGCGGAGTGTTCATTACCTCCACTTTCCAGTATTTTCCCACACCTCTGGTTCTTCTATAGGATATCAAGAGCCTGTCGGTGACTGTTAACCCACCTTGCTCAAGACTCAATTCAAAATGTTAGCCTATGATTTCCTTTTCAGATGCTAATGGTTCTTGCTTGCCATTTCCAACATTTTAAACATTTTTTTCAGTGCCGACAATTGCAAAAGGGTAGTGACAAGCTATGGGAAGCATCCCACAAGATCCGTCAACCTTCAAAGGAAATGAATTTACTTGCAGTCTCGTTTAATGTGACCTTAAATGTCATTTGTGTTGGACTATTACAGTGCCACCATTGCCCTGAAGCCCCAGTGAATAGATGTATCAATGTGTCCAGTCTGAATGTTTCAGAACACACTTCATTTTTACAGCCTGGGTTGAACTTCAGGTCCAATAAAGCAAAGTTTCCTATTCAGTCAGCAACCCTTAATGGGCTCCCTTTTCATCCGAATCTCCGGGGTGCCTAGTCTGGAAAGTGACAGTGCTGTGAAAGCCTCTGGATTAGTACAATAAGCTTGTGAATTCCGTTGTCCTAGGATGGTCTGATGATGCTTAGTTTGGGAGGACTGAAGGTAAAGAATTATATCCTTTAGTTCCGTGGAAGAAAGCCCAGTTATCAAAAAGTATCTTTCACATTCTGGATATACAAAGTGTGTGAATTGTCACCAAGTCCTAACCAATTGATGTGCACAGGAAAGATCCCACACACAGAAGCAAACAATGTCATTGTCTAAAAGAGTAAATCAGGAGTGCTCACTGTAATGAGGTCTATCAGGAAGATGAGGACCAATGCTTACTTCCTACAATACTGTCATTTGGAGGTGAGAATGCTACCACTGAGTTCAATTTCCATCTCCCGTAACACTAACTTGTAACAGAACTGATGCTTGGAATATAAGTTCTATTCCAACACTTTTAGACTGGCTTAAAGTAGAAAACCTTTTTATAACTTTAATCACTTTCTGCAGCATGAGCTGGAGATAAATAAAGTCACTTCCACTTCGCTGAAAACAGAAGCTTCCATGATGTCAAAATCAACCAGTTCTTCCTTGGATGATTCAGACATGAGGAAAGTAATGGATGATTGCAGGATACTTAAGACAGAGGTTCAGAGACTTCGTGAGGAGAACAGACAGTTAAAGGTAAGGATGATCATCATGCTCCCTGATTTATACACAGCTTGGTGTGTCCCAAGACACACAACAGCTAGTAAAGTAATTTTGAAGTAGACACTTGCAAACTGTCAACGAGTGAGGGCTAGGAGCTAGCAGCATCGGTGTGATAATTGCTAGTGTGTTTCGTGAGAAGGTGAGATGGATGAATGTATTCCAGGACACCAGTAGAAGCAGATCTGATGAGGCTTGTTGCCAGAGAAATTTCCAACGCAAATCTTACCTACGTGGTCATTCTGAGCATGCAGTAACTTGAGGTTGACACGGTGACAGCTCAATGCTGTGGCAGGCTCTCCTGAAAGCATGGTGGGAAAAAGGCCCATTTGGTTAACCCTGCATTTGGGCAAACAAACCTTCTGAATCTGAATCTAAGGGCTATATCTCAGCGATTTGAGTACTGAGAAGTGGTGGGAGGAAGCAACGGTTTGCTGCTGGGGTTTAAACACTGACTAATCATTGGAACCCATGTCCGCATCCATCACAGACATTGTTTGTTGAGAATAACGATACTCTGTATCTAAACCATCCTGTCCTCGTTTTGGAAGAGTTTGTTGGTATGGTGCATGTAGCTGAAGAAATATTCTGATTCTGACCCATACTGTGTCTGTCCATGGAGTGTTTGGTGGGGCATTGTGGAGGGGGCTTTGGCTGAAGGAAGCTTTGCTTGTATCGCATCTGGGGATGTTTGAAATGGGAAGTATGGTCTTCCACAGAGGACACAAGTGGCTCATCTCCTGCACGTGTTCTTGTATTGCAGGAGGATGACGGACTGCGAATGAGGAGGATGCCTCAGATGGGGAACCCTACACCATCCAGCAACGCGATGATGAAAGAAGAAGGACCAGCCGCTCGAATGATTGCCATGGTTGTCCTGTTCTTTATCCTTGGGACAATTATAGGGAAACTGGTGCTGTAGGAGGGCAGCATGCTGGTGATCTGTTAGCTTGGGTTGTTTTTTGTTTGATCTGCCATATCATGGGGTAGAAATGATTTCATGATCGAAAATTAAAATACAAAAAAACACTTTAATGTACAGCATATCACAGGTTCTTGCCTTTCAGTTACCCCTTTGCACAACAAGTACAGAAAGATAATTGGGAGAAACCTTGTATTAATTATAAAATTGTACAGTTAGTTGCACACAGATCTCAAGTTATTGGCATGGGGGACGAGGGAGAACAAAACATTTTGATGTGGTGACGGCATATTCTAGGTGTCATTTTAATCATGTTAGATAATGGTACCTGTCACAGGATTACCTCTTAAGTACGCGGTATGAATGCTGATGCTGCCTCTAACATCTGGTGTGTAGAAGTGGACTGGCTGGCTGGGAAGCAGAGTCGAACAACTTCATGTAATATTTCCACGACAGCCCTTTCCTTCCCCTGCCCGACAGGTAAAGAGTTGAATAGTTTCCATCATTGTGGTCTTTCAGAGTGGCCCGTGTCAAGGTTTAGAACAAAAAACTCAACAAAATATTATAATGGCTAGACCCATTTATTCCTTAAGATGTTGTCCCATGCTTATATTTGACAAATAATTAAAGGACTTCCTGTATTCCATTTCACACTTAATACGAGTAACTAAAGTCCAGTGCGGTTTGTTACCTGCCATTAGCTCGGCCCATGTTGGGAGCTAGGTGGGCTGACTGAAGGCCATTGCTGCTGAGAACTGCATTGTGGAATAGTCGTCTCCACATATGCCTTAGGCACTACAGTGAAATTAGATGTGTACTATCAGCTTTGATCATCCAACATTGGAATACAGCAGTCGGGCAACTATTTTGTATATAATTAACTGTTTATCAGAAAGATTACAATGAATATTAGTAGTTAAATAGTCTATGCCGTAATGACCAATTCTGTTTGGCAATGTAGCATCTTAATAAAGCCCAAATTTAATTGATTTTACTTGATCTCGTTATTTTTCAAACTTTCTTCAACTGGTATCAGGGGTTTGTCAGCCGTCGTTCCTTCATCAATGCAGGGATCAGTTCATGCCAGTAATATTATGCTGCAGACCAAAGTACTGAATGTAAAATTTAAAAGTTCGTTGCAGTTCTATAAACTGTATGAATAGTCATCATCATCATCATCGGCGGTCACTCGAAACGAGTATGACGGTCCTCTCCTCTCCATTGGGTCGTCTACTTGTGGGTCTGCAGATGTCTGTAGAGGCCGATCCGTGATCCACACACCTTGTTGCAACGTGGGCAGTGGAGACTGGCGGTGGTTGGTAGTCATCGAGCCCCCTTCTCTCTCTCCTTACGGTGCTATCACTTTGTCTCTGCGACACGGCGTAGTTCCATTTCGTGACGTGCAGCTCCTTCCTGCGCGGATTTCCTCCAGGGGTGCCTGTCCAGTGCAATGTGCTCCCAGTTGCTCGATGTGATGTGGAATTTCTTCAGACTGTTCTTGATGTTGTCCTTGAAGCATTTCTTTGGCCCGCCTGGGACTCGCCGACATTCCTTCAATTGAGAGTACAGGATTTGTTTAGGGGGACGTGTGTTGGACGTGCGGATGACATGGCCAGTCCATCGATGTTAGTGCTGCATTATTGTGGTGGTGATGCTGGTCATGTTGGCTTCCTCCAAAATGCTGATGTTGGTGCGTTTGTCCTCCCAGCTGATTCTCAGAATCTTTCGTAAGGATCTTTGATGGTATTGTTCCAGGGCTCTCAGATGCCTGCTGTAGGTGGTCCATGACTCGGCTCCATACAACAGGGTGGAGAGGACAACGGCTCTGTAGACCAGAAGTTTTGTTAGGGCCTTTAGGTCTTGGATATGAATAGTAGCACAATGTGTATGAAAGAACTGCAGATGCTGGTTTAAATCGAAGGTAGACACAAAATGCTGGAGTAACTCAGCGGGACAGGCAGCTTCTCTGGAGAGAAGGAATGGGTGACGTTTTGGGTCGAGACCCTTCTTCAGACTACTTTCAAATAGTAGCACAAAGTGCTTACTCCAAATGTAACACAAAGCTTTTGTGGTATGTGGTGAGTTTCAACTCTCGCATATGTACCAAATATCTAACACTCTTTTAAAGGCAAAACAAAGGCATTGTTGTTTTTGTTTTGTAGTCCCAGTGGCTGTTTGGAGCAATTGCTGGGAGATCTCATTGATAGCAGTACCTTTTGGAGCCAGGTTTTTCCAGTGACGTGAGCGAACTTTGAAGCCCAAGGTTGGCAATTGACGTTGAATTCTGAAACGTGCAGCTACTTGTTATGTGGACCAAAGTATTTGGGAAAATCTAGATAATTGAGCAACTGGGCTTCCCAGTCCTACAGCAGAAGGAGATCCACCGATTGTTTAAGCACTTTACCTCATTTGTGAAATCTGAAACAACTAACTACATTAATATTTGATACCATGGCACCCAGTTATTCAGTATCCATGACGTCACCTTGGAAAACAGTGTAATTTAGTACAGGGGCTTGCGAGGAATTTAGCTGCCAAGCTGGCCGTGAATTTACCTCGTTCCATCAGTGACCTTTATCTGCGTGGATAATGTTTTGGCCCTGCAGAATCAGAATCAGAATCACACTTTATTCGCCAAGTATGTTTTGCAACATACGAGGAATTTCACTGGCCAGGTGAGTCATACAATTAAAAGCAACAGATTCAAAAACATATTGAACATAAACATCCACCACAGTGACTCCTATACATTCCTCACTGTGATGGAAGGCGAAATAAAGTTCATCTCTTCCTTTGTTCTTCCTCGGTCGTGGGCCGCGAGCCCTCCATTGACGGGATGATCTTGACTCCCGTAGCCGGCGCCGTTCGGGCCCTCCGCGTCGAGGCGATGAGCTCCCGCGTCGAGGCGATCAGCTCCCCCGCGCCGGGCGGTAGAACCTCGCGTCGGGGCTGGACGAACCTTCTGCGGCGTTGGAGCTCCCGACTTGCCTCTTCCGAGACCTCGAGCCCTTGTTGGTAAGTCCACGGTGGGAGCGATCCCAGGCAAGGGATCTGCTCCGATGTTAAGTCCGTGCCCTGCGGTGGGGCTCGCGACAGTCCGAGGTGGCTCCCAGCTCCAGCGATGGTAGGCCTCAGTCCCCGGAGAATGTGCTCCAAAAAATCACATCCGCGGGAAGGTAAGGACTTGGAGAAAAAAAGTTTCCCCCGATCCCCTCCCCCCGCCCCCCACCCTAAACAAACTGAAGAACAAAAAAACAAACTTTAAACGGATGCTAAAAATAACAAAAAGTAGAAAAAAGGAGCAGACTGCCGGCAGGGCTGGCCATCGCCCCTTGTGGTAACGGGAGGCACCTATTAGCTTTCACAGCCCCTGGGAGGGGAGAAGGAGCGAGACCACCTGGACTAGCTGGGTCCAAGTATCCTAGTGGGTGTCAATCCATAACTTTTCCATCGTCTGTTGGGAATCCAATTTGACCTTGTACGAAGGTATATAAAAGGAGGCAAATTCATAAGAAGGCGGAATGAAAACCGAAAAGAACACTGACATTGAGAGGGAGAGCAGTTACTGGAATTCTGAAATCAATTGGTGCTGGAAATACCAAGCAGATCAGGCTCGGTGATAAAAGAAGAGCTGGTGTTATGAATGTATGGTCCAGCATCAGAGCTGCTCAGAGCAGTTGTCTGAATGTATTATCGACCCCAGGGGACTGCACCATGTTATGATGTAAGCTTTGTTTACTGGGCTTGTACACTCTGGAGTTTAGAAGGACGAGAAGGGATCTTATTGAAACATATAAGATTATTAAGGGTTTGGACACGCTAGAGGCAGGAAACATGTTCAAAATGTTGAGGGAGTCCAGAACCTGGGGCCACAGTTTAAGAATAAGGGGTAAGCCATTTAGAACGGGAATGAGGAAACACTTTTTCTCACAGAGAGTTGTGAGTCTGTGGAATTCTCTGCCTCAGAGGGCGGTGGAGGCCGGTTCTCTGTATACTTTCACGAGAGAGCTATATAGGGCTCTTGAAGATAGCAGTATCAGCGGTTGTGGGGAGAAGGCAGGAATGGGGTAATGGTTGTGGATGATCGGCCATGATTACATTGAATGGCGGTGCTGGCTTGAAGGGCCGAATGGCCTACTCCTGCTGCGTCTATTGTCTATTGTTGGAAGAGTGTGGGAGGACAAACAATTGTCAGAGTGAGCTGGAGAATTAAACTGGCCAGAGCATAGAAGCTCAGGGTTACCCGAACAGAGGTGTTTCACAAAGCAAGTCACCCAATCTGAGTTTGGTTTCCCCTGTGCACGAGTGGGGTGGGAGATTGCAACCTTCACGTGGTCCGCCCTGTTTCGACGAATGCAATCAACCTGGCGTTCACAATCAAATAAGATCAAATAGAACAAGTTGTCCTACAACTTTAGGCTGTGCACGCCATACACAAGAAGTAGAAGTGCATGGATCAAATTCGTAAATATGCCACCGATTTAACAAAGTGCCAGTGAATTACTGCTCCACGAAAGGGTAATCTCATAACATGAATTATCTGACCAAAATAACTAGTTTATTTGCATTGACGTAATTGCGGGATTGTAAAGGATTCTAACCCGGGAGATTTTGGGATGTCTGCCCCAGCTCTGTGGATACTTCTGAGTGTCAGCGAACATTTTGCATTTGAGGCCATCCTGTACAAGCATGATGAATGCCCACTGTTTCAGGGCTGAGCAAGCTAGCAATTCTGCAGATACTGAACTTTAGCTACAAGGTTAGACAGGAGAAGCTAAGAAGGCCAAATGGAAGCGTGCAGGATGACTTTTGATCAGCTGAACAGACGAATGAGTCTGTTCTCAATAGCAAGCATTTCCGGAACCGGGGGTGACTGATTCATAGAACAGGAAAAAGAATGCAAAGAGATAGCTTTTTTTGACACAGTGGTTATGATCTGAAATTTGCTTCTGCTACAAGTGGAGGGTGGAGTCAATCTGGGTGTTCAATGAGGAACTGCATTGCCAATTTACAATGGCCACTCAACCTATTAACCTCCACGTCTCTTGGGATTCAACAGGAAATCTTTACCTTCAGGAAACTTGCAGTCGCATAGAGAATCATCAGTGGGGCTACAGCGAAAATTTTCGATAGCATTTTAGAGAAGCAATAGGGAAGAGAATGGAACAGATTGAACCTACAAGTAGCTAACATGAACTCAATGGTTGATTGGCCTTCTGTGTCAAAATTATTGTAGGTATCTCAGTATCATTCATCCCGTACTGAAGCCCTGAGAAAACTCAACAGATTAAAAATAGACAATAGGTGCAGGAGTTGGCCAATGTTTGGGGGATGGAACTAGGAAAATGGACTAGGGAGAGCCAGTGGATGTAGTGTACCTGGACTTTCAGAAAGCATTTGATAAGGTCCCACATTGGAGATTAGTGGGCAAAATTAGCGCACATATTATTAGGGGTGGGGTGCTGACATGGATAGAAAATTGGTTGGCAGACAGGAAACAAAGTAGGGATTAACGGGTCCCTTTCAGATTGGCAGGCAGTGACTAGTGGGGCACCGCAAGGCTCGGTGCTGGCACCGCAGCTATTTACAATATACATCAATGATTTAGATGAAGTGACTCAAAGTTACTTTAACATTTGCAGATGGCACAAAGCTGGGTGGCAGTGTGAACTGTGAGGAGGATGCTATGAGGATGCAGGGCGACTTGGACAAGTTGGGTGAGTGAGCAGATGCAGTTTAATGTGAATAAATGTGAGGTTATCCACTTTGGTAGCAAAAACAGGAAGGCAGATTATTATTCTCTAAATGGTGTCAAGTTGGGAAAAGGGGAAGTACAATGGGATCTAGGGGTCCTTGTTCATCAGTCAATGAAAGTAAGCATGCAGGTACAGCAGGCAGTGAAGAAAGCGAATGGCATGCTGGCCTTCATAACAAGATGAGTTGAGTATAGGAGCAAAGAGGTCCTTCTGCACTTGTACAGGGCCCTAGTGAGACTACACCTGGTGTATTGTGTGCAGATTTGGTCCCTTAATTTGAGGAAGGACATTCTTGTTTTGAGGGAGTGCAGCGTAGGTTTATAAGGTTAATTCCCGGGATGGCGGGATTGTCATATGCTGAGAGAATGGAGCGGCTGGGCTTGTATGCTCTGAAATTTAGAAGGATGAGAGGGGATATTATTGAAACATATAAGATTATTAAGGGTTTGGACACGCTAGAGGCAGGAAACATGTTCCCAATTTTGGGGGTGTCCAGACCCAGGGGCCACAGTTTAAGAATAAGGGGTAAGCTATTTCGAATGAAGATGAGGAAACACTTTTTCACAGAGAGTTGTGAGTCTGTGGAATTCTCTGCCTCAGAGGGTGGTGGAGGCCGGTTCACTGGATACTTTCAACAAAGAGCTAGATAGGGCTCTTAAAGATAGCGGAGTCAGGGGATATGGGGAGAAGGCAGGAACGGGGTACTGGTTGAGGATGATCACTGTCGCCCCCTTTCTTCTCTTGGAATCTTTCTTCCTCTTTGGCATGAACCGATCCTGCACCTTCTGTATTATACCCAGAAATACCTGCCATTATTCCACTGTCATCCCTGCTAGTGTATCTTTCCAGTCAACTTTGGCCAGCTCCTCCCTAATGGCTCCATAGACCCCTTTATTCAACTGTAATACAGACACCTCCGATTTTCCCTTCTCCCTCTCAAATTGGAGATTAAAACATCATGTTATGGTCACTACCTCCTAATGACTCCTTTACCTCGAGTTCCCTTACCAAATCCAGTTCATTACTCAACACTAAATTCAGTACAAGCTCCAGTACAAGCTGCTCCATCACAGAGGCATTCCACAAACTCCCTTTCTTGGGGTCCAGTTCCAACCTGATTTTCCCAGTCTACCTGCAGGTTGAATTCTCTCATAACAACCGTAGCATTACCTTTGCGACATGCCAATTTTAATTCCTGATTCACTTGCACCCTGTATCCAGGCAGTTTGGGGGGCCGTAGATAACTCCCATTAGGGTCTTCTTACAATTCCTCAGTTCTATCCATACTGACTCTACGTCTCCTGTTTCAATGTCACCCCTTGCAAGGGACTGAATTTAATTCCTCGCCAACAGAGCTACCCCACCCCCACTGGCCACCTGTCTGTCTTTTTGATAGGACATATATGCTTGCATATTCAGTTCGCTGGCCCTCTTGCAGCCATGTCTCTGTAATTTCCACAACATCATTCTTGCCAATTTCGAACTGAGCCTCAAGCTCATCGACTTTATTTCTTATACTTCGTGCATTCATATACAACACTAACTTTTGTATTCGCCTCCCCTCTCACACTGGTCACTATTGGCCCTCACCGTATAACCATACAACAATTACAGCACGGAAACAGGCCCTCTCGGCCCTTCCAGTCCATGCCGACCATTTATTTTCCCCTAGTCCCATCTACCTGCACTCAGACCATACCCCTCCATTCCCTTCCCGTCCATATACCTATCCACTTTACTTTTAAATGTTAAAATCGATCCTGCCTCCACCACTTCTGCTGGAAGCTCATTCCACACAGCCACCACTCTCTGAGTAAAGAAGTTCCCGCTCATGTTACCCCTAAACTTCTGTCCCTTAATTCTCATGTCATGCCCTCTTGTTTGAATCTTCCCTACCCTCAATGGGAAAAGCTTATCCACGTCAACTCTGTCTATCCCTTTCATCATTTTAAAGACCTCAATCAAGTCCCCCCTTAACTTTCTGCGCTCCAAAGAATAAAGACCTAACTTGTTCAACCTTTCTCTGTAACTTAGTTGCGGGAACCCAGGCAACATTCTAGTAAATCTCCTCTGTATTCTCTCTATTTTGTTGACATCCTTCCTATAATTAGGCGACCAAAATTGTACACCATACTACAGAATTGGTCTCACCAATGCTTTGTACAATTTTAACATTACTTCCCTACTCCTATATTCAATGTACTCTCTTATCCTTTCTTAAGCTTTAATTCCCATTAATTTGGGAGTTCTTTGTCACTTTTCCTGTACTCACTTCCCCTTTAACTTCATCTTTATACTCCCAATTTGTCAATCCCTTCCCCCCCCACTATTTAGTTTAAACCCACACGTGTAGCCTTAGCAAACCTGCACTAGCAAACATTGGTCCCCCTCCAGTTAAGGTGTAACTGTTCCTTTTGGACAGGTCACCCCTTCCACAGAAGAGATCCCAGTGGTCTGTGCTTTACTGGAGGTACATGAGGTACTAGAAGCAATCCAGAGATAATCACCCTAGAAGTCCTGCTTTTCAGTCTTCTAGCTCTCTAAAATTGCGTTGCAGAACCTCCTTCCTCTTCTTCCAGATGCCGTTTGTGTCCATGAGCACAACCACTGCCGGCTCGAGGATGTTCTGAATTTGGATTGTGAAAACTTGCACCCTGGCACCAGGGAGGCAACAAACCATCCTCGCGTCTCGCCTGCCGCCACAGAATCTCCAGTCCGCACCTCGGACAATGGAGTCACCCACCACAATAGCTCTGCCCGAAGTCGGTCTGGCCAGTCGAGTCTCAGCACTAGGCATGGAGCCACCGACCTGTCCGCCGCTTGGTTTGGATGCATCATCTGCATCGAAAGCTCCCAAAAGGGTGTACCTGTTCCCATTTGGCACAGTCACTGGGGGTTTAAAGTAAATAGTGGGGGGGGGGGAAGGGATTGACAAATTGGGAGTATAAAGATGGAGTTGAAGGGGAAGTGAGTACAGGAAAAGTTACAAAAGACTCTCAAATTAATGGGAAGGAAAGTTCGAGAAGGGATAAGAGAGTAAGGTCAGGGCCAATTACGAGCCGTGCAAGAGGAGAGGTGAATACCGAGGCCAAAGTGGTCAACATGAATGCACGAAGTATAAGAAATAAAGTGGACGAGCTTGAGGCTCGGTTGGAAACTGGCAAGTATGATGTTGTGGGAATTACAGAGACATGGCTGCAAGAGTGCCGGGGCTGGGAACTGAATATTCAAGGGTATACCTCCTATCAAAAAGACAGACAGGTGGGCAGAGGGGGTGGGGTAGCTCTGTTGGTGAGGAATGAAATTCAGTCCCTTGCACGGGGTGACATTGAAACAGAAGATGTGGAGTCAGTATGGATAGAAGTAAGGAATTGTAAGGGGAAAAATACCCTAATGGGACTTATCTACAGGCCCCCAAATAGTAGTGTGGATATAGGGTGCAAGTTGAATCAGGAGTTAAAATTGGCATGTAGGAAACATAGAAACATAGAAAATAGGTGCAGAAGTAGGCCATTCGGCCCTTCGAGCCTGCACCGCCATTCAATATGATCATGGCTGATCATCCAACTCAGTATCCTGTACCTGCCTTCTCTCCATACCCCCTGATCCATTTAGCCACAAGGGCCACATCTAACTCCCTCTTAAATATAGCCAATGAACTGACCTCAACTACCTTCAGTGGCAGAGAATTCCACAGATTCACCACTCTGTGTGAAAAATGTTTTTCTCATCTCGGTCCTAAAATACTTCCCCCTTATCCTTAAACTGTGACCCTGGACTTCCCCAACATCGGGAACAATCTTCCAGCATCTAGCCTGTCCAACCACTTAAGAATGTTGTACGTTTCTATAAGATCCCCCCTCAATCTTCTAAATTCTAGCGGTACAAGCCGAGTCTATCCAGTCTTTCTTCATATGAAAGTCCTGCCATCCCAGGAATCAGTCTGGTGAACTTTCTCTGTACTCCCTCTATGGCAAGAATGTCTTTCCTCAGATTAGGAGACCAAAACTGTACACAATACTCCAGGTGTGGTCTCACCAAGACCCTGTACAACTGCAGTAGAACCTCCCTGCTCTTATACTCAAATCCTTTTGCTATGAATGCTAACATACCATTCGCTTTCTTCACTGCCTGCTGCACCTGCATGCCTACTTTCAATGACTGGTCATGACACCCAGGTCTCGTTCCATCGCCCCTTTTCCTAATCGGCCACCATTCAAATAATAGTCTACTTTCCTGTTTTTGCCACCAAAGTGGATAACCTCACATTTATCCACATTATACTGCATCTGCCATGCATTTGCCCACTCACCCAACCTATCCAAGTCACCTTGCAGCCTCCTAGCATCTTCCTCACAGCTAACACTGCCCCCCAGCTTCGTGTCATCCGCAAACTTGGAGATGTTGCATTCAATTCCCTCATCCAGATCATTAATATATATTGTAAATAGCTGGGGTCCTAGCACTGAGCCTTGCGGCACCCCACTAGTCACTGCCTGCCATTCTGAAAAGGACCCGTTTCCTGGCTTCCTGTCTGCCAGCCAGTTCTCTATCCACATCAATACTGAACCCCCAATACCGTGTGATTTAAGTTTGCATACTAATCTCTTATGTGGGACCTTGTCGAAAGCCTCTGAAAGTCCAGATACACCATATCCACTGGTTCTCCCTTATCCACTCTATTAGTTACATCCTCGAAAAATTCTATAAGATTCGTCAGACATGATTTACCTTTCATAAATCCATGCTGCCTTTGTCCAATGATTTCACCACTTTCCAAATGTGCTGCTATCCCATCTTTAATAACTGACTCTAGTATTTCCCCCAATACCGATGTTAGACTAACTGGTCTGTAATTCCCCGTTTTCTCTCTCTCTTTTTAAAAAGTGGGGTTACATTAGCTACCCTCCAATCCTCAGGAACTACTCCAGAATCTGAACAGTTTTGAAAAATTATCTCTAATGCATCCACTATTTCTGGGGCTACTTCCTTAAGCACTCTGGGATGCAGCCTATCTGGCCCTGGGGATTTATCGGCCTTTAATACATTCAATTTACCTAAAACCACTTCATGGCTAACCTGGATTTCACTCAGTTCCACCATCTCATTTGACCCCCCGTCCCCTGCTATTTCCGGCAGATTATTTATGTCTTCCTTAGTGAAGACAGAACCAAAGTAGTTATTCAATTGGTCTGCCATGTCCTTGTTCCCCATGATCAATTCACCTGTTTCTGACTGCAAGGGACCTACATTTGTTTTAACTAACCTTTTTCTCTTCACATATCTATAAAAACATTTTCAGTCAGTTTTTATGTTCCCTGCCAGTTTTCTTTCATAATCTATTTTCCCTTTCCTAATTATGCCCTTTGTCCTCATCTGCTGGACCCTGAATTTCTCCCAGTCCTCTGGTAGGCTGCTTTTTTTTTGGCTAGTTTGTATGCTTCATCTTTTGTTTTGATACAATCCCTGATTTCCCTTGTTATCCACGAATGCGCTACCTTCCCCGATTTATTCTTTTGCCAAATTGGGATGAACAATTGTTGTAGTTCATCCATGCAGTCTTTAAATGCTTTCAATTGCATATCCACCGTCAACCCTTTAAGAATCAATTGCCAGTCTATCTTGGCCAATTCATGTAAAGACAATGCTACGGTTGTTATGGGAAATTTCAACATGCAAGTAGACTGGGAAAATCAGGTTGGTGCTGGACCCCAAGAAAGGGAGTTTGTGGAGTGCCTCCGTGATGGATACTTAGAGCAGCTTGTATTGGAGTCTACCAGGGAGAAGGAAATTCTGGATTTAGTGTTCTGTAATGAACCTGATTTGATCAAGGAACTTGAGGCTAAGGAGCTATTAGGTAGTGACCATATTATAGTCAAGTTTAATCTACAATTGGAGAGGTAGAAGGGTAAATCGGAGGTGTCAGTGTTACAGTTGAATAAAGGGGACTATGGAGCCATGAGGGAGGTGCTGGCTAAAGTTGACAGGAAAGGTACCCTAGCATGAACGACAGTGGAACAACAATGGCAGGTATTTCTGGGACTAATACAGAAGGTGCAGGATCGGTTCATTCCAAAGAGGGAGAAAAATTCCAAGGGGAGTAAGGGGCGACCGTGGCTGACAAGGGATGTCAGGGACAGTATAAAAATAAAAGAGAAGAAGTACAACGTAACAAAGATGAGCGGGAAGCAAGAGGATTGGGTAATGTTTAAAGAACAACAGAAGATAACTAAAAAGGCAATACTGGGAGAAAAGATGAGGTACGAAGGTAAGCTAGCCAAGAATATAAAGGAGGATAGTAAAAGCTTCTTTAGGTATGTGAAGAGGAAACAAATAGTTAAGACCAAAGTTGGAACCTTGAAGACTGTAAAGGGTGAATTTATTATGGGGAACAAGGAAATGGCAGATGAGTTGAACAGGTACTTTGGATCCGTCTTCACTAAGGAGGACACAAACAATCTTCCTGATATAGTAGTGGCCAGAGGATCTGGGGTGACGGAGGAACTGAAGGGAATCCACATTAAGCAGGAAATGATGTTGGCTAAACTGATGGGACTGAAGGCTGATAAATCGCCAGGGCCTGATGGTCTGCATCCCAGGGTACTTAAGGAAGTGGCTCTAGAAATCGTGGACGCATTGGTGATAATTTTCCAATGTTCTATAGATTCAGGATCAGTTCCTATGGATTGGAGGGTAGCTAATGTTATCCCACTTTTTAATAAAGGCGAGAGAGAGAAAACTGGGAATTATAGACCAGTTAGCCTGACATCGGTGGTGGGGAAGATGCTGGAGTCAATTATAAAAGATGAAATAGCCGCACATTTGGATAGCAGTAACAGGATCGGTCCGAGTCAGCATGGATTTACGAAGGGGAAATCATGCTTGACTAATCTTCTAGAATTTTTTTAGGATGTAACTAGGAAAAATGGACAAGGGAGAGCCAGTGGATGTAGTGTACCTGGACTTTCGGAAAGCATTTGATAAGGTCCCACATATGAGATTGGTGGGCAAAATCAGGGCACATGGTATTGGGGGTAGAGTGCTGACATGGATAGAAAATTGGTTGGCAAACAGGAAACAAAGAGTAGGGATTAGGTGAGTGGGCAAATGCATGGCAGATACAGCAGACAGTGAAGAAAGCAAATGGCATGTTGGCCTTTATAACAAGAGGAGTTGAGTATTGGAGGTCCTTCTGCAGTTGTACAGGGCCCTAGTGAAACCACACCTGGAGTATTGTGTGCAGTTTTGGCCCCCTAATTTGAGGAAGGACATTCTTGCTATTGAGGGAGTGCAGCGTAGGTTTACAAGGTTAATTCCTGGGATGGCGGGACTGTCATATGCTGAGAGAATGGAGCAGCTGGGCTTGTATACTCTCCAGTTTAGAAGGATGAGAGGAGATCGATATCATTGAAACATATAAGATTATTAAGGGTTTGGACATGCTAGAGGCAGGAAACATGTTCCTGATGTTGGGGGAATCCAGAACGAGGGGCCACACTTTAAGAATAAGGGGTAAGCCATGTAGAACGGAGACGAGGAAACACTTCTTCACACAGAGAGTTGTGAGTGTGGAATTCTCTGCCTAAGAGGGCGGTGGGGGACAGTTCTCTGGATGCTTTCAAGAGAGAGCTGGATAGGGCTCTTAAAGATAGCGGAGTCAAGGAATATGGGGAGAAGGCAGGAACGGGGTACTGATTTGGGATGATCAGCCAGGATCACATTGAATGGTGGTGCTGGTTCTAAGGGCTGAATGGCCTACTCCTGCACTTATTGTCTATTGTCTCCTGCACTCCACGGTCACTCCCCTTTCTCACAGTCACCCACATTCGCTCTTCCTGTATCCTTGACGTGACAACCTCACTGCAGGTCCTGTCCAGGAAACTCATGATTTCCCAGATGGCCCTGAGGTCATCCAGTTGCTTCTCCAGTTCCCTAACACGTTCGTTCAGGAGGTGAACCTGGACACAATTTCTGCAGGTGTAGTTTCCAGAAGCACCAGCAGTGTTCCTGTCTTCCAACATCCTGCAGGAAACACACTGCTCCAACATGCCTGTCATTTCCTCAGAAGACAAGCCTCAATTTCCAGCAAGTGTGGCCTCCTTGCCTCAGCCTCCTCGCTGAAGACTCTTGAGCCAAAGACTTGCACTTTTCTCACAAGGCACTTCCCTCGACTGGCCGCTCGCTCGGGGGAAGTGCCCTCTAGAGCAACCTTGCTTATATTGGCTGATTTTAATTGCCTAATTTGCCAATTTACCAATTTGCAAATTCGATTCCTCAGCCAATCCCTGCTTTCCTTCACGGCTGCCCCTCCTGCTCCGACGTCTTGAAGGTTTGAGATTTAGCTGGTCCCGTCTGGCATTTAAACAACTGCCGCTACCGCTCTCAGCCACTCCCCGCTCCCCTTCACCTGATGCCACTCAAGTTCCAACCTCCTTGAACAGTACGTGCTGTAACTGGTCCCGCCTGGATTTTAACACAGTAATAACTCCTCTGAGCTTACCTCTCAGCAAATCCCCGGGCTGGGAGATTGCAACCTTCACGTGGTCCGCCCTGTTTCGACGAATGCAATCAACCTGGCGTGCACAATGAAATAAGATCAAATAGAACAAGTTGTCCTCCAACTCTAGGCTGTGCACCTCTTGAAAATAAATGAATTCATTTTGGTTCGTCGTTGCAAGTAGCTGTGTTTAATCGGGTTGAATTCAGTGCAGAAAAATATCTACGCTAGATGAGGAAATCGCAGTTGTCTACATGAAGGTGGGAGGGAGGGAGGGGGCATCTATTAACGGATTTGAATACAATGATTTGTCATTCCTGAACAACTGTGACCTGTGAAGCAACAGAATTATTCAAGAAAGCTCCATGCTGAGAGCAGAAAAGGTTATTAAAACACAGAGCACCAATGCTTACATTAATAAGGGTTTGACTTCAAGAGGAAAATTTGAACTTCTAGATGTGAATATCACAAGCAATCATGTTTGACAGCAATTCAAAGAAATATTTTCCTCAATCCAATTGATTTGTAAAAGTGCCTCCCAGCTGACATTGGTGGGTGGATTAATTACTTGGTTTAGCCGAAGAATGCTTAGTTACTGACTGGAGACACATTCCACAGGGCATTTGTCACAATGATGAAAGTCAAGCATAAGGTTGCAGTCCATTGACGCACAAACTCCAGATCCCTGCCCCATGTATTGGCTCTCGATGACCAGGAAGGTTGTCATTTCCTTTCATATAAATGGCCTTGTCCTAGCTGGCTGGATTGCTGTGAAGATAAAAATGGTGCTATTGAGTCACTTTCCAGAGACTTGTACTTCAAACTGACATTCCCTCTGTAGTATTAATTTAATGGAATGTTGGAACCAGTAACATTTGATCTAGACCTTAAAACAAGGTTCCAACTGCCCCTCAGTGGCATGTAATAGATCTTGCAATACCATGAAGAACAATTTTTTTTCTACTTATTGGAATTTGTCCATGTACAAGTTCTAACCACTATTACAACAAATCTTAAGCTACAAGATTCAAGATTCAAGAGAGGTTTTTGTCATGTGTCCCAGATAGGACAATGAAATTCTTGCTTTGCTTCAGCACAACAGAATATAGTAGGCATTGACTACAGAACAGATCAGTCTGTCCATATACCATGATATAACTATATACACACATGAATAGATAAACAGATAAAGTGAAAATAAAGAGATAATGGGGTATTAATGATCAGAGTTTTGTTTCAGTTGAGTTTAATAGTCTGATGGCTGTGGGGAAGTAGCTATTCCTGAACCTGGACGTTGCAGTCTTCAGGCTCCCGTACCTTCTACCTGAAGGTAGCGGGGAGATGAGTGTGTGGCCAGGATGATTGGGGTCCTTGATGATGCTGCCAGGCCTTTTGAGACAGCGACTGCGATAGATCCCCTCAATGGTTGGGAGGTCAGAGCCAATGATGGACTGGGCAGTGTTTACTACTTTTTGTAGTCTTTTCCGCTCCTGGGCACTGAAGTTGCCGAACCAAGCCACGATGCAACCGGTCAGCAAGCTCTCTACTGTGCACCTATAGAAGTTAGAGAGAGTCTCCTTGACATACTGACTCTCCGTAATCTTCTCGGGAAGTAGACGCTGATGTGCTTTCTTTATAATTGCATCTGTGTTCTCGGACCAGGAGAGATCTTCAGAAATATGCACGCCCAGGAATTTGAAGCTTTTCACCCTCTCTACCATCGACCCATTGATATAAACTGGACTGATATAAACTGGACCCCTTCCAAAGTCCGCAATCAGTTCCTTGGTTTTGCTGGTGTTGAGAGTCGGGTTATTGTGCTGGCACCATATGGACAGTCGCTCGATCTCTCTTCTATACTCTGACTCACCCCATCAGTGATACGTCCTACAACAGGGGTGTCGTCAGCGAACTTGATGATGGAGTTCGCACTATGACCAGCTACGCAGTCATGAGTATAGAGTGAGTACAGCAGGGGGCTGAACACGCAGCCTTGAGGTGCTCCCCTGCTGATTGTTATCGAGGCTGACACATTGCCACCAATACGAACAGTCTGTGGTCTTTGAATGAGGAAGTCGAGGATCCATTTGCAGAGGGATACGCAGAGACCCAGATCTGAGAGCTTGGTAACCAGCTTGGAGGGATGATTGTGTTAAATGCCGAGCTGTAATCAATGAATAACAGCCTGACATATGAGTTTTTATTGTCCAAGTGGTTCAGAGCGGAGTGGAGGGCCAGCGAGATAGCGTCCACCGTTGATCTGCTGCACCGTTTAGCGACAATGCTAAATTCTAAAAAGCCATTGTAGAAAAAAAGTCAGATTTTTATTTTTTAATATTTTGCCATTGACATATTCTGACACTGTCAGAAGATGTGGTTCTTGTCTCGTGTGGTCTTTTTGTTTGCCTGTAGATCTTTATTTTCTTGACTTCCAACTTAACCAATTAATAACTTAATTTAATGAACAAGTAATGTTGACTGAAGATGAATTCTCTTGACCTAACACATTGAACACATGTAACACTCTCAGATATGGAGCTGATTGCAAAGTTGTATTTGTTGGAGTTGTTGTAATGCTTAACACATATTAATGTAACATGTGTAGGAAGGAACTGCAGATGCTGGTTTAAACCGAAGATAGACACAAAAAGCTGGAGTAACTCAGCGGGACAGGCAGCATCTCTGGAGAGAATCAATGGGTGACGTTTCGGGTCTGACGAAGAGTCTCGACCCGAAACATCACCCATTCCTTCTCTCCAGAGATGCTGCCTGTCTCGCTGAGTTACTCCTATGATAACCTTGGCAAATGTATACCTGCTGCATTGTTTACTCAGTAATATAGAATGCCTCCTTGTCCTCTACAAGCGAGTACACTTCACACAAACACACAAGATGAAAATGATCAGTTGTGGTGATATTTGGCTGGGGAGATGAACATTGGGCAGATCACTGGGGAAAAGCTGACTGTGGGACCACAGGCATTTTTAATGCCCTCCTGAAAAGACAGACAGGATCTTGACTAAATGTTCTACTCTTGGAGTCGTTCAACAAGGATACAGGCCTCCTGGTCCATCCGACCATCATGCATCCATTTACACTGATCCTGTTTTATTCTCCCACTCACCTAAATACTGTTTATCCTTCCAACCTGCATGTTTTTGGAATGCGAGGGGACTCTGGAGAAATCCTTGCATTCACAGGAAGAACATGCAGTGCTTGGAGAATTGTGAGGTCGCAACTGTCCTATTGTGTGGCAGTGTACTTCCTTCCCTCATGGCTCATACAAACACCGTGTGTAAGGCGATACCAGGTATGCAGTCTGATCGGCAAGATCAGATTTCTGGAATAGTTTAATCAAATCTCTTGTTGGCTTGAGTTACAGCTGGCGAATACCTAAGGCATGTCTGAACCTGGCTGCTCCCTGGGTAAGGGGTGCCTCCTTTAAGACATTGTGTCATTTCTCTTGCTGTAACCACAGTATATGTGGGTGGAGGGAATGAGAGCAATAGGTGGGAGTACAGGTGGGGCACAGGGGAGGAGGTGTGGGGAAGAGAGGGGAAGGGTTGTATAAGGTTATCTAAAATTGGAGAATTCAATGTTCATACCATTGTGTTGGAAGCTACTGAAGCAGAATATGAGTCGGTGTCCCGCCAGTTTGCGTGTGGCCTCACTCTGGCAATGGAGGATGCCCAGGATAGAAAGTTCAGTATGAGAATGAGAAGGGGAATTAAAATGGTTAGGCACCGGGGGATCCAGTAGATCTTGGCATACCGAGCGCAAATGTTCAGAGAAACGGTCGGTGAGTGAGTCTACGGTTGGTCTCGCCGATGTAGAAGAGGCCACATCGGGAACACCGGATGAAGTAGATCAGGTTAGAGGTGGTGCGCGTGAACTTTTGTCTCACCTGGAAGGACTGGTGGAGGTATAAGGATAGTTGTTACATCTCCTGTTGTTGCAGGGGAGAATACGTGGGGAGGGGGTGGTTAAGGTGGGAACGGATGTGAACTAAGGGGTTGTAGAGGGAGAGGTCTCTGCGGAAGGTGGAAAGTGGTGTAGATGGGAAGATGTGACTGGTAGTGGGATCGCAATGGAGGTGACGGAAAAGTTAGAGGATGATGTGGAGGCTGGTGGGGTGAAAGGTGAGGACCAAGGGAACTCTATCATTGTGCCGTCTTGGTGATGGGATTAGCACTGACCTAGACAATAGACAATAGGTGCAGGAGTAGGCCATTCAGCCCTTCGAGCCAGCACAGCCATTCAATGTGATCATGGCTGATCATCCCCAATTAATACCCCGTTCCTGCCTACTCCCCATATCCCCTGTCTCCGCTATTTTAAGAGCCCTATCTAGCTCTCTCTTGAAAGCATCCAGAGAACCTGCCTCCACCACCCTCTGAGGTAGAGAATTCAAGACTCTGTGAGAAAAAGTGTTTCCTTGTCTCCGTTCTAAATGGCCTACTCCTTATTCTTAAACTGAGGCCCCTGGTTCTGGACTCCCCCAACATCGGGAACATGTTTCCTGCCCCTAGTGTGTCCAAGCCCTTAACAATCTTATATGTTTCAATGAGATCCCCTCTCATCCTTATAAACGCCAGAGTGTACAAGCCCAGCTGCTCCATTCTCTCAGCATATGACAGTCCCGCCAACCCGGGAATAACCTTATAAACCTACGCTGCACTCCCTCAATAGCAAGAATGTCCTTCCTCAAATTAGGGGACCAAAACTGCACACAATACTCCAGGTGTGGTCTCACTAGGGCTATGTACAACTGCAGAAGGACCTCTTTGCTCCTATATTCGATTCCTCTTGTTATAAAGGCCAACATGCCATTCGCTTTCTTCACTGCCTGCTGTGCCTGCATGCTTACTTTCACAGACTGATGTACAAGGACCCCCAGATCCCGTTGTACTTCCCCTTTTCCCAACATAACGCCACTTAGATAGTAATCTGCCTTCCTGTTTTTGCTACCAAAGTGGATAGTCTCACATTTATCCGCATTAAACCTCATCTGCCATGCATCTGCCCACTCCCCCAACCTGTCCAAGTCACCCTGCATTCTCATAGCATCCTCCTCACAGTTCACACTGCCACCCAGCTTTGTGTCATCTGCAAATTTGCTAATGTTACTTTGAATCCCTTCATCCAAATAATTGATGTATATTGTAAATAGCTGTGGTCCCAGCACCGAGCCTTGCGGTACCCCACTAGTTACTGCCTGCCATTCTGAAAGGGACCCGTTAATCCCGACTCTTTGTTTCCTGTCTGCCAACCACTTCTCTATCCATGTCAGCACTCTACCCCCAATACCATGTGCCCTAATTTTGCCCACTAATCTTGTATGTGGGACCTTATCAAATGCTTTCCGAAAGTCCACGTACACTACATCCACTGGCTTTCACTTGTCCATTTTCCTAGTTACATTGTCAAAAAATTCCAGAAGATTAGTGCATAGTTCCCTGAAGGTGGAATCGCATGTAGATAGTGGTAAATAAAGCTTTTGGTGTGCTGGCCTTTATAAATCAGAGCATTGAATATAGGAGTAGGGAAGTAATGTTAAAATTGTACAAGGCATTGGTGAGACTAATTCTGGAGTATGGTGTACAATTTTGGTCGCCTAATTATGGGAAGGATGTCAACAAAATAGAGAGAGTACAGAGGAGGTTTACTAGAATGTTGCCTGGGTTCCAGCAACTAAGTTACAGAAAAAGGTTGAACAAGTTGGGTCTTTATTTTTTGGAGCGCAGAAGGTTAAGGGGGGACTTGATTGAGGTCTTTAAAATGATGAAAGGGATAGACAGAGTTGACATGGATAAGCTTTTCCCATTGAGGGTAGGGAAGATTCAAACAAGAGGGCATGACATGAGAATTAAGGGACAGAAGTTTAGGAGTAACATGAGGGGGAACTTCTTTACTCAGAGAGTGGTGGCTATGTGGAAATTGAGGGGTATGGTCTGAGTGCAGGTAGATGGGACTAGGGGAAAATAAATGGTCGGCACGGACTGGAAGGGCCGCGAAGGCCTGTTTCCGTGCTGTAATTGTTATATGGTTCTTATTATATGGTTATTAGTCAAGCATGATTTCCCCTTCGTAAATCCATGCTGACTCGGACCGATCCTGTTGCTGCTATCCAAATGTTCGCTATCTCATCTTTTATATTTGACTCCAGCATGTTCCCCACCACCGATGTCAGGCTAACTGGTCTATAATTCCCTGTTTTCTCTCACCCGCCTTTCTTAAAAAGTGGGATAACATTAGCTACCCTCCAATCCACAGGAACTGATCCTGAGTCGAAAGAACATTGGGAAATTATCACCAACGCATCCACGATTTCTAGAGCCACTTCCTTAAGTACACTAGGATGCAGACCATCAGGCCCAGAGGATTTATCAGCCTTCAGTCCCATTCACCTTTTTCGGTCTTCAAGGGTCCAATTTTGGTCTTAACTAATGTTTTCCTCTTCACAGACCTAAATAAGCTTTTACTATCCTGCTTTATATTCTTGGCTAGCTTACCTTCATACCTCATCTTTTCTTCCTGTATTGTCTTTTTGGTTATCTTCTGTTGTTCTTTAAACATTCCCCAATCCTCTTGCTTCCCGCTCATCTTTGCTACGTTGTACTTCTTCGCTTTAATTTTTATACTGTCCCTGACGTCCCTTGTCAGCCATGGTCGTCCCTTTCACCCCTTGGAATCTTTCTTCCTCCTAGGAATGAACTGATCCTGCACCTTCTGTATTATTCCTAGAAACACCTGCCATTTTTGTTCCACTGTCATCCCTGCTAGTGTATCTTTCCAGTCAACTTTGGCCAGCTCCTCCCTCATGGCCCCATAGTCCCCCTTATTCAACTGACACCTACGATCTACCATTCCCCCTCTCCAATTGTAGATTAAACATGACCATGTTATGGTCACTGCCTCCTAATGTCTCATTAACCTCGAGGTCCTTTTATCAAATCCAGTTCATTACATACCACTAAATCCAGAATTGCCTTCTCCCTGGTAGGCTCCAATACAAGCTGTTCTAAGAATCCATCACTCTACAAAATCCCTTTCTTGGGGTCCAGTACCAACCTGATTTTCACAGTCTACCTGCATGTTGAAATCTCCCATAAGAACCACAGCATTACTTTTGTTACATGGCAATTTTAACTCCTGATTCAACTTGCGCCATATGTCCAGGCTACTGTTTGGGGGCCTGTAGATTAGTCCCATTAGGGTCTTTTTACCCTTACAATTCCTTAGTTCTATGCATAATGACTCCACATCTCCTGTTTCAATGTCACCCCTTGCAAGGGACTGAATTTAATTCCTCACCAACAGGGCAACCCCACCCCCTCTGCCCACCTGTCTGTCTTTTCGATAGGAGGTATACCTTGAATATTCAGTTCCCAGCCCTGGTCCTCTTGCAGACATGTCTCAGTAATTCCCACAACATCATACTTGCCAGTTTCTAACTGAGCCTCAAGCTCGTCCACTTTATTCCTTATACTTTGCGCTCATAAACAACACTTTGACCTCTGTATTCGCGCCCCCCCTCGCAATTGGCCCTGACCTTACTCCGTTGTCCATTCTCAAGCTTTCCTTCCCATTAATTCGAGAATCTTTTGTAATATTTCCTGTAGTCACTTCCCCTTCAACTCCATCTTTATACTCCCAATTTGTCAATCCCTCCCCCCCACTATTTAGTTTAAACCCACACGTGTAGCCCTAGCAAACCTGCCTGCCAGAATGTCGGTCCCCCTCCAGTTCAGGTGAGGTCCCAGTGGTCTAGAAATCTAAATCCTTGCTCCCTGCACCAGCCCTTCAGCCACACATTCAGATCATATATCTCCCTATTCCTGTCCTCACTAGCATGAGGTACTGGAAGCAATCCAGAGATAACCACCCTAGATTTCAGGCATTTCAGTCTTCTCCCCAACTCTCTAAACTCATGTTGGAGAACTTCCTTCCTCTTCTTCCCGATGTCGTTTGTGCCTACGTGCACAACTACTGCCGGCTGTTCACCTTCTCTCTCGAGGATATTCTGAATTTGGCTCGTGACATCCTGAACCCTGGCCCCAGGGAGGCAACAGACCATCCTCATGTCTCGCCTGCCACCACAGAATCTCCTGTCCGCTCCTCGGTCAATGGAGACACCCACCACTAGGGCTCTGCCCGACGTCGGTCTCGCCCGTCGAGTCCCATCTCCAGGATTGGAGTCACCGACGTGTCCGCCACTCAGACTAGAAGCATCGTCTCCCCGGACAGTTCCCAAGAGGGCGTACCTGTCTTCATTAAGTACAGAAACCTGGGTCTCCTGCACGCCACGATTACCACCCTTTCTCTCCGTCACACACCTTGGTTCTTCCCGTATCCTCGGCGTGACTACCTGAATGTAGGTCCCGTCCAGGTAACTCTTGTTTTCCCAGATGGCCCTGAGGTCTTCCAGCTGCTTCTCCAGTGCCCCAACACGGTCCTTTAGGAGCTGAAGCTGGACGCACTTGCCACAGTTGTAGCAGCCAGAGGCTCCATCCGTGTCCCTGGGCTCCCACATTCTGCAAGCCTCACACTGTCTCATCTGCCCCAACATGTGTTCACCACGTTCCGTCCTCTCAAGCTTTATGCGTAGCCTCCTCTCCGAAGACTCTCGAGCCAAAGACTCACACTTTACTCACAAGCCGCTCCCTAAGAGCCGTTTTGCTTATATTGACTGATAAATTGCCTAATTTACCAATTTACAAACCAAATCCCTCAGTTTTCAACAGTTTTCCCCCTCTGACTCACTTCTAACTCTCCTCCCACTCGGGCTAGAGCCAATCACTGCTTTGTCCTGCTTCTCTTTGCTGCTGTTTCCTCAAAATCCACGGGAGCTCTGAGTAATAAGGCTTGGAATGATTCTAAAGGAACTACAGGACACAAAGATGATACAGGTGAGGGATCCCTCCATGATTGTAGAGGGGGAATCACATTTACTGAACAAAGAGGACATCTCGGACATCCTAAAATAGAATGTGTCACCTTGGGAGCAGATGCTGTGGAAAAATGATTAGAAATGATATTTCAATTGAGAACTGTTCCTGGACAGGCATTACTGGCAGTGAACAAAACTTAACAAGGTCATTTGAAAGCAAAAGATTAAACTATCTCAGTATTTCCAACACCATTTCACATGTAATATTTTTGGCACCGTCCTCCTTCTCAACAATTCCCAAGAGTTAAAAAGACCTCTTGTCCATTCATGTTCCAAACGTTGGCATATTTAACATTGAATTAATAATCCATTCACTGAACCTGCCAGTAAAGGCAGCAATTATCGTCCATTGATTGAGTGGTTTGTTGGCTCTTATAATAGTCAAGTCAACTGTAGTTCTGCGGAGTCACAAGTTGACTCAAATGTTAGGTTGGTGATTACGTGAAGAAGCCCGTCCAGGCCGCATGCGCGTCAATCTTCAAAGCAGCGGTATGAAATCACAAATAACAATGACCGAAGTGACGTAGTAAGATGCGTGACTTGAGAACTACCAGATGATCTTTATGAGAAACGGTTGGGCGTGGAGGGCACGTAATCACCAACGTAACTCATAAACTCAAGATCAAACTTCAAACTGGTAAGTTCTCGTTTAATCTTACTATTTTACTTCGGAGTCACGTGAGTGATTCCGTGAAGAGTTCGAAGCTTGTGATTTCATGCCGCAGATCGACATCTCGGCGTCTCACTGCATTGATGACTCAGGATGAGTGAATAATCAAAAATGCATTAAGCATGATATTGATTCAAATGTATTAATGGTTTACGTTAATAAAGAAATCAATAACAACCCCTGTAACTCAGGGGAGGCTAAAAAGTGGACGCAAAACAGAATGGGCAAAACCCCGGGTCATTAACCGGCCTATAGTAAAAAAAATGTTTTTAATCAATTCAGTTGACCATCCTGCGGTCACGAGGATATGGTCGATGTGCATGTCCATTGCATTGGCCGCTGACGTTGATGCTGACCTGGTGGAATGAGATATACAATCGTCAGTGTTAATACCTGCATAACCCAGAACCTGCTGCAGCCACCTTGAAATAGTCTGAACCGACCTTCCTTTGTGTAGTTGTTTGTTGATTAATAAACAATGCTGATTCCACATTTCTTAGGATTCTGGTGGCCTTGATATAATATAGCAAGCCTGTCCTCCCACATAGACGTGAGACCATGGGGTATCTGAAAAATGATCTTAAATCCTGCCACCCCTGGTCTGCTCTGCTTGTGTAGATCAGAATGTAAAATGTAATGGCACCTGCAGCCAATTCCATCTTATCTAGCCACTGCGTTGTAATGTTTGCCGTCATTGTGCTGATATTAGTGTCATAACTAAGGATGTAGCTGGAACCCCTTGGTGACGTAATATTAACACATTTTCAATAACCAGCAGCATATTTTTGTAGTGGGAGAACTTGTGTCAAGATCTCTTTAACAGCTCGATATCCGGGGTTGAACCCGACAGAGTGGTTCCCGTTTGTTGCAGCAGTAGTGTCTCTATAACTGAATTATTGTCAAATACCATTTAAGAATGAACTGGAAGATGTCAGTAATCTGTACCATATTAAATGTAACATTAACATTTAAACAAAATCACTTCCGATTCAAAATGTGTAAGTCAATAATTGTTTTATTATGCAAAGGCCGGTCTCCTGAACCACAGTTTGAACCAGCAAGTTTTCACTTTTTGGAATAACCGTATACCGTTGTATTATTATGCCTGATGAAGCAGGCAACATGGCTGCTTAGCCAGTCCGACAGTACTAACCCAAGCGGGGTCTTGCTGACTGTTTTAAGACCCGGTTAATGAGGCAAAAAATGGAGGAAGACATAAAAGAACATTCCTCCTTTTGTAGCGAGAATGTATTTCTCCACCCTATTGTGCCCCATAATTTTGCAATCAGTGAATAAACATGAACCAACATGTCGATATTCGATGTAGCATTGAACCATACTTTCATAATACTTTGATCCAATACCTATTCTGTGTTGTCATCGATCTGAACTGGATGATACACCAAAGGCAAGGAGATTATGTAATTATTACAGGATACTTTTAGTTGATTACCATGTGACTAACATATGTCACCACCGTAGTGTAGCAACTTGAAGTTGAGCATGTAGAATATGTATATTCGCTCAATAGCCCCTTACTCATGGGGCGCATCTAGCGTATATATTTAGTTGATACCAACAATTGAAGAATTGGTAACTCATGCAAATCTCCAATACCTCCAACAAGAGATGGAGTTCAGTTGTAATAACTGAATTCGACCGACTACACTACTGGAGCGAGTTCAAGTTCAAGTTCAAGTGAGTTTATTGTCATGTTCAGCAATGCTGAATACTGTTTTTTCATCATTGTGACTGAGGTAGCTTCAGCTGGCAATAGCATAAGGTTGTTAACAATGGTCTACATGTTGCTACTATATTGCCAATTACTCTTGATGAAATAAAAGTCCGTTTTATAACAGGTTGCTATTAACTCCAATCTCTTGCCACAGGGCAGAGTCATAGGCTAATTAATAATTAAAGGTAAATCCCAATGACCAACGAACAGTTTATCCCATTCCGCAATGTTTTACTGTTATTAGTACAGTTATATTGTCTTTGATAGCCTCTGTAATGGGAATTGCATAGCATGGATCTTTTAGACCCTTATGAATCTGTTGTTAGTTAGGAAAATAAGTTTTCATATTCGGAAAGTTCTTGACACTCTCCATTTTTCATAATAAACATGGCACTCCTGCCTTATTCCATGGGTGGTTTGCATGAGAACTTTGGCCTGATTTTCGAACCTTAACTTCAAAGATAACCCTGCCCATAATCCAAACTTGCTTGGAATGCCACTACTGTGCCTCAACCAGATGTTTTTATCCTTTGTGTGTTGTATAAACAAATGTAAATCTTACAGCTTGTGAACAGTGCACTTACCCATGTTTTGGAAGTGCTAGACCCACTTTGTTGAGTAGGGTTGGTAAGGTGTATGGAAATTCTGAGCTATCATGCTGCCCCCAGCTCCAGTGAACCACCTACTGCCGATGAGCGCCTAGGGTGTGACCTGAACGATGACCTTTGCCCGCCGTTGGCCTTAATTGATTCGTCTACCAGGTTTTTCTTCCCCTGTTGAATAGGCCTACCTGAATAACAGATTTGGCTGCTGGCTCTCACATACCCCTGTTGGCGCTGTTCACTGCCGGCACATATGTGCTTCAGTATGTTCTATTGACTTCTTTAGAGCCTGGAGTCAGTTATATCTTGACCTTTTGCTCTCCCCTCCTCAGAGAGAGCGATTCGTAGGCAGCCCTAGTAGGCGCTGCCGCAGGCCGCAGGCCGCAGGATACCTATGCTGATATGAACCCATTGGACCTATACCCGAATAGAGTATTCTGCTGGGATGGCAACTTTGTTGTCAGGAAAAGGTACCTCTGACACGTGCCCTTCATCCCTTGGGGTATGCCCCACGGCCATACCCTGAGACTCAGCGTCAGCCGGATACTGACCCGTCTTGGTCTCTGCCTCCAAGAGGGAGACCTGTAGCAGCTCTGTCAACTGGAGCTGCTGATGCGGCCTGCGGAGGTGGAACTTCTAGCTCAACCTCACCATCAGAGTCGGGGTCAGAACTAAAATGACCCATGGCTCACGCCTCCTCATCTATGAAGGTGCTATCAAACAGCTCTCTACTAGATGCTGCTGGCGCCTTTTTGTTCAGGATGGCGCTGACACTCCTCCTGCTGGCGTGTGCCCTGTTGTAGCACTGTATGCAACAGTTGCTGCATTTGGGATAGTCGTTTCAAACGCACTACCCAGCCCCGGTGAGGAATCATCCCCCAACTCTGTGGGCCTTGCTAACCAGCTCCGGTGGGGAATCATCCCCCAACTCCGTGGGCGTAGCAGACTTATGTGTGAACTTGAGCAACTCTGTCCCAGGCGTTTCCGGCGCCGCCTCTCGTAGAGACTGGCGCTTTTTGACATGAAGCAGCCCTGTACCAGGCGCTGCTCTCCCGTAGGCCGGTAATGTCACAATTGAAACAGCCCTGTATGAGGCGCTGCTGGCGCGGCTCTCCCGTAGGCCGGCACTTTCATACATGAAGCAGCCCTGTCAGGCACTGCTGGCGCGGCCTGTCCCATAGGCCCGCGCTATTACACATGAAGCAGCTCTATCCCAGGCGCTGCTGATGCGGCCTGTCCCATAGGCCCGCGCTATTACAGTGTAGGCTCACTAAATCAAAATTTTTAGTGTTCATCTTTACCTGTGAAGGGTTAATGCAATTTTTGACCCTTCACAGCAACTTGTGCTAAACAAGAAGAATTTCATTGTCAGGGACATATGACAATAACCTTTTATGACTTTTAACTTTGCTTTTAACTTTTAACTTTAAGAAAACACTATAACAAACATTAAACTGTATTATAAGATAAAAACCCTTGTAGCCCGACTCATCCGAGTCTAAATAGGGCAGAACGAGTCCTTTCTCCACCAATTCTATTCCCTGCCTGGGGACTGACGTCTGTGAGCCGCTAACCACACTGTCAGTGACTCTGGCATTATTTCCTTGCCATTCTGAGGTATCCCCGCAGGCTGGGAGCCGCTGACTGCCTTTTCAGCAGCTCCTTATCTCATAACCCGATCTTATCTCACAACCGGGGTTTCCCCACAGTCCATAACCGGCTCACTCGTCGGGCTGTGAAACTGGCTAGAACACATCTGTGAAGAGAGGCTCCTGCTCGAAAAAACCCTGGTAAGTACAAACGAACTTACCTTCTAGGTTGAACTTATCGTCGGCAGGAGCTCTGTGCTGCCAATCTGGTGCTTGCGCCGGTGCGGCTGACGTAATGACGCGCATGCGGCCTGGACGGGCTTCTTCACGGAATCACTCACATGACTCTGAAGTAAAATGGGGCCTGGAGAGTGTTGTAGAATTGCGAGCACAGAGAGATCAAAGGGTTCGAGTGCATGCTTCCCTGAAAGAGGTGACTCTGATTAACATGATGCAGAAGGTGTATGACATGTTTGCCTTCATCTGACCAGTCTTTGAGTGCAAGAGTTATGACATCATGTTATAGTTGTATAAGATATTGGTAAAACCACATCTAGGATATTGTGTGCAATTATCATAAGATCATGTGATAGGAGCAGGATTAGGCCATTCGGCCCATCAAGTCTACTCCGCCATTCAATCATGGCTGATCTATCTCTCCATCCTAACCCCATTCTTCTGCCTTCTCCCCATAACCTCTGACACCCATACTAACCAAGAATCTATCCACCTATCTATCTACCTACTTGGCCTCCACAGTTCTGATCACTTTACCAAAGAAGGATGTCGGAAATTTGAAAGGAGTCAGAAAAGATTCGCAAGGTGTTGTTGGGACTGGAGGCCTTGACTTGTAAGACAAGATACGCTGGGACTGTTTTCCCAGAGCAAACGAGGATGAGGGGTGACCTGGGGTGGAAGATTGCAACCTTCACGTGGTCCGCCTTGTTTCGACTAATGCAATCAACTCGACGTGCACAAACGGAAGATCAAATAGAACAAGTTGTCCAACAACTTTAGGCTGTGCACGCCACACGAAAGAAGAAGAAGGGGTGACCTTATAGAAGGTCAGGCCCCAATCATTATAAAACCATGATGGCCACACTCTCTTTCTGAGGGGAGGACAGTCTAAAACAAGAGGGTATAGGTTTACTGTGAGAGGGGAACATTTAAAATGGGACCTGAGGGGCAAGTTTTTCACAAGGACAAAGGAGGAAATTTATGTGTGGTGCCAGTGGAAATGGATGAGGTCCTTGATAGCAATTGTACTGTTTTTCACAAAGTAGTTGGGGGTCGATTATGTCGTGATCAGAGAAGGTTAAGTTGATATTCTGAAGCATGTTTATATTAAGCAGGAGGATGTGTTGGGTGTCTTAAAAAGCATTCAGGTGGGTAAGTTTCCAGGTCCTGATGTGAGCTATCCCAGGACACTGAGGGAAGCAAGAGAATAGATTGCTGAGGCCGAGACAGATATCTTTGTATCCTCTTTAGATACAGGTGAGTTCCCAGAAGACTGGAAAATAACCAATGAGGTTACCTTGTTTGAAAAAGGGAACACTGAGAAAACCAGGAAATTATTTGCTGGTAATCCTTACATCAATGGTGACGCATTTTGGTAGGTCAAAGCACGAGGAAAGTTTACAGTAAATGGCAGGACTCTTAGGAACACTGACATTTAGAGGGATCTTGGGGTGAAAGACCCCAATTCCTTACAAGTGGTGACACAAGTAAATTAAGAAGACGTGTGGCATCCTTGCCTTCCTTGAATATAAAAGTTGGGGTCAACTTTGGCTCGGTCACGTTTGGAGTATTGTGTGTAATTCTGATCAACACACTGACTAAAGGATGCAGTGGCTTTGGAGAGGGTGCAGAGGAGTTTCACTAGGATGTTGTCTGGATTGGAGGGTATTATGGATTGCATTATGGAAGTGGGGGGGGAGCACTACTCGAAAACGGTCTAGATCACAAATTTCCACAATGTGAAGCCAAGACATCTGTGAATGTGTCAAAAAACATATGTATTTACTTTTTTTCACAAATTCAATGAGAGGAAATTTTATTTTGTACCTCATATTTTTGAGTATTAATTTGTGAATTCTGCAAGAATGAATTTCTGTTACTTGAATGACATACACAGTGATCACCTGCATGAGCTGCAAGGGAAAATTAGACAAACTTGGACACAAAGTGCTGGAGTAACTCAACGGGTCAGACAGCATCTCTGGAGAACATGGATACATAACATTTCAGGTCAGGGGTATTTGACAATCTTGGATTATTTCTCTGGGGCATTGGCAGCTGAGGAGGCATCTGATGCAAGTTTATAAAATGATGAGAACCAGAGATAGGTTAAATAGTCAGAGTGCTTTTCCAAAAGTGGGGATTTCAAATGCAAGAGGGTACAGGTTTAGGTACAGGTGAAAAGGGTAACTTTTTTTTAACATAGAGTAGGTATGTTACAAAACTTATCTTCAGAGGCGCTGCTGTTTTGCCACTGGCCGTGTGCGCGACTTTGGCGCCTTTGAGGTTGTGGGGGGGGGGGGCAGGGTTAAAATGCGGTCTACTCCTGCCTGTCTGAGATATATTTTCTTGGGGTGCTAGCTAATGCAGAAGAATTGTTCCGACTGTGGTTCTGTGAATTTTTTTTTAAACCACGGGACAATTTCAGCGCTGGAGTAAAATAAAAATCCGCTTCTAATGCCGTCAACGCCGACAACGGGACGGATCTCACGTATGGGACAGCTAAATGTAAGCCGTTTATTTTACATATAAACGTGCTTCTTAGGATGACCTTAACCCAAATTTTACGTTGCAAAAAGATGATTTAGGCCCCATACGAACTGGCAGTAGTTTTCCTGCCGATATGGGGTTTAAATTCGCCGCAACTGCAACGTTCCAATCGACCGCGTTTCACAAAATCTCACTCGCAAGATGATTTAAATGGTCATTAATTTACGGGAATTAAACACTAAATTCCTTCCATTTGGCCTATAAATTCATGACAAAGAATTAAAAAAACATGTTATATTGTGAATTATTGTGTGAATGTTATTTGGACATTTAGGCTATTTAAAAATGTTAACCTTTTCTTGTGAAATGGATAGATGTTTAGATCTAGTAATTGAATTTTGTAATTAGCTACAATTAGGTAACTAACTAATTATATGCTTTAATTTCAGGTCCAAGTAAGATTGTTTCATATTTGTTTCAGAATGCTTCAATTTATAATAACTGAACATTTATTTCAGTTATCTTAATGATCACAGCTTTTGTGTTAAGTCAATAGAAAAGCAATAGGGAACAAGATGCTAATTTCTGAGTATGAAAATGGCCATAACCGTTTTAGTACTGAAGATATGAAAGTGAATTAGATGTCAAATTAAACTTATTTTTATGGTTTACCTGATGGGATGAATTGCAGACTTGATTTTTTAAATATCAGAATGTTGTAACATTGCTACATAGAGAGTGGTACCTGCCTGGAATGTGCTGTCAGGAGAGGTGGTAGTAGACAAGATAGACATTTTTAAGAGGAATTTAGAGAAACACATCAACAGACAAGGAATAGAGGGATGCAGGCAGATCAGGTTAGTTAGATTAGCTTCAGGGTAGCAGGGCTCGAAATTAGCGGTTGCCCGGGTGCCAATGGCAACTTGCAGTCCCGCCGGGCAACCTAAAGGCCATGCCATTTTGCCCGGCTTGGCAAGCAACCGGGACACTCGCCCGCTATCCGTGTCCGGGTCTCGGCTCTCTGCTTGGCGCTCGGCGCTAGCTCTCGGCTCTAGCTCTCGGCTCTCCATTCGGCGCTAGGCTCTCGGGTCTCCACTCAGGTCTCGGGTCTCAGGTCTCCGCTCGGCACGGCCGGCCGCCTTATACATGCGCACTGCCACGGCCAGCACATCATCGGCCGTAGTTGTGTGCATGTACGGCCCTGCACATGCGCACTGCCACGGCAACTGGTCGGCGTCGGCCACTGTCTCCCTCCCTTTGCAATTGTTCTGGCCACCATTCCTGTCCAGTCGCTGCCTCACCTTGAAAAAACAACGTAGAATCACTCCCTGGAGCTGCAGTAACTCCCTGGAGTAACTCTTGCTTCTTGGTTTCCTGGTCCTCCAAAAATATTCGAAATAGAATTTAAATTGGTGGACCAACCACCACCAAACTCTGAAAAATAACAGCCTATTGTATTTTATCTGTTTATTTATTGTGTGTATATATATGGTCTATAGTATATAGACACACTGAACTTTTATCTCCTGCTCTGTATTATGTTTACATATTCTGTTGTGCTGCAGCAAGCAAGAATGTCATTGCCCTATCTGAGACACATGACAATAAAACTCTCTTGATTCTTGACTTGGACTTAAGCAAAAAAGGGTTCTTGCGGAAAAAAAAGGTGCCTTAAATTTAGTTGCGTCTGGTTGGTACCTATGGTAGGGTGAAGACTATTCCATGCTTTAATTGTGCGGGGGAACTCCATGGAGCAGCCAGCATGTCTGGATAGAAACATTGGGTGACATTTTGGGTAGAAACCCTTCTTTACATTTCCTCTGTTTTTAGTGTTTTTAGTTTAATTTAAAGATACAGCGTGGCAACAGGCCCTTCGGCTCACCGAGTCCATGCCGACCACCGATCACCCGTACTCTAGTTCTATCCCACACATCAGCGACGTAAGTCAAGAGTGTTTTATTATAAACGAGAAAACAAAACTCTATACAGACAGCACCCATATTCAGGATCAATTCCGGGTCTCTGGCAATTTTAGGCAGCAAATCCATGGCCAATGTACTGCCCCAATTGCCTTGAACTGAATTAAAACATACAGGAGCTGTAAAGGGGGACATAGCGTCACTTAGAGATTTAAGACTGAAAATGGATAGTTTGTATTTTTTTGTAACCAAAGTTATCAACGTATAATTTTTTGTGTGTTGGGAAATAAAATATAGTGGCACAGTTGGTGGACTTGCTGCCTCACACACCAGAGATCTGTGTTCGATCCTGTCCTCGGGCACTGCCTGTTGAATTTGCACGTTCACCCTGCAAGTGTGTGGGTTTCCTCCCACGTCCCAAAGACACATTGGCTTTGTAGGTTAACTTGTATCTCTAAAATTGCCCCTAATGTGTAGGGAGTGGGTGAGGAAAGTGGGATAACAAAACTTGTGTGAATGGGTAGACAAAAATGCTGGAGAAACTCAGCAGGTGAGGCAGCGTCTATGAAGCGAAGGAAATGAGCGACGTTCCGGGTCGAGACCCTTCTTCAGACTGATGTCGGGAGGGGTGGGGGGGCTGGAAAAAGAAAGGAAGAGGTGGAGACAGTAGGCTGTGGGAGAGCTGAGAATGGGAGGGGAAGGAGGGAGAAAGCAAGGACTACCTGAAATTGGAGAAGCCAATGTTTATACCGCTGGGGTGTAAACTACCCAAGCAAAATATGAGGTGCTGTTCCGCCAATTTGCGGTGGGCCTCACTCTGGCCATGGAGGAGGCCCAGGACAGAAAGGTCGGATTTGGAATGGGAGGGGGAGTTGAAGTGCTGAGCCACCGTGAGATCAGGTTGGTTATTGCGAACTGAGTGGAGGTGTTGTGCGAAGCGATCGCCAAGCCTGCACTTGGTCTCACCGAGGTCGATCATACGCTGAATAACCATATTTTTGTTTGAAAGTGGAAAGAGATAATAGAAATTGCATTCATTGCAACGTGTAATAAGAGATGAGATACTGTATTGTAATTTTGCTGCATGTCATTGTGGTATATATCATGTCTTGATTGGTGAATATGTTTAGTTTGTGACTTTATTTGAAGCAGAAATAATATGTGAATGCTTTATTGACCATAATTCCGACTGGTAACTACGCACTTCGTCCGAGCACATTATCACACGCGCCATCAAGCCATCCTAAATGACCACCTAAACTGTCATTTGGCAACCTGAAAAGCTGCCGAGGTTGCCCGGCTGGCAACAGGGAAAAAAAGTTAAGCGAGAGTCCTGCGGGTAGGTACAGACATGGTTCCTGTGCATTCTGATATAATGGTAAGAAGCCAGTACATAACGAAGCATAACACAAAGTGCTGCAGGAACTTAGTGAGTCAGGCACCATCTAGGAGAGGAATAGACAAGTGACGTTTCTGGTCAGGATCCTTCTTTAGATTAAATCAACCCAAAATGGTGCCTGTCCATTCCCTCCCCAGGTGCTGCTTGACCCACTGAGTTCTTCCAGCACTTTGTGTTTTGCTCAATATTTCACCATCTTCAATCTCTTGTGTATATCTATGTAGTAAATCATTTTCTTGATGCACTAATACATGAAAAACTGGTGGAGCAAGCAATTCAAAAGGTGACAGGCCTAATGTTTTTATTTTAAAGAATCTGGGATGTTGATTAAAAAAAATCTTGCTCAGGTCCTCTTGGACTTAGATGAGACCAATGGGACAGAGCCTTGGTGAGACCACTGGACCATGTGCATTCTTGGTTTCCATATCTATGAAAGAACCAATTTTTCTTGGGGCAGTGCAGTTTACACATACCAGGCTGAGGGCTATACTTTAAGCACAGATTACTTAATTCAGAAGGAAGTGGGTTAGTCTCCGGGGAACATACAACATTTTGAAGACTGTTCACAATGCACAAACTGCAAGGTAATTCCCTCAGAATGGAGACAAGAACCAGGGTCATTTCTCTGGAAAAGGGGGGTCAACCATGTACAACTGAGTTGAGGAAAGCTTGCTTTTCACCAAGGGTTGTTAATTGCAACTCATGTTACAATTAGTCAATGGACGGTATGGTTTCTTGTTACAATTCAACATATGTTGTAATTTAATACAGTCATCTGTTTTATACCTCCAGGCTCAACCAGTTTAACCCCTTCCTGGCCAGCTTCCTGATCTAACATTAAAATCCATATTCCAATCCAATGGCACAGTGTACTGCTGTTAAACAAAATTACAGCTTAAAGGGGCTGTCCCTCTGCGGCGACCTAATTGCCGAGTTTAGAAGAGTTTGAAAAAGTGTCACGTTGAAGACCTCCTTCGACTACGTAGAAGACCTCCTTCGATCTCCTTCGACTATGTTGAAGATTAGCTTCGACTAGCTTCGGGAAAATTGGACACCGAATAGTAGAGAGTGAAGACTACCTCCTTCGATCTCCTTCGACCTCCCTTCGACTATGATGAAGACTATCTACGACTACCTTTGACTACCCTCGATTACCTACAAATAACAAGCCGACCAACTACAACCTACTTGGACTAAACCTACAAGTAAAAAAAAAAGATATTTTCCATGGCGACCTTTTTTTACTCACGGGCATTTTTCAGCATGTTGAAAAATACGCCGCGACCCAGCTGAGGCCTCGAGTATGCGGGGACTACTCTAGAGCATGAAGGAGAGTTACAAACACCTCCTAGGACCTCGTGTCGACCATGCTGTGAGTGAGTTGAGGGCAAACTCTTCTAAACTCGCCAATTAGGTCGCCGCAGTGGGACAGCCCCTTTACACTACAAATTCCACTGCTTTTACCAAGTAATATTCAAATGAAGATGAGAAACTAACATTGTAGTTTACATTACAAACTGAAACAGCAGTCCAATATTGTCATGCATATTATGACTCAACAACAACCTGATTTATATAATCCCTCTAATATAGTGAAATATTCCCAATCAGTCCCACAACTGCAAAGAAAATCCCACACTTAACCACAAAGGATGATGACACAGGCGACAAAAAGCCTGGTCAAAAAGGGAAAACTGGGACAGTTGGAGATATCACAGAGGGCAGAGAGAAACTTTCAGCGTAGGGAGAGGCATAGTCTAGTGATGTTACTAAACCTACTTTCAGCGGCGCTGCAGATCTGCCACTGGCTGTGTGTGCAACTCCGGAGCCTATGAGGGGGGGCGGGATTAAAATGCAGGTTTGTATCCCTTGTCGGAGAGCGATCTCCTTGGGCTGCTAGTTGATGGAGAAAAATCAATCGGACTTCCATTCCCGTTTTTGTTTAAACCGCTGGACAATTTAATCGCTGGATTAAAGTAAAAAGCGACTTCTAACGCCCTCAACACCTTCAACGTCACAGAACACAATATCAGGACAAAACAAGCGGTAAGTCGTTTATTTCACATATAATCTTGCTCCTTGGGGTGGCTTTAGTCTAATTTTACGATGCGAAAATGTTATATAGTCCCCAAACGATTCGGCCATGTCTTGCCTGCCGATACGGGCTTAACATTCACGGCAACGGCAAAGTTGCAATCGATCACATTCCAGAAACATTCACTCACAAGATGATTACAATTATCTTTTTTTGGACAATCATGTCATAAGAGCATCTAAATCGTTTATATTTTGTGTTATCGTCTATCGATAATCAATATTTTTATACTAAATATCCACAACAGTTTTAGCCACATGTATTGTGCAAAATATAATAATTTTGATTATATTGAGAGTGGATTTTTCTAGATTAATTTATGGGAATTAAACATTAAATTCCTTCCATTTCGCATATAAGTTCATGACAGTGAGATTTAAAAATCATGTTATATTGTGAATTCTTGTGTGAATGGGATTAGTTTGTTATTTGGATACTTAGGCTATTAAAATTTTGTAGCATTTTCTTAAGAAATGGATAGATGTTTAAATCTAGTAATTGAATTTAGATGAATTTAATTGATTAGATTAATTTAATTGATTTGATGAAACTGATCAATATGAATTTTTTGTTGGGTATTTACTATTTGTTTTAGCGTTTAACTTTATCATTTCTACCTTTTTTTTCTAAAACTGCAAATAATAACTTGTTTCGGTTAATGCTGTTCAGTGTTTTTTTTCCTTTACATATTAAATAGATGTCTCCAAAGAAGAAATGCAAAATTGTCAATCCAAATGCCCAGCAAAAGTGATGGTATTACAGTCTCAGTCACAGAGGTCAACGTCAGGAAATCCTTTAGAGGGGTCAACCCTGTGAAAAGCGCCTGGACCTGATGGTATACCCGGTCGTGTTCTAAAACCCTGTGCGGACCAACAGGCTGGAGTTTTTACGGACATTTTCAACCTCTCACTTCTGAGGTCTGAGGTCCCCACCTGCTTTAAAAGGGCATCAATTATACCAGTGCCCAAGAAGAGTAAGGTGCCGTGCCTCAATGACTATCGACCAGTGGCACTAACGCCTGTGGTGATGAAGTGCTTTGAGAGGTTGTTCATGGAGCAAATCAACTCCTACCTCGACAAAAACTTGGACCCACTGCAGTTCGCTTACCGCCACAACAGATCAACGGTGGATGCGATCTCGCTGGCCCTCCACTCCGCTCTGGACCACTTGGACAACAAAAACTCATATGTCAGGCTGTTATTCATTGATTACAGCTCGGCATTTAACACAATCATCCCCTCCAAGCTGGTTACCAAACTCTCAGAACTGGGTCTCTGCGCATCCTTCTGCAATTGGATCCTCGACTTCCTCATTCACAGACCACAGTCTGTTCGTATTGGTGGAAATGTGTCAGCCTCGATAAAAATCAGCACGGGAGCACCTCAAGGCTGTGTGCTCAGCCCCCTGCTGTACTCACTCTATACTCATGACAGCATAGCCAGTCATAGTGCGAACTCCATCATCAAGTTCGCCGACGACACCACTGTTGTGGGACGTATCACTGATGGGGATGAGTCAGAGTATAGAAGTGAGATCGAGCAACAGTCTATATGGTGCCAGCACAATAACCTGGCCCTCAACACCAGCAAAACCAAGGAACTGATTGTGGACTTTGGAAGGAGTAGGATGGGGCCCGCATTCCCGTTTATATCAACGGGACGATGGTTGAAAGGGTCAAGAACTTCAATTCCTGGGCGTGCACATCTCTGAAGATCTTTCCTGGTCCGAGAACATTAATACAATTATCAAGAAAGCACATCAGCGCCTCTACTTCCTGAGAAGATTACGGAGAGTCGGTTTGTAAAGGAGGACTCTCTCTAACTTTTACAGGTGCACAGTAGAGAGCATACTGACTGGTTGCATCGTGGCTTGGTTCGGCAACTTGAACGCCCTGGAGAGGAAAAGACTACAAAAAGTTGTAAACACTGCCCAGTCCATCATCGGCTCTGACCTTCATTCCATCGAGGGGATTTATCGCAGTTGCTGCCTCAAAAAGGTTGGCAGTATCATCAAGGACCCACACCATCCTGGCATCCTGGCCACACATTCATCTCCCTGCTATCTTCAGGTAGAAGGTACAAGAGCCTGAAGACTGCAACGACCAGGTTCAGGAATAGCTACTTCCCCATGGCCATCAGGATATTAAACTTGGCTCGGACAAAACTCTGATCATTAATAACCCATTATCTGTTATTTGCACTTGATCTGTTTATTTATTCATGTGTGCGTATATTTATATATGGTATATGGACACACTGATCTGTTTTGTAGTAAATGCCTTCTATGTTCTGTGTGCTGAAGCAAAGCAAGAATTTCATTGTCCTATCAGGGACACATGACAATAAGTTCACTTAGACTTGATTTAGGCAGCATTCGCAGAGATGATCCGAATTTGGACTACTCTAAATGTGATGATCTACAGGACATTCTTAATGGGGGAAGTAGTGGGCAGAAAGGCATGTCATGCGTGGTTTGAAGAGCAAAAACCTGCAGTTTACAATGCCAAAATTGAAAAGTTGAGGAAAACCAAGGTGTACAGAGTTGCTTATTGGTTACAATCTGAGGAGTATGATGATGCTACTGATTATGATATGCCAATGTACCAGCTAGCAACTGATCTTCTCCATAAAGATTTGGTCTATTGCTAGAAATTGTAATTTATTTATGTATCTGTTACGGACTGACAGCTTCTAATACAATAATATTAAAGTTCTGAATTTGAGAATATCACATTTTTGAATTTTCAAGGCAGTCTGGGTGTTTATTACTATTTCCGTCACAACGGTCAATTTTGTAATTAGCTACAATTAGGTAACTAACTAATTATATGGTTTAATTTCAGGTCATCCAAGTAAGATGTTTTATATTTATTTCAGAATGCTCCAATCTATAATAACTGTAAATTTCATTCAATTCTCTTAATTTTTAAGATATTATGGGCTTTTGACTGTCCTCGATCACAGCTTTTGTGTTAAGTCAATGGAAAAGCAATAGGGAACAAGATGCTAATTTCCGAGTATGAAAATGGCCATAACTTTTTTAATACTGAAGATATGAAAGTGAATTAGGTGTCAAATTAAAGTTCTTTTTATGCTTTATCTGATGGGATAAATTGCAGGCTTGATTTTTAACATCTCAAAATTTTGTAACATTCCTACAAAGTCATGAAGGGAATATGAGATATAGCGATGGCAGTTTTAGTATGAAGATGTTGTCGGATAGAACATAAAACATAGAACATAGAACAATAGGTGGATAGGGAGCCAGATTCTCATAGTGTGCATCATATTTTCTGAACGTCGCCGAGGAGCATTTTCCAAGTCTCAGCAGGTGAGGCAGCATGTGTGGAGAGAGTAGTAGTCAATGATTCAAGTCCAGTCCATAGAAACATAGAAAATAGGTGCAGGAGTAGACCATTCAGCCCTTCGAGCCTGCACCGCCATTCAATCTGATCATGGCTGATCATCCAACTTAGTATCCTGTACCTGCCTTCTCTCCATACCCCCTGATCCCTTTAGCCACAAGGAGCACATCTAGCTCCCTCTTAAATATAGCCAATGAACTAGCCTCAACTACCTTCTGTGGCAGAGAATTCCACAGACTCGCCACTCTCTGTGTGAAAAAAGATCTTCTCATCGCGGTCCTAAAAGACTTCCCCCTTATACTTAAACTGTGACCCCTTGTTCTGGAGTTCCCCAACAATCTTCCAGCATCTAGCCTGTGCAACCCCTTAAGAATTTTGTAAGCCTCTATAAGATCCCCCCTCAATCTCCTAAATTCCAGCGAGTACAAGCCGAGTCTATCCAGTCTTTCTTCATATGGAAGTCCTGCCATCCCAGGAATCAGTCTGGTGAACCTTCTCTGTACTCCCTCCATGGCAAGAATGTCTTTCCTCAGATTAGGAGACCAAAACTGTATGCAATAGTCCAGGTGTGGCCTCACCAAGACCCTGTACAACTGCAGTAGAACTCCCTGCTCTTGTACTCAAATCCTTTTGCTATGAATGTCAACATACCATTCGCTTTCTTCACTGCCTGCTGCACCTGCATGCCTACTTTCAATGACTGGTGTACCATGACACCCAGGTCTCGTTGCATCTCCCCTTTTCTTAATCGGCCACCATTCAGATAATAATCTACCCTCCTGTTTTTGCCGCCAAAGTGGATAACCTCACATTTATCCACATTATACTGCATTTGCCATGCATTTGTCCAGTCCAGGGTCATGCATTTGCCAGATTAGTCCAGTCCAGGGTCATGCATTTGCCAGATTAGTCCAGTCCAGGGTCATGCATTTGCCAGATTAGTCCAGTCCAGGGTCATGAATTTGCCAGATCAGTCCAGTCCAGGGTCATGCATTTGCCAGATCAGTCCAGTCCAGGGTCATGCATTTGCCAGATCAGTCCAGTCCAGGGTCATGCATTTGCCAGATTAGTCAGTCCAGGGTCATGCATTTGCGAGATCAGTCCAGTCCAGGGTCATGCATTTGCCAGATTAGTTCAGTCCAGGGTCATGCATTTGCCAGATTAGTCAGTCCAGGGTCATGCATTTGCCAGATTAGTCCAGTCTAGGGTCATGCATTTGCCAGATTAGTCCAGTCCAGGGTCATGCATTTGCCAGATCAGTCCAGTCCAGGGTCATGCATTTGCCAGATTAGTCCAGTCCAGGGTCATGCATTTGCCAGATCAGTCCAGTCCAGGGTCATGCATTTGCCAGATCAGTCCAGTCCAGGGTCATACATTTGCCAGATCAGTCCAGTCCAGGGTCATGCATTTGCCAGATTAGTCCAGTCCAGGGTCATGCATTTGCCAGATCAGTCCAGTCCAGGGTCATGCATTTGCCAGATTAGTCCAGTCCAGGGTCATGCATTTGCCAGATTAGTCCAGTCCAGGGTCATGCATTTGCCAGATCAGTCCAGTCCAGGGTCATGCATTTGCCAGATCAGTCCAGTCCAGGGTCATGCATTTGCCAGATCAGTCCAGTCCAGGGTCATGCATTTGCCAGATTAGTCCAGTCCAGGGTCATGCATTTGCCAGATCAGTCCAGTCCAGGGTCATGCATTTGCCAGATCAGTCCAGTCCAGGGTCATGCATTTGCCAGATCAGTCCAGTCCAGGGTCATGCATTTGCCAGATCAGTCCAGTCCAGGGTCATGCATTTGCCAGATCAGTCCAGTCCAGGGTCATGCATTTGCCAGATCAGTCCAGTCCAGGGTCATGCATTTGCCAGATCAGTCCAGTCCAGGGTCATGCATTTGCCAGATTAGTCCAGTCCAGGGTCATGCATTTGCCAGATTAGTCCAGTCCAGGGTCATGCATTTGCCAGATTAGTCCAGTCCAGGGTCATGCATTTGCCAGATCAGTCCAGTCCAGGGTCATGCATTTGCCAGATCAGTCCAGTCCAGGGTCATGCATTTGCCAGATCAGTCCAGTCCAGGGTCATACATTTGCCAGATCAGTCCAGTCCAGGGTCATGCATTTGCCAGATTAGTCCAGTCCAGGGTCATGCATTTGCCAGATCAGTCCAGTCCAGGGTCATGCATTTGCCAGATTAGTCCAGTCCAGGGTCATGCATTTGCCAGATTAGTCCAGTCCAGGGTCATGCATTTGCCAGATTAGTCCAGTCCAGGGTCATGCATTTGCCAGATCAGTCCAGTCCAGGGTCATGCATTTGCCAGATTAGTCCAGTCCAGGGTCATGCATTTGCCAGATCAGTCCAGTCCAGGGTCATGCATTTGCCAGATCAGTCCAGTCCAGGGTCATGCATTTGCCAGATTAGTCCAGTCCAGGGTCATGCATTTGCCAGATCAGTCCAGTCCAGGGTCAGGATCAGAGAGAGAAGCGGCGCGATTCCAGCACCAGCCTCTGGAAGGCGCTAGTTCTCGCAGGCGGGCGGGTTTGAAGGTTGCGCGGTTTCAATAGCGCCCGGCCCAGCTCGGCCCAGCCCAGCCCAGCCCGGGTTCTCCCTCCTTGCTCTTCCCCCAGGAGAAGGAGGCAGGGGCCGGAGCGGCGCTGACGCCAGGCCGGGGCTCGGGGCCCGGGGCTCGGCAGCCAGCCAGCCAGTGAGTGAGGCGCGACGCCGCCATGGCGACCCGCAGCCTGACGGAGCCGTTCGTGCTGATGCGCAACCGAGCGGCCCAGAGCCGGCATCTGCAGGCCGAGCAAGTGAGTAGAGAGCCGGATGCGTCCCTGGGCCACGGCGCTGTGGTGAGTCCCCGTCAGAGTGCCGTGAACTGCGGGAGAGGAGCAGCAACTCGGGCCGGCACGACTGGAGCAGCAATGACTGCCTGACCAGGGTCTGGGCTTAACATACACCCATCTATCCACAGACTAAATGTGTAGGAGGGAACTGCAGATGCTGCCTAACCTATTCACAGACAGGGTCAAGTTGTGGTTTACACGGCAGATGCACATCCACTGGGTTATTAAAGATCAATCTATCCAGAATGGCAGGGCTCTGAGTTCACTAGATCAGTGTATCCGCACAGTCAGGCCTGAGGGGTTATTATATATCAATATAAATTCAAATTCAGGGCCCCACAGTTAACCCCCTGGGGTTACAAGATAATATATCCGTGGTGATAGTTTTGGGGTTATTATGGATCAATATATTCACAGAGTCAGGGCTCTAGGGTTATATATAAATATCCAGAGAGTTAGGCCTCTGGGGCAGTTGTACACACATCAGTATATTCACTGTGATACGGGTTTGTAATTATTAAATATCACTATAACCAGGGGGTGGGAAGATTGCAACCTTCATGTGGTCCGCCCTGTTTTGATAAAAGCAATGAAATAAGATCAAACAGAACAAGTTGTCCTCCAACTTTAGGCTGTGTACGCCATACGCAAGAAGACTATAACCAGGGGATTCTATTGAAGTAGTAAGGTGTCGTCCAGGTGCATTGTGCTGTGTTGTGATATATAGTAAAGCCAGGTCAATGACAGTACTGTTGGTGTACTGATATATCATCCATGCAATATTCTGTTACATTCCCAGAGTCAGGGCTCTGGTGTGCCTGTATATCAGTATATCATTGTGTTGGTGCACAGGGGTTATTTTTTATCAATGTATGCACAGGAACAATGCACAGGGACACGTTGGTACACCAACAGTTCTGTGACCTGGGTTTAGTCATTTATGGCCAGCTTCAGTTGGGACTGTGAAATGCCACCAAAACTTGGCGACTCTTGCATATAGTCTCAGCGGACTGTTTGTAGGTATTTTGTGCTTATTCTACTTGTGTAAGGCAAGAATCTTACTGGTCTACATGCCGAAAAAGAATTTCACTGTACCTTTGTACACGTGATAATAAAGCAACCATTGAAGCACTGAATATTAGAATAGCCACATGGTCTGGACTCTGGGATTATTATGTATTCCATTATCTTCAGGCCCAGGGTTTTGGGATTATTATGTTGGCTATGGTGGTGGCACATTTTTTAGCGGTTGAATTACCAGACTAGTAATCTGGGTATCTGGTTACTTGGTTATCTAGTGACCCATGTTCCAAACCAACTCTGCCAGTTGTGGAATTTTTATTTAGATAATAACATAGTTTTTTTTTTAAGTGATTAGGAATTATTAGCTTGTTGTAAAAAATCCTTTAGGAGAGGAAATCTGTCATATTTCCCGTTCTAACCACCATGTGGCTCTAGTGACGTTAACTATTAAATGCCCTCTGAAAAGGCCTCGCAAACCTGTTAATTTTAGAGCAATGAGAGACAGCCTTGCCCCCCATCTGTCATTTTACAGCCACTTGCAGCCAAAATGCACATTATTGCTTCGCAATTCACGTGTGCATTTGCAGCACTTTCATACATCAGAAGTGCATGCCATTAATATCAGTGTGTACATTCAGAGTAACCAATAATGCTAATTATGAGTTAATGGACACATTTAAAAGAAATAACTCATAAAACCAAAGTATTGTTTATGTTCCAATTTATATCATGTTACAGAATTATCCCACATTGGAAAATAAAAACCAATCTGTTATTGCTCTTCCACCCCTTTGAACTTCAACTGTCATGTATTGCCTCCTTTCAAACTTTTCAAAATGTATTTTAATGTACAGTTTTACTTACCTACCTGCCTATTTCACCAACAGCCACATATACACATGGAAAGTCAAAGGGTGTGCAGGAATGTGGCTGAAAAATTATCCAGTGAAATATATACATTGCACTAACAAGGATTTGACCTCTCCATTCGTTTTGATAATAGGTAATTGACCTGAAAGGTTAATCCTACTTTGGTGTCTTCAGATGCAGACCCAATGAGTAGTGGCAATATTTACAATTACACTTCCTTTCCCATTTCCACCAGGACTTTATCTACTCCTTCTACATTCATGACTTGGTGGTTGGAGAGCACAATGCCGTTATACAATATGTAGCTATCAGGCCCTCGTGAGTGACATTGAAGAACTTGATATTCCCTTATGGGGTAGGTGGGCATTGTAGATGTCTCCTCTCTCTACATTTGAGACCAAATATTTGCACAGTGAAGCCTTCACGTTCAGTTGAAACCTTGACTAATATTTGGTCACTCGCTATTTCTCACAATCCTGGTATTTTTCTGCCTTTGGTAGTTCTCCATGGCAATGAAAATCCTGCTGGGAGCCTGATGTGCAGTTGGGACACGTCAGAACTCTGAGAAACGGATTGGGATTGACTCAGATCTGGAGGGGTGGAAATCCTAACACTTCATCAGGCCTCTGTCTCCCTCTCATTCCCTTGTGACTATCCTGTGCAGTTCCTTAATACTTAAAATTAATTTCAAAAATTGTATTTGAATAGTTTCTAATTTGAAGCAATTTGGGGGAAAGTTGTCTTTATTTGCTAATAATAAATGTGTGCATAGGCATCGGTTGCGGCCTCTGCATGTGTTCTTTTGAGCTTTGCAGCTGACGTTGAAAGAGACATCTCTCTCCCTTGGTTTATGATGTTGTGATGCAATATTCTTTGCAGTCTATCATTGAGATGGTACGATTGTAGTTGGATCGATAGTTTTGCAAATGTGTTATTTCTAGTGCAGACAAAAGTAAGGAGCCAGATGATACTGTGTGGAATGTAGTAGGTGAGAAAGGGATGAGGAAGCGTATCAAAGTGGTGCTTAGAAATTGCAGGAAGGACGTGCAGATGCTGGTTTACACTGAAGATAGGCACAAAAGGCTGGAATAACTCAGCGGGATGGGCAGCATCTCTGGAGAGAAGGAATGAATGATGTTTCAGGTCGAGACCCTTCTTCAGAGTGGTGCTTAGAAATTGCTTGAATCTTGAAATGTTTATTAGTAATGGAGACAGCATGTTTTGCACAGCATGCCAAATTGTGATTGGGATGTACCTAACTGAATTTGATTGAGTGTTTGCAGCAGAGGACTTTGTTGTTTTTATATTATGGATCTGCAAGGTGAATTCAGATTTGTATTTGTCTCTTTTGAAATGTATGTCCAACCTCCTATCTCATAGCTAATCACCCCAGTGCTGGCATCACAATAATATGACTTCCCTTAGGCTGGTCACATTCCCTTTGTGCTTGCTGTTGGAACCAGGTTGTTGTCATGTCTCAGGCAGGGTTTTCCTTGGATTGATATTAAGCAGAGTATATTAGATAAGTCTGGCATTGAGCGAGGCTAGGGCAAGGCTTGATGGCCTCCAGTAGGAGGAACTCCTTGGTTGCTCATCAATGAAGTGGGATGATGATTTGACATTTTGTTTATCTGAGCAGCTGAGAATAAATAATGTCGGAAAGCCATCATGTTAGCATTACATGGTATCTGATGCTAGGTGTGCTGGTCATCTAGCCAATTCAGATAAGTGGTGATTTTATAAATGGATTATCCATTTACTTGCTGTATTTGAAATTAAAAGGAATTGGAACCTCACTCTCTGCAATTGAGCTTTAATTTTCTGAACAGACTAACTCCATTTGTATAACAATACCAGGCAAAACATAGGGTTATCTTTCTTAACTTAAATTGTCTATAAATTAGAAAGCATTAAGTAACTATGCTAAGGGGTTAACAAGAATATAATTATTATTATTACAAGGTGCATCCAGTATTTTGAGTTTTAATTTCAGTTTTGGTTTTATCTCGATCACTTGGTTGCAAACCTGCTAATAGCCATGATCCACTTGTGAACCAGAGGGGTGACTTCCAGTAATGAGGTGAGAGTGACTATTCTTGGCATCAAGGTAGCATTTAACCGAGTGCCAATTCAAGTAGATCTCGTGAAATTTAAGTCCAAGGGGAATTGTTTTTTTCCATTGGCTGCATCTGACACGGGACGATTATTGTGGTTGTGTGGAGGTCGGTCATCTCAGCCCCTGGGCATTGCTGCAGCAAGTCCATCGGCTGTAGTGACAATTGAGGTCCAACCCATTGTCAATTGTCACACAGTAAAGCTGAACAATAACTGCCTCTTCTGCTCACAATTCCATGTTAATTATTAAGAACACATCCAGCTTCCCGCATCACGTTAGATATGGGGATTAGATATGACAGTTTCTTGCCAAGAACTGAACAACGTTCAATTCCAAATAACATTTGCACCCCAGTGCCAGGCAGTGATTGAAAAGAAAAGAACCTATAATGCTGACGTAAATATATTGCAGCATCTGGAGAGTCAGTGGCCGAGGGGTGATGAGAGAATTTTAAAGGTTTTAAGCGGTTTAAAAGGCCTTTTATTGTCACGTGTACCAATTAAGGTACAGTGATATGCGAATTACCATACAGCCATATTAAAAATAGCAACAAGACACACAACTACATAAAAGTTAACATAAACGTCCACCACAGTGGATTCCCACATTCCTCATGGCAATACATAATTATCTTTGCTAATTTTTCTCCTGCGGTCGAGGCAGTTGAACCATCCGTCGGGGAGATCGAAGCTCCCGCATCGGGGCAATCGAAGCCCACGTATCGGGCGGTCGAAGCTCCTGCGGCTTAGAGTTCTAGATGTCGGTCTCTAAGCAGAGACCGAGAGCTCCATGATGTTAAAGTCTGCAGGCCCCCACAGTTGGAGCCCAAGGGTCGATCCCTGGCAAAGGGATCGCGGGCTCCACGATAGTAAGTCCACGGGCTTCCATGGTGGAGCTTTTGAAGTTGGTTTCCAGCAAAGGCCGCCAACTCCTCGCTGTTAGGCTGCAGTGTAGACGGAGATACGATCCGGGAAAAAATCACATGTCCATCGAGGTAAGAAATTAGCAAACATTTCCCCTAACCCCCGCCCCCATCCCACACATAAAACAAGCTAAGGAACACTAAAAACATACATTTAACACATACTAAAAAAACAACAAAAGGACAGACAGACTGTTGACGAGGCAGCCATTGCTGGCATCACCCGGTGGGGCATAGATAGAACTATAAGGGGCACAGATAGGGTACACGGCCAGTATCCTTTTCCCAGGGTGGCTGTGCAAAATGCTAGAGGGCGTAGCTTTAAAATGTGAGGAGGAAAGTTTGAAGGAGATGTGTGCGGCACATGTTTTAAACAGTGCGAGTTGTCTATAATGCAATGCCGGGAGTGATGCTGGAAGCAGATTAACTTGGGGGTGTTTAGGAGGCTTCTAGAAAGGCACATGAATATGCACGGAATGGAGATATATATATATATATCATGTGCAGGCATAAGGGATTAGTTTAATTCGGTATCATCTTCGGCACAGACATGACACGAGGGCAGTATCCTGTGCTTTACTCTTCTATACATGACAATATATACGTGACAATATAAAGAACCACTATTATGTTCTATATAAATGCTGGAATTCTCTGCCAACACTCCGATGTGTGCTTTCATCAAAAAGACAGCTTTGGTTCAAGTAGATGACTCTGCCATGTCTAAATGTCGGCCTGTTGGTGATGCTCACATCCCACTGAATTAAACTGAATTGAATTAAATTAGAACTGAATTAAAATATAATTTAATCAAGTTCTGCAAACAACTGTGTACATTACCGGTCTTAATAATGTAAGAACACAAAATGGTGAAAATAATCAACCAGACAGAAACCATTACAAGTAGGAAATGGACACTTTGTGGATGGTCATAGGAGGATTACCAGAATGCTGCCTGGATTAGAGGATATTAGTTATAAAGAGAGTTGGACAGCCTAGGATTGTTTTCTCTGGAACAATTGAGTTTGAGGGGAGACCTGATAAAGTATATAAAATAATAGAAGCATAGATTGGGTAGAGACGCATGACCTTTTTCCCAGGGTGGAAGGCGCAATGCTTCAAGGAGATGTGCGGGGCAAGTCTTTTGCGGAGGGTGGTGGGTGCCTGGAATGCGTTGCAAGGTGCGGTGGTGGTCGAGGCAGATATGATAGAGGTATTTAAGAGTTTTCTCATGGCGCATGGATGCTCAGTGGATGGAAGGATATTGGATTATGTGCATGCACGTGAGATTAGTTTATCTTGGCATTATGTTTGGCACAGACATGATGGGCTGAAGGGCCTGTTCCTGAGCAGTACTTTTCAATGTTCTATGAAGCCACAAAAATGTTAATATAATCACCACCAAATTAAAACGAAAACCCCGATAAATATTAATGAAACAGTCACCAGTATTAAAAACGCTTGAGATGTCTGTTTTTGAGGAGTTAAATTTTGGTTTGGTTCTGATTGGGAGTTGCTCACTGCGATAGAGAGATTGAAAGGATTTAAGTCTACAGGAAGACAGTGTGATTTAGAGCTGTGGTCTAATATTAAAGCTGTGAAAAGCGATTAGTGATGTATTTGAGGCGGCGCAGGATCTGTGAGAAACTTTACTTCACACCTTTGCAATATTCTCTAATTGCCGTGTTGTCCTTTGCCTGTAATTACTTTATAAAAACATTTAGTTTATTGTTGCTGGTGGCAGCAACCTTGTGCATCACATAAAATAATATGCTGCAGTGTTGGACTCGGGCTCAGAACCTGACATGAAATGTGTGCAGTGCAGAAACAAGGAACGGCCGGTTGTTACCTCCTCATGATCTGTGAACCTTGCTCACAACAATTTCTATGGGACTAGACAGTCGCATGAACATACATAATCAGCAAAATTAATATCCAGCCATGGAAGTTAGCTAATACCATGGAAAATAATAGTAAACTTTGAGGGTCCGTTATGTCGCAATATCACAGCTGAACAATGGAAAGGGGAACATTACATTGGCCGTGGAGTCTTTGGGTTAGGAAGAGGAGAAAATTAGTGATCCATTTTTCTGGTGATTATACAGTGAGCTGAATAGCCATATAAACTCCTGGTGCCGCCCCAGGTTGGTGCTAACCTCTTCAAAAATTAATCAGAAAAGAGAATTGTATTATAAAAATTCCAAGGGGAAGTTTATTTTCAATGCTTTTTCATGTTTATAAATGTGATATTTATCATCATCTGTAAAACATGTTTCTTGTCTGTTAAATTCAAGGGGGAGAAATGTAAAAGATCATTCCTGGCAGCGATTAATGACACAACTTTGACATTATATATTGCATTTGTTGGAGAGTTAACTACATATTGGAAAATGCAATTTGTGTTGGTGTGCCATTTGAAATGTGTTGCTGTGGGGTGTGATGTGTAAATACGGAATGCTGCATGTGTTGGTTTGGGGGATTTGTACACCGTTCTGGACCCAGCGTGAATGATGTTGGGACTGTCTGCACTCATTTCCTGATGGTAATAGCTCCACTGTAGTCACCACATTGACCATTCAATTTAGGAAGGCCACAGCTTGTCAAGGTGACAGAGCACCCAAGACAGTAATGGGCACTCAAAAACGTGGGTGAGGGCAATGTGGTGGGAACCAATTCTGCAATTTACTCACACTAACATTGAATGGGAATGGTTGATGTTGGGTGCCTGAAATAAACCATTCCTCACACTGAGTACACTTAAGCAGCAACAACAAAAATAGATTGGTGCTGGCAGGGAGCGGCCCTGAATGATGTACTAAAATTCTCAATCTATTGAATGCCCCTCTTTGCTTGGTCCCACCGTGTGTAGAAGAAAGGGTATCTTTTCTGTTATTTCAAAATGTGACATTTTTCCTTTTCATCATTTAATTCCAAGAAGGGCTATGAACACATGAGCTGTTGTTATTACTATTTACGTGCATGGGGTACATAATTCTAACAGTCTGGTCTGTGTTTATTCCTCTTGCATTACTCCACAGGATTCTGTTCACGCAGATCTGAGAAAACGGGAGCTTCAAAGAGAGGAGTGCATTTACACAACATCTTTCACAACCAAAAGGCACTCCCAAAGTAACTTCGAAAATGGAATTATGCTTATAAAGTGGGGAAGAACATTATTCAGTTTATGCACAGCAAATTCCCAAAACGCACTTTGAGGAAACTAACCTTGTTGTGTTGGAGATGTACATTGGCAACATTTGTGTAAAACTACCCTGATTTTCATGCCAATCTAAGATGGGTCTGCTCTGAAATACAGCACCTCCAACAACGCTGTGTTGCTCAGCCCTGCACTGGAGAAGTTTAGCCTCTCGGCATGAATGTTGTTTTCAAGTCTCAAGTTAGAGTTCTATCACAGAGAAGGGTGATAACATGTATTGTGGAAGAGAGTCTCAGTGCTGTTAGTTGAAGAATAATGTAGGTAGAACCAAAGATCTTGAGATAGTTTTGTTATAAACTGATAGGGTATGTAATTTAGATGAAACTGCGTGTTATTTATTGCATTTTACATTGGGGTTCTTGGGGGTAAGGATGAATGGCTTCTGGGCAATACTGTGGAATGTACTTGTGAGATATATATTTTAGATAATGAGGCAACGTATTGTACCAGCATTGTGCCTTTCATTGACACCTAATCATGTTTGTCGAGCGAGTGAGGGTGAAGTGGAAGGTGTGGTGTTAAAAGGGATGAGTTTTAAGAAGATATTGGAAACAGAAAGGAGGATGAAAGAATTTGGAGATGAGAGAGTACAGATGTTGTTGAAGGCAATGCTGACAGTTGTGGGGAGAAGTGAAGAATTTCACAAACTCAGTGTCAAGTGAACTTAAGTATTCAGGTCGGACGTGGAGGGATTCAAGATGTTGCAGAATTAGGAAAAGTAGAACTCGAAGGCATTTAAACACAACCATCAAACATTTAAAGTGACAGGTTCATAAGGTCACTAGATTAGGATTTCACACACCGCAAGAGATATATTAATTGGACTTGCAGACGTTGCACAAATCATTGGACATCTTTTATCCCTTTTTTTCCCAGTTTGCTGTTTTGTTATTTTGCGTTCATTTTATTTTTCTCAATCATTCATTGCGGTAGAAGGTTTCATATTCTCATCACACTCTGGGTAGAAATATTTTTCCTGAATTAATATGGCTAATTTGTCTTTTAAATTTATGTCTCTAGTGTTGGCCCAGCTGCAAATGGAAGCGTGGTGAAATGTATGTTGGGAGGATTTGAGTGGCCAGTCCAGGGGAGAATTGGAATAGTCAGGCCTGGAGGGGCCTGAAGGGTCAGTGAGGTTCTCAATCGTAACCGGAGCAAGGTGCAGGATATCATTGGCCTTGTTAGAGGTGGGCAGGATTTTTAATGGAGAGGAGATGGGGAGTTCAGCTCAGGAGCTATAAACCATGGCAGTTGCTAGCAATCTGTTGGATGTCTACTGAGGAAGAAAATTGAGTCGGTGTCTAAGGAATAGAGTTGGTTATGGTATTAATATTAGTTTATTGTTGTCATCTGTGCTGAGATATATTGTAAAACTTAATATGGGGATGTTGAGATGCGCCGTCATAGTGTTTTTCCAGAGGACATGGTGGATGTTGGGTTAATGGTGCCAGTACAGTGGCACTAGCTTGGTATTATTAACACCTTTGTTTGCAGATGATTTCTCCAAGGGTCAAATGTTTAAGCTACCGTTACTCCATAACAACTTTACTAAATAATCTGGATTGAAACATAATGCAGATGGAGTGTTGCTCTCTGAGTTCCTGAGTTAATGTTGTGAGCTGATAATTAAAGCCATGGAAGAATGTAGATTTTCTGGACAACATGTCAGCTTCAATCACCAACATCAGAAAATAGGTTCCATGGGTTATTTGTCTTCGGCTTTTGATGGATCTTGCTGTTTGTAAAATGGATGTTACATTTGCACATATGATAGAACCTGCAGTGCAAAAGCACATGAACAAATCAAGAATGTTTCTGAGAAGCGTTGGTAGCTTCAGAAATGTTAACCTTCAGAAGCAGTAATTATTTACAGTGAGAATCCATGAAGGGATAATGAGTTAGACCTGCCGTGGCAAATGACTAAATTATCAGCACAGCTTTCATTCTGCAGACAAATTCAGCTGGCTCAATACGGTAGATTCTCACCCACCATCTACCTCCACCAATATGCTTCAATGTGTTAGTTAGTTTACTTCATCTAATCTCATAAAAAGTTTTCCTTCCACTCCTTTTTGCTGTTGAAAATAAATAAAGTTCCAGGATCGATGCCATTGTTCGGAGGAATTTTGTTTATCTCCGGAAAATGTTAACTGCCTGTCCTTTGGCATTACACTGGGTACAAGTAGTGATACAGTTGTTGGGAATGCTGGATCTGTTAATTCACTGTCAACTCTGTTTTTTCTTGCCACCCGATCTGACAATCTGTATCTGTTCTCTGTTCTCTGGTCTTGGCTGGCTGGGTTGATGGATGCTACCAATCGCTGCAGGAGTTGGATGAGGTACTGTCCAATTTATCATTTTAATACTGCAAAGAATGAGCCTTTTGGTTCCAGAGCCCAAACTAATTTTGTGCTGAAAATCCATACTTAACACAAATGCCTAAATTGTCTTCAGACATTGATTCTGGATTTCTATCGAAATGCAGCTTCGCAGTAATACCCTTTGAAGTGAAACAATGCACCAACAATAATGTGCAATATTTTTGCAATAGGGTGGCACAGTGGTATAACGGTAGAGCTGCTGCCTCACAGCGGCAGGGGCCTTGGTTTCCATCCTGAATATGGGTGCTGTCTGTACGGAGTTTATACGTTCTCCCTGTGACTGCATGGATTTTCTCCAGGTGCTCTGGTTTCCTCCCACACTCCAAAGATGTACAGGTTTGTAGGTTAATTGGCTTTGGTGAAAATAGTAAATTGTCCCAAGAGTGCAGGATAATGTTAGTGTGATTGCTAGCCAGCGTGGACTTGGCGGGCTGAACGGCTAGTTTCAACGCTGTATCTCTAAAGTCAATATATATATATATAGCTGTCAAAGTGTCATACCATACAGTAAAGTCTGATTCCATTTATTTCCAATGGTATACCCAATTGATGAAAATTCACCCTGTCTTTTGCATGACTTTGAATACGCCTTGTATCTGGTCAGTTACAAACAGTTGCATGACCATCTCCTTTGGCTTCTGCCGTTGAAACCCGAGTCTGTGCTTGTGTAGTTGTATATCCTGAGAACTAGCCTGCAGATCATCAAGTGATGAGAAATTTCAGAAATTGAGTAGACTGGAGAAGCTGATTTTGTTCTTAGAATAAAGAAGATTAAAAGGAGATTATTCCTCTTTTATTTAAGCGAGATTGAAGTAAACCGCCTCCTTTAGTTCATGGTTCAAGGATCACCGGGTGCAGATTTAACTTTTTGTGCAAAAAATACAGGGACGAGTTAGGAGAAAGTGTTACCCTATGGTGGTTATAATGTAGAGCCCACAGGTATATCCCTCACTCCGCGTTTGCTTCAGTGAGGAGTGCAGGAGGACAGGCTGAATCATATGTACAGAAAAATGAAATGGCAAATTGCATTTTTGATTGAATGCATGCTAAATTGCAAAAACTGCATGCAATACACAAAACCATGGAATTCCACCATGAACAACAATGAACAATAAACAGGAAATGGAAAAAGAGGTATCCCCATTGTCCATATTCCGGGGCCGGGCAAGTGAGAGTGAAATACGTGGCTGAAATATTTACAATCACGTTCAGCCAGAAGAGATCATACCACTGCAGAAACCAGTCCTCGGGCAGTTGATTCACTCCATGTGATATGTAACCGGTGAGAGCAGTAGAGACAGCAAAGACAATGGGACATCTTGACTGTAGTCATGAAGACCTGTATTCCTGTACTGGCCACACCTATTCCCATATTGTTCCAGTACAATATCAGCAATGGCATCCGAAAAATGCATTAAAAAAAAAACAGAATGTATCCAATACTGACTAAATTACACACCTTTAACTTCTATCATCAGCAAGGTGTGGCGAACAATGCCATTACGTATCACTTACTCATCTATAACCTGCTCACCAATGTCCAGTTTTGGTTTCACCAGGACCATGACTACATCACAGCCTTGTTCCAAACATGGGCTAAAAGGCTGAATTCCAAACATATGGTGAGAGTGACTGCTTTTGACATCAAAGCTGCATTGACTGATTGCACTGTCAAGGAATGCTGGTAAAACCAAAGACAATGGTGACCGATGCTGGAGTTGTATCTTGGACAATGGAAGGTGGTTGTTGGAGGTTAATCATCCCAGTCCTAGAACATTGTTCAGGGGTTCTTAAGGGCTAGTGATATTTCTATATTCTTCCTTAAAACAATTAATAGGACAGTAATAGTTCAGGAAGAGAAAATATAGGTTTTGGGTTGTCAGGAATAGACCAGGGGTGCTGGTTCTTCAGGACGTACTAAGATTCAGACCCGCAACAATGAAAGAACTGAGATACATTTTCTCTGTCCAAACCTCAGATGTGTCATCAATGACTTTCCTTCAGTCACATGGTCTGAGGTGGGGAGGTATGGTTATGTTCACATACCATTTAACATAGAAACATAGAAAATAGGTGCAGGAGTAGGCCATTCGGCCCTTCGAGCCTGCACAGCCATTCAAAATGATCATGGCTGATCATCCAACTCAGTATCCCGTACCTGCCTTCTCTCCATACCCCCTGATCCCTCTAGCCACAAGGGCCACATCTAACTCCCTCTTAAATATTGCCAATGAACTGGCCTCAACTACCTTCTGTGGCAGAGAATTCCAGAGACTCGCCACTCTCTGTGCGAAAAATGTTTTTCTCAGCTCGGTCCTAAAAGACTTCCCCTTAACCTTAAACTGTGAGCCCTTGTTCTGGACTTCCCCAATATCGGGAACAATCTCCCTGCTTGTAGCCTGTCCAACCCCTTGAGAATTTTGTAAGTTTCTATAAGATCTCCTCTCAATCTTCTAAATTCTAGCGAGTACAAGCCGAGTCTAACCAGTCTTTCTTCATATGAAAGTCCCGACATCCCAGGAATCAGTCTAGTGAACCTTCTCTGTACTCCCTCTATGGCAAGAATGTCTTTCCTCAAATTTGGAGACCAAAACTGTACGCAATACTCCAGGTGTGGTCTCACCAAGACCCTGTACAACTGCAGTATAACCTCCCTGCTCCTATACTCAAATCCTTTTGCTATGAATGTAATTCCATTCACAACTCCTTCACTAGTGAAACACTTTATGTCTGCATGCAGCAAGGCGGCGATAAAATACAAGCATGAGCTGATAAGTAGTGAGTAGTATTTGTACCAGAAAAGTGCCAGAAAAATGACAATTTCCAACAAGAGGAGGTCTAACTACCCTTGGCTTCAATGGAATTGTCATGGCCAACTCCCTCACAACCAACGTTCTAGGGGTATCATTCACCAGAACTTGACCGGACCAGCCACATAAATGCTGTGGCTTCAAGAACAGTTCAGAGATTAGTATCAGCAATGAGTGACTCACTCACTGACATCCCAAGCCTTACTCCATCTACAAGCTACAAAACAATGCTCTTCTCTTGCCCAGATAATGTAGCTCGAACAACTGAAGACGCTCAACACTATCCAGGACAAAGCAGTACCCTCGAGTCAAGATCCATCCACTATCGAAGTATGCATTCCCTCCACCACTGCCTGATCGTGGCTGTGGTGGGTACCATTTGCAAAGTGCACTGCAACTACTCATCTAGGCTACTTTGCCCAAACTGCAGCCCCTACCATTAAGGAGGACAAAGGCAGCAGGGGGCATTGGAAGACCACCACCTGCGATTCCCCTCCAGTGATCATGGCATTTTGAGGAGATAACTAATCGGCTATAAATATTTGCCTTGCCAGCTATATCCACATTGTGTAGAAAGAATAAACTGAATCAGAGTTTTCTAAAGGGAATGTATAACACTTGAATGAGCATAAATTGCAAGGCTTGGGAGAAAGATCAAGCATTAGGGACTGATGATATCGCTCTTCTGGGAGTTGTCAGATACTTGATGTCCTAATAGATATACACTTTTGTGATTTACTTATCATGATTCTGTAGCTAGGATCCTCTCCCGCATTCACATTTATTCATATTCATGTTTCCTTGTAATGTATGAGGCCATTTAGCCATTTGGATCTAGCAATGTTACAAAATTTTGAGATTTAAAAAATCAAGTCTACAATTTATCCCATCAGATAAAGCATAAAAAGAAGTTTAATTTGACACCTAATTTACTTTCATATCTTCAGTATTAAGAAAGTTATGGCCATTTTCACACTCGGAAATTAGCATCTTGCTCCCCATTGCCTTTCAATTGACTTAACTCAAAAGCTGTGATCTGGAGAAGTTAAAAGCCCATAACTTTATTAAAAATTAAGAGAACTCAATGAAATTTTCAGTTATTATAGATTGAAGCATTCTGAAACAAATATTAAACAATCTTACTTGGATTACCTGAAATTAAAGCATATAATTAGTTAGTTATCTAATTGTAGCTAATTACAAAATTCAATGAGTAGATCTAAACATCTATCCATTTCTTAAGAAAAGATAAACTTTTTTTAAATTGCCTAAGTGTCCAAATAACATTCACACAATAATCCACAATATAACATAATTTTTAAATCTAATTTTCATGAATTTCTGGGCCAAATGGAAGGAATTTAGTGTTTTATGCCTGTAAATTAATGGCCATTTAAATCAACTAGCGAGTGGGTTTTAGTGGAATGCGGTGGATTAGAACGCTGTGGTTAGCGGTGAAGTTGGGAGGAAAAATATTGTTTGTTCATAGATTTTTTGGGACCCCATTTCGCAACATAAAAATATTATTAAAGCCTCCCGAAAAACCAACTTTTAATATAAAAATATACTATTTACCTTTTTTTCTCCCCTACGCAAAATCCTTCCGGTTGTCTGCGGTTACGGCTTTTGAAGGTGATTTTTAAATTACTCTAGTTAATAAATAATCTAGATTAATTTAAAAATACCTTCATTGATGAAATGTCGGAGCGATTTTTCTTCCGCAACAAAATCGCCCGACATTCATCGATTATCCCAGTCTGTCGAAAAACGGCACTTTAAGCCTGCCCCCCTCTGAAAGGCGCCAAAGTCGCGCACACGGGGAGCGGCAGAACTGCAGCGCCGCTAAAGGTAAATTTTGCAACATACCTATTTGGATCAATGCCGATTCCAAGCAGTCCTGTTCTTCCAATTTTTTCCCTGCCATTTATTCTCTTACATGTGCATATTAACAGCCTCCTGATTCTTATCTCACCGAACTATGTTGAGGATACTTTACAGTTGTCAATTAACCCACTAGTCAGCACATCTTCAGGATGCGAGAGGAAATATGAGCACCTGGTGGAAACTTGTTGAGTACAAATGCAAGAAAGCATAATAGGTCACATTGGAATGGGTTGGCAGGATCACAGGGAGAGCATACAAACTCTATTCACGGCATTCAAGTTCAGAATTGAACCGGGGTTGCAGGAGCTTGAGGCCGCTATTCTACCTGCAATGCCACAATGGCAACTATGTCTAACATGCACTGCATTTTCTCTGCCCTTTGAAATCTCCCCAGAAAGTCCTCTTCCGTCTCATTTTAATTTATTTAGAGTATTTTGACAACTTTTTCCAATGTGACCTATTGTGCTTTCTTGAATTCGTACTGGGCCTCAGTGCCCTTTTTACAATGTTGGAGGACTAGCAACATCTTTGAACTATTTTGCCAGTCTGTCATTTCCTACCCTCCCCTTAGAATGTTAACTTGCCTGATATTAATTACACATTTGTGACTTTCTGAAGTATTATTTTCTGTGATTAAGTTGTTACATTCCAGCTTGTACGAGGATGTTTAGGTTTGCTGAATGCATTTTCATTAGAGAGCAATAGTTGCATGATGTTCCACCCTGTGTTTGAACGTTAAGAAATATTCTAAATATTTTAATAAGGTCTTAAAAGGTCATGCGGTGAAAGAGTGCTTGAGTAGAATGAACAGCCAATGGTGCACAAGAGGGAAAATGAATTTTACAGTGTGTTACGTTTCCACCACCGATTTTCCGGCACCTTTGGTTCCAGAACCTTTCTGGATTATCCATTTTGCTGGACCAACAGAGGTCACGGCCTCCAAGAGGAGCACGACAGTACTGGAACGGAAGCCGAGATACTGGCCCACAAAGTCGGCTATGGGACCGGATCTGCTGGCTCCGGCTGAGCCAGAGGAGGGGGCAAATTCGACCCGCCGATCAGCTGAGGAAGATGACTATCACAACAGATCTGTCGGTTTGGGGATCTGTCGGCTCTGGCCAGACTGGAGTTTCAGTCCCAACCATAGGGCAAATTTGACCCGCCCATCGGCGCGGAAGTCCTCGTGCGGTCGAGATCGGCTGCCTTACCTAGGTGCCACATTTTCGGTGCGACTTCCGGGTAGGATATCAAGTGCGTTCTCATGATTTTATATGGATCAGAGGAGATGCTCGGCCTTCAGTTGCCAGAAAATCGATGGTGTACCTATAATGGAGTCTTCAGACTGTCTGGGAATTCATGACTGACTGGAAGTGAATTTTCAAGAGATTGATTAGTGGTTTGTTTTGGAGTTCTGGATTCTCTTGTATTTGCCTGGCTTTGAAAATAATGTGTTAATGTTGGAAAGAATGAGGAAAAGAACAAAGCCAAATTAAAGACAATTATGTATTGATGAAAAATAAGACCTTCCTCCAGTCATGAGAAGAGAGTTGGGTGATGTGAACGTGAATTGTATTAAGCAGTACAAAGAAGAGAAAGAACAAATAAAGATTAATTAAGAGCATTCTTAATTCTGAAGAAGGGTCTCGACCCGAAACATTGCCTATTTCCTTCGCTCCATAGATGCTGCCTCACCCGCTGAGTTTCTCCAGCATTTTTGTCTACTTTCAATTAAGAGCAAACATTCTTGTAATAAAAATATTTCCACTCGGTTGAAAAACCTCAAGGATCCTTATCAATCAATACTATAATTGGAATGATTGTGCAACAGAATTGTGAATTTTGTGGATTATTGGTAGGTGACCAAATTATGACTCTTCCAGTGAATCAGATATCATGGTCTATCAGATACCACATTCATCTGTAGTCGATGGGAAAAGTGGAGGGCACGGTCTCTGGGAATCTGGGGTTACAGTGCAGTGCCATTTTCAATTATACTACTGAGAGGGTTGCCAAAATTAAAATGTTTGAAGGTGGAGGATTGAGCATTGTTGTTCCCAGGGTATGGCCAATCTGTCCTTGGCCACCAAATTAAAAGATGGTTGTATTCTGAAAGCACACTCCAGTTTTATCCCTCGGTGTAATGCCTGACCACAAACCAAACCACTGATTATCCATTTGACAAAACTGACATAATTCCCTTAAATTGGACATTCACTTTTTCTTTGCAAATTGATACAAAGGAGCTTCTGTTGCAGAATGTGTCCGCCATGTGAAGTGTGAGGTGCGCAGTTTATAACTTGGTTGTTTTTGACATTTGCCATTTCTTTCCTCGTCCATTGATCTTGAAATTGAGGACTGTATATCAGATGCCAGTGGTTGGTATTGTAAAGCATGTTCTGTGCTGTAAACCTTATTGTATGCACAGAGACCATTAATCCTGTGTACAGATTGATTAGGTTGAAGGAAGGTAGAGGCACAGGAAAGTACTTGAGTAATAATACCCAAGGCCCGAAAGCACTGATGTTTGTCTGATGTGTGGGAAGAGAGCACTAACTGCATGTTTGCCTCGTTGACAGATTGCCAATGATCGCATGGCCTTGGTGTCTGGAATCGGCTTGGATCCAGAGGCTGCAATTAGTGTCAGCAAGAGACTACCTCCAAAGTGGGTGGATGGAACAGAGCAAGTAAGTGACAAGAACACCTCTGATTGATGCAGCCTCTGCTTTCCTAAGAAAGTTGGTGGGTGAATCCATCAATTCCATTTCAACCATATCCACTTAATCTCTCAATAAAAAAACAGAATATACTGGAAACATTCAGTGAGTCAAGCACCATCTGTGGTGAGAGAAACAGTGAACATTTCAGATGTGGATCCTTCATCAGCTGATCTGCATTTCCCTTTAATACCGTAATTTTCAATGTACTCAATGACAAAGTATCCACGGCTCTCTGAGGGTAGATGATTGAAGAATTGCAACTGTGTGTGAATAAATCCTGCTTAATCCCAGTTCTAAATGGTCTTCCCATTATTTTGAGACAATGCACCCTGTTCCAGACACCCAAGCGAAGGAAGGATTTTACTTGTTGCACCATTTCAGAAATGTCAACATTTTAATGAGGCATCTCTCATTCTTCTCAACCTGTGAGAATATAGACAGACGTATGCTGAGCTCTCTCTGTGTCAGCAATCTACTCATGCCAGAAGTTAATCTAAATAATTTTCATTACACTATATGTGATAGAATATATGTGATGCCTTCTGTTGGCTGAAGAGATCTAAATTATACACAGTACTCCTGACTGGGTTCACAAAGTTCTGCTCAGTAAGCTTCATTACCTTTGTATTCAAACAAACTTGAAATAAAGCATAACATTTACCTTCATAATTGCTTGCTGACATCTGTATAATTAAAAGTCTAAACTTGACCACTTCCTGTTTGCACTGTATATTGAATTTTAGAAAAAACGCTACCACTTACGGCCGTGATTTTTGGCCATCTTACTTGGAGTTCCCCTCCGCTCATCAGGTGCCGAGGATTTTTCCAATCGATGAAAAATAAAAGATATTAGTGTTTTAAAAATGTTGAGATTCTCCTGTCAATCACTGCCATGAAGGCTAGGCCCCTTCCGGTGGGAGGGGGGTGGACTATAAAATCCAGAAGTGTGGGCATGGCTCAGTCTGCAAGATGGGGGAGGGAGACTCTCAGTCTGAGCTGTGAGTGTGGCTTTATGGTGTTTTATGTCATTTTATGTGGTTCTATGGTGGTTTCACCCTGCTTGAAATGGTATGAAACTGCACTTGAATTTGGTGGCCTTGCACCCTGCTTGAAGTGGTATGAAACTGCACTTGAATTTGGTGGCCTTGCACCCTACTTGAAGTGGTAGGAAACTGCACTTGAATTTGGTGGCCTTGCACCCTGCTTGGAGTGGTAGGAAACTGCACTTGAATTTGGTAGCCTTGCACACTGCTTGAAATAGTAGGAAACTGCATTTGAATTTGGTGGCCTGCACTCTGCTTGAAATTGAATTTCAAGGAATAGCCATGAGTCAACTTCCAGCCCACCAGCCGTGAGTGAGTGAGCTGCCAGCACACCAGGCTTGAGTGACTGAGGTGCCAGCCCAAGAATCCATTCGGCCCACAATGGCCAAACTAGCCCTCTGGAAACCAGGCCCTTCAGCCCACAACACCCATACTAGCGCTCCAGAAATCATCTTCCCCCCCCCACACTGGCCACCCATTTTTAATTGGCGGCGAGGTGGAATATTGCGTTAGGGGACGAGCCCTCCCGTGTGAACATGGGGCCCAATGGGTCCAACTAGTACATGATATAATTTTTCCTGTGCATGTGCATTCAAGTCCCTCAGAATATTAATATTTAATGGATTTTCAATGTCATTTTTTAAATTCTTATTTTACATCTTCACATTTAAATGTATGCATTATGCTTCCCCACATACACTCCACCTGCCATCTCCTGGCCTGTTGATTAAAAGTATTTATATTCCTACACAGTTTCTTTACGCTATCCTCATAGGTCGTTCTGCCTCCACCTTTCTTTGTATTGTCAGCAAACATGATTGCACTTAGTCTCTTTATCAAAGTTAACTGATATAGATTGTAAATACCATAAAACGTCCTTAATCGGGCCCACTCATGACTTTGGACCTGAGCGTAGTTTTTTTCAGATCATTGGGAATATTCCCATTCATACTAAAATACACTTTCAATTCATTTTATTTAGGTGTCACACGGTAGAATAACAATGTTCCAGATAATCCAGTTTAAAGGAAATGTGGGAACTTAATGAGTTTAAAGGGAGGAACTAAGGCTTCAATGGAGGCTGGTAAGCAGAACCATGAAGTGGAGGCTCAGTGAGTTTAAAGGGAGTCAGGAGCTGGAACACCAGCCAGTGACCCAGGTGCTGAATCATTTTGGATTTTTGAATATAGCAGTAGAGGATTATCAAACTTTACTATAGCTGATCTTTGACCTGATCTAGCATCCTGCTAGCACGGCTGTCAACAAGAGTTTCTGCTGCTTGTAGCCTCTCCCAATCGTCTTACCATTGGAATACATTATCCCAAACACGATGCATTTTTTGTTTAACTGCTTTTTCTGTACCACATTACTAGATCCCATTTGAAAATCCAAACCTATCGTTCCTCATTCTATTAGTTAATTCCCTGTTAACTCATTCCCTGTTAATTAGATCCTTAAACGCAATTCAAACACGATTTTCCCTTTGTAAAACTGTGCTTTGTTTGCAGAATCGTTTTCCGATTTTCCATGTGCTCTGTTACCTTGTCATTAATAATGGATTTCATTATTTTCCAGGCAACTCCTGCCAGACTGAATGTATTACAACTCTCCACTTCCTTCTTTCTACCTTCTTATTCACTAGGACCATTCCAGAGTTTTGGGGAATTCTGGAACATTGTGAACAATGCCTTCATCACATTTGTTGCCATCTCTTTTAGAATCATGAATTCAGCCTTACAAATCCAATGATCTTTACATGATTAAGTCCAGTAATTTATTTCACAATTGTTCCTTATTCTCATTAAATCCTTGGTTTCCCACTATATCTGGTAGATTATTTGGCTTCTGTGAAAAAAATACAAAAAGTTGTGCAACAAAAAAAGTTTCATGTTTGGGGTCATTATCACGCATATCCATATTTTATTTTGCATTTGAATTTTCCTGCCTCAGCCTCTAAGGGTTCCACATCAGCTTTCGTTGATTTTTGCATAACTGGAGAAAGTTTTTCTTTTTATAATTCTTTCTATTTCGATCCAAGTCGAGGCCTGAGGGTCTTTACGGGAATGGTGGTGAGAATAGTGTTTGCTGAGAGTGCACTTTTTAGGCCCTTCTCATAATTGGGGTACAAGGTTTTGTTTATTGATTGTTGCATGTCACACAAGGCAAACCTGAAGCTTTGGAAAGAGTGAGGGAGATGGTGGTAGTGGAACAGACCTCGTGTCCAGCACTGATGGAACCTGGTCAGTTCGTGAATTATGATATGGAATTATGATATGATATTGCAGGTGAGTAACGAGAGAGGCAGTGAATGAATCTGGGGATCTCGGATATAATAGTGTAGGAATGAAAGAAAAAATAATAATATTCTGTAACTTTGGGTGGATGGGAAAGAATGGTATTTGGCAAGAAAAATATTTGTAACTGAACAATGGAGGGTTATTTGAGAATGATGTGGTCAACAATTGTAAGCTGTAGGCCGGATGAGAAGAGTTAGGAGAAATATTCTACCTTGGCAATAGTCATATAAAATACCATTTGCTAACGCTTATTTCAGTATGTCGGTAGAGTGGAAACCTATTTTGGAAAGTTCGCATCAGTACATGAGTGTCAGGATGAGTGGCTGCGAGTTAACATTTAATGATGCGTTTATTTCCTTTCTCTCTCTCTCTCTCCCCCCTTTAGATTCAGTTTGATATCACTAGAATAAAGCAGAAGATGAAGGAGCTTGCAAGTTTACATGACAAGTACTTGAACCGACCTACATTGGATGACAGCACTGCAGAAGAGCACGCGATAGAGATCACCACCCAAGAAATAACTCAGGTAGGGAATACTGAGGCAGCTGTAACAGAGAGGAAATGTTTAGAAGGCGAGATAAGGGTGCATTATGTGACCCTCAATTGGAAAGTCAACGTTTGTTTTCATGCGTTGGAGCAATGAGTGTAAAAGTCAGGATGTCATGATGCAGCTTTATAGGAGTTTGTTTCGGCTGCATTTGGATCATTGTGTGCAGTTCTAGTCGCCCCATTACAGTAGGGATGTGGAGACTTTGGAAAGGGTGCAGAGGAGGTTTACCAGAATGAATTAGGGGGTATTGGCTACAGGTAAATGTTGGACAGACTTGGATTGTTTTCTCTGGAATGCCAGAGGTTGTGGGGAGGCTTAATAGAAGAATATCAAATTATGAGGCATTTAACCTTTTTTCTCAGGAGGCAAAAATCAAATACTAGGGGGCATTGAATAGAATAGAATAGAATGCTATTTATTGTCATTCAAACAACTAGGTTTGAATGAAATTGCATTTCCTACAGTTTTTTTACATTACAAAAAAACCCTAAGACCCACACTCACCACAGTTTACACAAACATCCATCACAGTGAGTCTCCAACACCTCCTCACTGTGATGGAAGGCAAAGTCTTATCTCCTCCCTTTGTTCTTCACCCGTGGTCCAGCAGTCCAACTGCAGCGTCTAGGCGAACTCGGGTTCCGATGTTAAAGCCCCTGGTGGACGATGGTAAGTCCTGTGGCCATTAAGCAACGCCGGGCGATGTTAGGCTCCGGCTCCGTGTCCTTTAAACCCCGCGGTTTAATCAGTCCAACCTGCGGTCCAGCAGTCCAACTGCAGTGTCTAGGCGAACTGGGGCTCCGATGTTAGAGCCCTCGATGGACGATGGTAAGTCCCGTGGCTACTAACCTGCGCCGGGCGATGTTAGGCCCCTCTCTGTGTCCTTTAAACTTCGCGATTCCAGCGGGAGAAGTTGCTGTTGCGGGAGCTCCGAAAAGCCGTCTCCCACCAGGGACCTGGAGCTCCCGATGTTACCGTCCACCGGGCCTGCAGCCGGAGCTTCCGAAGCTCCAAAGTCAGGTCGCAGCCGAGCGCCACCACAGCTCTCCCCGCTCCGAAGACGGCCAGCTCTGCGATGTCAGGTACGCAGGCTCCGCGACTGGAGCCCTCAGGTTGGTCCCGGCCGGAGGCTGCCGCCGGCTCCACAATGTTAGCCACAACGACATCGGAGACCCGACAGGGAAAAGGTCGGGTCACCGTACAGGGAGGAAATTAACAGTTTCCCCCACACCCCCCACATATACCCAGCTAAAAAATAATAAAAACTAAGCTCAAAACATACATTTACAAGACAAAAATAAAAAAAAGACGGACTCCCCCGATGCTACCATCTCACCGTGGTACCATGGCAATTTACAATGCTGAATTAAGTTACTGACTTACAAACCTTGGGGTGTAGGAAGAAAATGGAGCACAAGGGAGACACCACATGGTTACAATGAGAACATGCAACCCCTACACAGAGGGCACCTGATGTCAGGATTTAACCCGTTTGCTGGAGATATGAGGTAACAGCTCTACCTCCCATAGAGATTGAGTGTAACACAGAGCTATTAGATTGAAGCAAAGAGCTCATCTAGTATCTTTGGCTTGAAGTGCACACCTGCATTCTAATTATGCAAAATGTAACATTTCACTACATTGAGGAAGGGAAGAACAATGGAGGACCTGGCGTGGGGGGAACTGTTGGGGGGAGGGGGGGGGGGACAAAAGGAGGAGGCGGTGTGCTTTGTAACTTTGCCAGTGCCGTAGGTGGCTGCTATTTGGATACGTTGTGTATGTAAGCAAAGAGTTTCTGTGCCTTGTCACATGTGACAATCCAGTATTCCTATGCTCATGCTTCAATAATTGAGGTAAAGAATAAGTAGAGCCACAATTGTGTGAGCATGAAGTATAAACATTTTCTGCTGGTGATTTGAGGGTTGTGTGAGGTGGATTGGATGTCCTCGCTCGTCTACCATTGTTCCCTGTTCCCCTACAGATGTTCCACAGGTGTCAGCGCTCGGTGCAGAACCTGCAGAACAAAGGACGAAGCTGCACAGAGCAGGAAGAGCGGGTCCTTCGAAATGTTGTTTCTTCTCTTGCACAAGCTCTTCAGGATCTGTCAACCACCTTTCGACATGCCCAGTCTTCTTACCTCAAACGTAAGCATTCAAAGATGGGGCAATGTGTTGGAGTGTCAGAGGATGAGGGTAAACCTGAGAGAAGTTTATAAAGTTTATACAGTCATGGGAGGAATAGATCGGGTAAACAGTGGAATGCTTTTCCCAATGTGGAAATTTCAAATATTCAGGTGAGGGAAAGAAAGTTTAAAAGATGAGTTTTGTTAGACAGAAGGGTAGGTGCCTGGAATGCATTGGTGGTGGTGGAAGTAGATGCAATAGTGGAGTTTGGCATGCTTTTAGATAGGCACATACATATGTAGAGACTATCAAGAAGAATGATTCTCTGCCATTATTCCTGAAGAAGCCTGGGGAGAATTGAACGTGCTGTCACGAGTGTTTGGATTAAATGTGACAATTACTAACGACATATGGAACGAGGGATTTGGAACATCTTCAGGCAGAATTTGACATCCTGTTTAATACGGACATCATAGGCTGAAGTGACCATACATCAGTGCGTGTGGAACATACATCAGTGCCTCCACACGCACTGATGTATGTTCCGTCCTTTGATCCAAAGAACACTTTTTGGATATAATTTACCTCTTGTTGTGTAAAGTGCAAACACTGCTTTCTAAAACAGTACAAAGGATGATATTCACTGGTATTTTGTCTCAGAATAGAGGCATGGCCAAATGTCACCTGTAGACTAGAAATTGGCTGAGGTTAACTGTTAGCCCAACTGTTGACAAGCAGGCAAAATGCTTTAGTGAGCTCTTTGATTTAGTTTAACAGTTTCCAAGGTAAATTGGCATTGGCAAATTCTGTGAAATTCATCTTTGATCTGCAGAATTAAACTCATTGCACAGCAGTAGCACGTGGTATTGTCTGCCACCACTGTGCACCATATTTATTACTGTGGACTGGTGATTCATACTATAGGCATCTGAATCCTAAAGCAGACGCCAAATTAATTTGTCCTGCTTTCCTTAACTAAAATATTCTGTCTTCAGGAGGTATCTTTGACAGTGGTGATTTTGTTTGGACAATCATTATAAGTGCCCCTCACCTTTACACCTGTTTTTGCTCATTATTTTACATCTTTATTCCCCAGCTGCAGATCTCCAATATCTTGCTAGTGAACCATCATTTGATTTGTCCATTAAATCTTTGCTGTGAGGCAAGATAATCTAAACAAATGTAATCTCTTCACTGAAGTTTTGTTTATCCACCCATTCACATATGTCTGCTTTGTACCCTCATCAAGGCTACTTAAAGTCTGATGTCCAGAAATAAACATACTGCTCCAGCCAATGACAATAACAAATGTTGGAAACGTTCAACAGATCAGGTCGCATCTGTGGAAAGAGAAACACCTGAAGTCAGAGGTCCCCTTGTCAGAGCGGTTCTGATGAAGGATCTTTCTCTGTTTGTCTCTCGCCTGACAAACCTGCCAAGCCTTTCCAGCATTTCCTGTTCTTTGTCTCAGCAGCTTTTGGTTTTCACACTAGTCTAGCTTATAAAGGTTCCTCAGGAACGTTGCCCATCCATTCCCTGCAGTGATGCGGCCTAACTTGCTGACCTACTTTATTTTGCATATGGCGGTACCACATTGTTTTTGCTTTTAATGCTTCGTTCTTCAGTTTCTAAATCCTATGACTCCAACGTACATAGTTGGGGTTTTGAATAAAATCTGTATGAGTGATGGGTATAGTGTGTTCCAGCCCCACAGTTGTTGCTGTGTTTTAATAACATCTCGTATGAGGCATGTCTGGAGATTTATCCTTATGGTGAAATCCTCTGATTTCTTACTTCCCTGGATATAGCTGGAGTGGGCAGGAAATATCAGCAAAGGTCTTCATTTTTCATTATCCACTGCCTTCCGTAGATTGTGTATGTAGGTGACAAACGACATAATAAGCTTGTCTATGAAGCAGCTTTCAGTAGAATGATTTTCCCACATGTATCGCTCAACTGCACATGAGAACAGGTGAGGGATTGCATGACACCATCATTTATATCTCAGAAATACTAAGCTTCTCTGGGTGAGCTCGGGATACAGTAAACCCTTGTTGTAATGGACCCCTTTATGGCGGATTTTGAATATAGCGGATGGATTTGCCAACGCCTCATCGGCTCGCACCCTCTCCCCAGCCCCGGCTTCTGACGGCACACCAGCCCGCAAGGTGCACCAGCGAGCCCTCCTTCACCCACCGCCATGTCCGCTTTTCATGCAGCTCGGGTTATAGCACCTGGGACAGCGCTTTCTTCAGTCCGTCGCTACTGACAAGACGTGCTCGGTCACCATGGGGCTCTTTCCTCTCTCACCAGCTGACATTTCACTGTGTTGGCCATTGCTTTGTCCACTCTGCACCTCAGCCATCACTAACTCCTCTTTCTGCACCGAAGTTGCGGACATATTCTACTTTGGAAGATGTTGAAACTGTGGGAGAGGAGGTGGTGAATTGGGAGGAGACAAAGCGCTGGGTGAGAGGGAAAGGACCTCCATGGTGACCGAATGTGTCCTGTTAGTAGTGGCGGTCTGAGGAAAACATGCCGGCCAGGAGCTACATCGTGAGCTGTAACAACAGCCACTTCAACCAGACTGTGCAGCAGCTGGTGAAGAAGGGCTCCCTGGTGCAGACCAGTGGCATCGGCGCCTAGTTTGAAGGTGAAAAAACAGTGCTGGAATAACTCAGCAGACTGAATCAGCCTGAAGAAGGGTCCCAATGTCACCTCTCCATGTTCTCCAGAGATGCTGTGTGACCCGCTGAGTTACTCCAGCACTTTGCATCCCTTTGTGTATTAACCATCATATGATTCTTTGTTGCAACCACACATAGTGATATAACGTACTTGGTTGTAGTGGACAATCGGCAATAACGGACACCATTATCACCCCCACCCACGCCCCATTGTCCGTTACAACAAGGGTTTACTGTACTTGAAGAAGAATACAAGGGGAGTCTGGAGTGCTCTTTTTTATAGGTAGACAAAAGTGCTGGAGAAACTCAGCGGGTGTGGCAGCATCTATGGAGCAAAGGAAATAGGCAATGTTTTGTGCCGAAACCCTTCTTCAGTCCTGTCCTGTTCTGATTCAGCCAATGGATGAAATAGGTTCCAAACAAATAAAATGCCTTTGCAGGAAATATTAAATATAAATTCTGAAAATGTTAGCAAATTAATGTATAGAAATGCTTTCAGTCTTAATGAAAGTCACTAACATAAAATGTTGACAGTTCTGTCTCCACAGAGAATATTTCACATGCCAACAATTTCCAAAATGTCTTCCCTAATTTCACATAGAACATTGAACAGTAGAGCACAGGAACGGGCCCGTCAGCCCACAATGTTCGTATCGAATATGATGCCAAGTTAAACTGATCTCATCTGCCTGTAAATTATCTATATCCCTCTGTTCCTCGCACCTCCATGTGTCTATCTAAAAGCCTCTTAAACGCCACAATAGTATCTGCCTCCACCGCCACCTCTGGCAATGTGTTCCAGGCCTCCACCACTTTCTGGGAGTAAAAAAAAATGTTGCCCTCACATCTCTATTAAACTTCCCTCCTCTTACAGCTTTGCCGAGTGGTGGTGGGCAATCCCACACTGGAAAAAAGGGTTTTGACCGTCTACCATATCTATGCCTCTCATAAATTTATAAACTTCTATCAAATCGCCTCTCAACCTCCGGTTCCAGAGAAAACAGTCCATCTATCCAACCAGTCTCTGTAGCTCTAACCCTCTAATCCAGGCAGCAGTCTGGTAAACCCCATAATGGGGCGACCAAACTGCATATAATACTCCATATGCGGCCTAACCAAAGTTCTTTGGAGTTGCGTCATCATGTTTTCTTTTGTTTTAACGGCTTGGTCCATTCCAGTAACAGGATTTTTTTTCATGCCATAGGTTTGAAGAATCGAGAAGAACGATCGAAACATTTTTTTGACACATCGGTGCCGCTAATGGATGATGCTGAAGACGACAGCCTTTATGACAAGGTGGGCCTATAGGTTAATCATCCAGAGTAGGTACATTCTAATCCCACCAGTGCTGGTCAAGTGTTTGAGTTCAGTTTTAAGAAAAATCTGTGAATAAGAAAGCTTATACAGGCACTCCCCGAACTACTTATTAGGTGTGTTATGTAATCTCACCCTAGCGTAAACTATTCACAATTGGGTCCCGTTTCCTGAATGATCCATGTTCTTGAAATGGGAGGATGGCGAGTACTTCCCGTCCACCTCATAGATATAAAAGCGTTGCCTGGGCTTCTAGCCTTCTAGTTTTGGCCACTGTTGGTGCGACATTGGGAAGGCGAGTGAGAAAGAGGGAGGTTTTTGCTGAGTCGCCGGCATCTTCCACTAGATGTAGCAGAGAGCCCTTCTTCACCAGTTTTTGCTGCACCGTCCGGTTGATGCGGATGACAACACTTTCTTTAGGCTGCTGCCACTGAGAAGATGCGCTTGGTCACTGTGGGGCTCCCTCCCCTCTCACCAACTGCTGCTTCTTCCTGTTGGCTATCATTTTATCCACTCTGCTGCTCCGCCGCGTCCCCCCTCCAACACCCCTCCAATCTCCTCCCTCGGAGTCACCCACATATTCCGAGATGCAATATGTCGGCGACAATGGGGGAGAAGTGGGAGGAGGTGACTGTGGAGGGGGGGAAGCGGACAAAGTGACGGCTGACGGGAAGAAGCGGCAGCTGGTGAGAGGAGAGGGGGTCCCCATGGTGATTGAGCGCATCATCTCAGTGTCAGTGGCCTGAAGAATGCGCTGTCAACCGAGGCCTACAACATGAGCCGTTACAACAGCTGTGTCAACTGAACGGTGCAGCAGCTGTGAAGAAGGGCTTGCCAGTGCCGACCAGCAGCATCGGTGCCTAGTTTTAAGGTGAAACAACACAAAATTCAAGCAAATGAGCAAATCTCATCCAAGGCCTGCACACATAATTTTCCACTGCCTTCTGTAGAGTGTGTAAGAGAGAAATTTGGATTTATGCACGCCATTCCTATTCCTTTTACAACATGCTATATATTTTCAAATATTTTTTACACCATAGGAGGCTATTCAGTTCATTGTGTGTGCTGGCCCTTAGAACAATCCAATTAGCAGCCATTTAATTATATTGTTGTAATGATGTAAATTTACCCACTAATTTGAGCACAGTAAAGTTGCATATAGCAGTTCAATAATGACCATGGTGCTATTCAAGGGTCAACTTGGTCAAAACGCCAAAATGTAGGATTTTTTGCGCCCATGAGAGAACAGATGGGGTCTTCCTATAATGCCTCAACTGAGAGATGGAAACTCTGTCAATGCAGTATTCTCTCAGTAATGAACCGAGGTGTTGGCTTGAGTTTCATGTTCAAGATTCTTCAATGAGAGTTGCCTGCAACTTTATGATAAGGAAGAGAGAACACTAGCTGACACAGCTCTTTGAGTGCCATGACAGAGACCCTGTGTGACAAGGGTCTGTGTAATGATGGAGTTTTCATAAACTTGGCTGCTTTTATGTTGTTTGAGATGAGTTCTGCAATCTGCATGTTTTGATTTGTTGCCTTGCTGTGAAAATAGAGCTGGTGGCTTTGCAAAATCTGGCTACTTACAAAATACTGTACAATTGTTGTCATCTTGCGATCAGGTTTTAGCAAGTTCCAAAACTACTATAAATAGTGAGTTGGTGTGGCCATTGTAATAATTATTCTGGTCATTCAGGCAGAGTGTGTAATGTTCCATAGGATTAGCATGTCTGTCGGGTTTACAAAGACTGAAACCATCAAAATGTAGGTTCAGGTAATGCACTTTGCGGCTTCTAGAGAAATATGCTCAAAGGTCCGACCTTCAGAATTTTGGATAACTCATAATTTTGTCAGAGTAGATGTTGTGAATTTTAGGATTGTTTTGAACGCTCAGTCGCTCAATGTGAACTTGGGCTAAAAGTGCTAACATTTGGATGAATCATCAGTTTGTGTTAATGATTGTGGGGTTAATGGAAGCCGTGCCTATGTGTGTACACCTGCTGATACTACCCCCAGAGCCTTTCTGTTTAAATAATTTGGAAGGGAGTCTAATGTACATAACTTCTTACATATTTTCTTAGTAAGAAAGAAGTATTTCTTGCTACTAAAGAAAGTACTATCTTTAGTACTAAGAAAGGTGGTATTTAGTACTAACCAAGTAGTAAACTTGCATGTTTAGAAAAGTGCCCCGCTACAACCTGTGAGTTTAAGTTTCATGTACTGCCTTTTTATTAATTCTCAGTTGTTCTGACAGGGTTTTACAAATGACCAGTTACTTTTGGTGGAAGAGAATACTCTGATGGTGGAAGAACGAGAGAAGGAGATTCGACAAATCATGCAGTCAATCTCAGACTTGAATGAAATCTTCAGAGAACTGGCGACCATGATAGTGGAGCAGGTGGGTAATTTGGAGTAATATTAAAAAATGGGGTCCTTTTGCAACTAGAAGAACCATGTGCATTCTTCCACAGCAAATCCTTTATAGACACTGATTCTCCAAAATGCAGAGACTGAACAGATACCAAATAGTCTCCCTTGAGAAAGGCAGGCGGATCTGATGTCAGGAAGTCCAATTAAGAGTCATGAGCAGAATGGAAGTGGCAACACATCGCCGCCAAATGCAGCCATTCCATGGAAATAATTTTCCCAATCTGTTTGATTTATTGCGGTAAATGTTTTTCAACACATTGCTTTAGAAATATAGAAAAATAGATGCAGGAGTAGGCCATTCAGCCCTTCGAGCCAATATGATCATGGCTGATCATCTAAATTCAGTACCCCGTTCCTGCTTTTTCCCCATAGCCCTTGATTCCTTTAGCCTTAAGAGTTAAATCTAAACCTCTCTTGAAAAAGGAAGATGTTGGTTGAAGACTGCACTTCCTATTAGCCAGTATATTGCATGAAACTGTGACAGAACATGCATCACTTGACTGTTATGACAAAAGCTTCAATAACCTGGTGGCTATCTCAATCTCTTATGCCCACTTTAGGGGACCATCTTGGATCAAATTGATTACAATGTCGAACAATCTTGTATTAAAACAGAAGAAGGCTTGCAGCAACTCCAGAAGGTAAGACTCTTTGGATGACAGTTTGTGCCAGAGTTATTTGTCAAACATTAATTATATAGCTCTGTGTAATGAGCATAGTGGAAACTATCAGATAAAATATGCTCCAACAGCCAGCAACATCACCAGTCATTTTAGCACCACAGAACTTGTGGAATAAATTGTTCTTGACTTCGAGGGCCAGCAAATGAAGTTGCCCAATATTTTGTTACATCTATGCCACTAATTTTGCTCATTTTTCTCTCTATTGTGGGAATTCCATCATTTCGATTTTGTCTTGTGGAGTAAATTTCAAATTTCTATTTTTCTTAATATCAGTGGCTTCACTTAAAAAGATAGACACGAAGTTGGAGTCATTTAGTGGGTCAGACAGCAGCTCTGGAGAAAAGGAATATGTGACGTTTCGGGTCAAGACCCTTCTTCAGACATCCATCTCAATTACATAGATGGTTGTTTAAGTAATATTATGAGGCCTTGTACCTCAGGATGAATTACCATGTGAAATTTTACATTGTGTGACCACTTTTCTCAAATTATGGGAATTAAAAGGAGATTCCCTGCCCAATTCTGATTTAACTGCCTCAGGAGACTGGCCACCCTTAAACATGATGACATTTTATTATTAATTAACCCTTCTTATCCATCCACATAGCCAAAGCCTTGTGCGTTTCATTCCTCCTCAAGCCACTTTTTTTTTCTAATTTCTCTCCAACACCTCAGCCCTGATGTGTCAGATCTACCATGCACCCCCTCTCCCATTCCTGGCCCTAACCATGTGTTCTTCCTCCACGCACACCAGCTATTCAGATCATCTGTTCCTGCCAAGAGCATGCCTCTGATGTTCTCCATTCCTATCAATTCCATTAGATTCTGTAATAAACTGTTCCTTCCCTATCAACACCTTGCCTACTGCTTGATATACCAGATCTGCCTTTCTAACCGACTGTCAACTAATCACTAACTCGATTTAATTGGAAGGTGGAAACAAAAGTCTATTTGGGTCACTCCTTGAAACTCAGGAGTACCTGGCTTTCAAGGAAATATGGTCTTCCTGGTTTGCTAACGTATATATATACGTGAGTGTGTGTTTTTATTGTAGAGCACTATGCATAGAATTATGTGACTTGAAGTGTAGGATAACCATATAACAATTACAGCACGGAAACAGGCCATCTCGGCCCTTCTAGTCCGTGCCGAACACTTACTCTCACCTAGTCCCATCTACCTGCACTTAGACCATAACCCTCCATTCCTTTCCCGTCCATATACCTATCCAATTTATTTTTAAATGATAAAATCGAACCTGCCTCCACCACTTCCACTGGAAGCTCATTCCACACAGCTATCACTCTCTGAGTAAAGAAGTTTCCCCCATGTTACCCCTAAACTTTTGTCCCTTAATTCTCAACTCATGTCCTCTTGTTTGAATCTTCCCTACTCTCAATGGAAAAAGCCTATCCACGTCAACTCTGTCTATCCCTCTCATAATTTTAAAGACCTCGATCAAGTCCCCCCTATTCTGCGCTCCAAAGAATAAAGACCTATCTTGTTTAACCTTTCTCTGTAACCTAGGTGCTGAAACCCAGGCAACATTCTAGTAAATCTCCTCTGTACATCTTTCCTATAATTTGGCGACCAAAATTGTACACCATCTTCTAGAATTGGCCTCACCAATGCCTTGTACAATTTTAACATTACATCCCAACTTCTATACTGAATGCTCTGATTTATAAAGGCCAGCACACCAAAAACTTTCTTTACCACCCTATCTACATGAGATTCCACCTTCAGGGAACTATGCACAGTTATTCCTAGATCCATCCATCTGTTCTACTGCATTCCTCAATTCGCTACCATTTACCATGTACGTCCTATTTTGATTTGTCCTACCAACGCGTAGCACCTCACACTTATCAGCATTAAACTCCATCTGCCATCTTTCAGCCCACTCTTCCAAATGGCCTAAATCTCTCTGTAGACTTTGAAAATCTTCTTCATTATCCACTACACCACCTATCTTAGTATCATCTGCATACTTATTACCCCAATTTACCACACCATCATCCAGATCATTGATGTGTATGACAAACAACAGTGGACCCAACACAGATCCCTGAGGCACCCCACTAGTCACCGGCCTCCAACCTGACAAACAGTTATCCACCATTACTCTCTGGTATCTCCCATTCAGCCACTGTTGAATCCATCTTGCATCTCCTCTATTGATACCTAACAATTGAACCTTTTTAACCAACCTTCCATGTGGAACCTTGTCAAAGGCCTTACTGAAGTCCATATAGACAACATCCACCGCTTTACCCTCATCAATTTTCCTAGTAACCTCTTCAAAAAATTCAAGATTAGTCAAACATGACTTTCCAGGCATAAATCCATGTTGACTGTTCCTAATCAGACCCTGTTTATCCAGATGGTTATATATATTATAGGATGCTGTGAATGTAAGTTTATACAACCATATGGTATAATAATATTTAACCTTACAGGCCGAGCAACATCAGAAGAAGAATCGTAAGATGCTGATCATTGTGATCCTGTTTGTGATAGTGGTGGTTCTCATCATCGTGCTAATAGGAGTCAAATCAAGGTGATCAGCTGGCTGCGGTGGGAACCGTGAGGAAAATTCAATGGGGTTGGTGAAGAAATATTGTCTTTTAAGGGAAGGCTAGGGAACAGAGTCAGACCTCTCTGAATTCTTTCACTACCAAAAATCAGGAACTTATTGTGATTGCCGTGTTGTGAATTGAGTGTGGGGTGGTATAATGAGCAACAAGGGAAAGGTGTGCTCTCTTGTGTCGCTGTGAGCAGCACTCGGATTAGCTTCTCTCCAGTTTCTACCTTCAGCTGATGATGTGCCTGTAGCCTGTATCCAAAAGAAAACACAATGAGGGCCAGGCTCATGATTACAAAAAGCCTTCTCAATTTCAATGGCATGAAGTCAAGTCTGGACATGGGACTCTCAAACTACAACACGGCTGGTTTCTCTGCCTTCCTTTCCTTTCCTTTGCTCTATATATTACAACTAATTCTGTTTTTGAATAATGAGATATTTCCAAGAGAAAACTGTTTGCAATCAAACTGCATCAAATGTAGATCATGTAAAGCAAAACTAATTTGGGACTTAATGGGGAAAGTATTTCAAGCAGGTATGTGTTGTTTGGCTTTGTTGTACATCTTGCTTGCTACGTTGCCTGAGTGTTTGACTGCACAGCAATCAATGAATCGGAATGGGAAGAGGAAGAGGATGTGAGGGGTGCGTGGTTCCAGCAGGTCTTCAGAGTATGACCGCACAGCCTGCCAGTGTCAACTTGTCCACCGGGTTCAGCTTGCCAGTGTCAACTTGTCCACCGGGTTCAGCTTGCCAGTGTCAACTTGTCCACGTTTCTGGAAATGCCCAGGCAACGAAGAAAAGATGGCAAGGCAAGTTGAAGAGAACATTGCTCGAGGTTAGCTTCAGACTCTGAAGTTCCCTGCACTCTTGGCAACAAGCGGGTGTACGAAACAACCAGGACTGAACGGATAAGACACACAATGCTGTGAACAAAATAGAAAAATCATGGCAAGAACAGCAAATATTTGATCTGGAATGTATTGAAAACAATCTAGATGCACATCACTGCAGAAAATGGAGCTTAACCCAAGGGGTTATGGACTTGTGATTGAACTCTGAGACCCCGTGATAGTGAACAACTGCCTTCTCCCTGTCGCTCTTTCAAAAGGAAGTTTAGACTAATTCTGGACATTGAACGTTCATGTCGAAAGAGCATGATGTTCATTGTGAATAAAAGCATGTGATGCAGTAGGACAGGCGGTCCTGCACTAATTAAGGCAGGTGAATATTGAGATTTGTTTAATCACGAACTTGGATTGATACTACCAATGTATAGGGTGTAAAACGACTGATAATGTTTGTGCAGAAAATCCTGACTGTTCTGCATGGTGCAGTGAAAATTCTTTTTGCAATTGCATTAGTGATGTTTATGAATAACTATTAACAGCAAAGTAATTTATGATTTTTCTTAAATGTTACTGATAATATAAATGAAATGTGATACACTTTGTTCTCTATCACAAAATGGAGAGGGGTTCTTATTCTGCTTTAGAGATATTATATGACATTGTCCCTGCTTGTAAGCCCCTAACACAGCAGGCTCCTATGATAGTTTTATTATCTTGTCTTACCCAGACATATTCATCCTGTTTCCACATAACAATGTGAGCTTATTGTACCTCCTCTATCATGTTGTTAAACCCTTGTGGCAACTGTTTTCTGAGGAAAGGGCAACTTTGATACAATGTGCATCGATTCAGGTTGTGCAGTTGGTCACAATAACAGCCAGCCTGTTTTATGGCCTCTAAATGAGTTAATTAAACATTGTGGGAATGTGGTTGCTGGACGTCTAATTTACACTACTTGGTAATGGCCTTTGGAAGCATGATCAGGTTGCAATAAACAGATGCTAGCATTCTGAAAGAATTTGAAGTGGATGTATTCAAGATCCTTAGACTATCGAAATCCTCTGCTTCTGGATGTGTAGAATTACTTATCGAGAGTCAGGTGATGTTAGGCCATTGTATACACTACCAGTGTTGGTGTTGAATCATGTAGCAAATCAACTACTAAGAGTAGGTTAGATGGGTGGTTGATAGAAAATATATCAATGTAATAACAACATTAAATATATAAAGCTAACTGAGTAGATCTGTTAGCATGTCCATCACATATGGGGATAAACAGTCTGTTTTATTTTTTATATTCCATATGAATTGAGGATTGAAGAATATTCTGTGTGAGTTAAGGATAGAAAAGAATCAAGTATGGTGTTGCACAGCGACATACTGGTACTGCCCAGGTTAAGGCAGAGTTTGGTTGCACAAGGTGGAATTGCAACTGCAAACTGAGTTCCCTCACAGCAGAAGATGTCTGCAGCCAGCAAATCCATCCTGACAGTCTCCCAAACGCTCGTCTGTATGTACGGGCCACACATAAATCCGGCTGTACATAAGTCAGGTTATACACCGGCTGTACATAAGTCAGGTTATATACCGGCTGTACATAAGTCAGGTTGTATACCGGCTGTACATAAGAAAGATGTGGAAGTCCTGCACAGGATAGTGAGCGAATGAAGCTTCAGCATAAATAAAATGCTGCAGATGCTGGAAATCTGAAATAAAGAGCTGGAGAAACTGAGCAGGTGCATGCTGTTAACACACAGAGAAATTATTTTTTTGTTATTTTTTAAAGTTAAATGTCCCATTAAAGTTCATCAACCTAACATTGTATCCCTTTTTAATGGACACTGTCCCAAGACTGCGTGCTTTCTCCTTTTATTTTTTTACACCACAGTAATATGGTTGAAGGAAGATGTTAGTGCTTCAATTATGATTTTAAATTTGTGTAAATTTATATTAGTCTAATCTACTGGTTGTCCTTAATGATTTATTGTCTGGAAATATTTTTTTTGGGGGGGAGGGGGTGTTCCTCTGTGAGCAAGGCCCAGCTTAATTCTAAACTGCTCCCTCAGTACCCAGGGACATTAGAATTTTAATGTTCTGTATTTTTAATTTGGTTTTGCCTTTAATAGTTAATGATAACAATGTACATGGAAAGCACGAGACGTAGTTAACAGGTACATATATTCAAAGTCACAGAACATTAATCATTTGTTCAGCTTTCTGCTTTGTGACAATTAGAGTTTGAGCTGAATTAGCATACACTGTCACCATTGTAGACACACAAATGCTGTGACTTTACATCTCCCCCAAGGGTGTGCGAAGGCCTTCCCCATTTTCCCCTCAAGGAAGAGACAGAATTCTGATTTGGATACATCATAATTCCATCTTCATATCCGAGTCAAAATCTTGGGAACTTCAACAGCATTAGCTTTGCTCAAAAAAGGTGGCCCATCATCAATACCTTCTCAAGTACAGCCAATAATGGCTCAGAAATACGCACTTTTGCCATAAACACTCCTATCCTGGGAATCATTTTGTACTCCTGAGACAAAATTGGGCACAAATTGGACACTGAAGTAGGATTACATGTGAAGTACTCATTGAATATTGTACTATTGGAAATAGTTGGAATCCGTTGAATAGTGGTGGTGGTATGTAGTTCATAAGAAGTGACACATGGATTTCTCTAGGGAATTGATCTGATGATTCCAAAGGCTAACTTTTACCATGGTTTTTATATTATTATTATTACTACATGAGTAAAATTTAAAATACAGAAAGTGGTGGCTCCCACGAATATGGGTTAAACTGGATACCATTCATTGGAGTTCCCTGACTGGGTTGGTACAGCATTGACCAACATGATATATTTGAACAGGGAAATCTGATGTGTGCCTATGAACACACATTGCTCTGGTGTTGGTGTTGATTGTACCTGGAGGCTTTGTAGAATTGCTGTGACTTCAAACAGAAAAAGGCTATTTGATCCTGAGTGGCCGTGCTGACATTAATGTTGCACTCAGAGATCCTCCAATCTTTTCTCGTTGATTTTGTTCTCCCAAACGTTTCTCAATCACATCTTTCCCATTAAATAATTCCAAATTATTCACCTCAATTTTCTCTGTAGTAACGGGCACCATTTTTTCACAATTATCTGTGTGAAAAAAAGTTCTGTTTAAACATAGAAACATAGAAATTAGGTGCAGGAGTAGGCCATTCGGCCCTTCGAGCCTGCACCGCCATTCAATATGATAATGGCTGATCATCCAACTCAGTATCCCGTACCTGCCTTCTCTCCATACCCTCTGATCCCCTTAGCCACAAGGGCCACATCTAACTCCCTCTTAAATATAGCCAATGAACTGGCCTCAACTACCCTCTGTGGCAGAGAGTTCCAGAGACCCACCACTCTCTGTGTGAAAAAAGTCCTTCTCATCTTGGTCCTAAAGGATTTCCCCCTTATCCTTAAGCTGTGACCCCTTGTCCTGGACCTCCCCAAAACTACTGCTTTAGATTCTTGATTTTTCTTTTAGAAATATATATTGAAGGGCACTGGTTTTACTGTTCCCCGTGCTTCGTGTGCACTCTGTTAAAACCTCTGGTACAATCACCTTACAGAGTTTACTTTCCAGGAGATCCAGGCGATGCATCCATCCTTAGTTTAGTTTAGGGAGCTTAATAATTAAGACGTAATTACTAATCACTAGTGAAGTGTCTCCTGTCTCCACAAGTGAAGCATTTAATTATCTCCACTTAACCCATCTTAGATTAGTGAAAGGAAATCTTAAACAGATGTTATCAGAGATTGTTGTGTTTTGACACTTGTTTAAGTACGCACATCTGTGCCAATGTCCTTTGATTGACGAAGTACAGGTTTTGCGTGATTAACTGCAGGGGAGGGACAGATTTTTTTAAGACTTAACTCCAGATTAAATAACTTTATAACAACACTATCAGATTGAAGGTGGTGTGCAGAGGGATTGGGCCTGACGAATTCAATGTTTTAGCTTTGATTGCATGTTTGTGGGAGAGCAAGGGTCTTGACCCAAAATGTCATCCATTCCTTCTCTCCAGAGATGGTGCCTGTCCCGCTGAGTTACTCCAGTACTTTGTGCTACCTTCTGAACAAGAACTCTGTTTGGTTGGGATCTGTTACATTAAGTAAATACCCCAATCTCCACATAACCAGGAACCATGGCTGGGAACCTAGGCTGCATTTCTACTCGAGATATAAGTGGCTTGATGTAGCTATGCTGTGAAGTAGATTTTGTAGCAAAGTGAAAATCAAGTAGTATACAATGCGACACCTACAGAAGACCCTCTTACCTTCAACATGCAAGCGTACAGGTACTAGTAAAGCCAGTTGATGTGATTAAATCACATTAATTAAGCATTTCTATCTTTTCACTGCTTTTATTCCAGTGAACCCCATGAATGGCATGTAAAATTATTAATGTCCAATAAGGGGAAAAGCACAAACGCCAGTCCTTGCAGTTCTTTCTCTATGATGCCCACTGGCACAGGTTTTTATCAGTGCCTCTCAATTCTCCAGCCCAGTTCACTAGTATATATTAGTGATATAAATTATGCTGTTATGATGGTACAGCTCTATGGCACTGCTGGTTGCTATAACATCTGTAGTTCTTTATTTTTACCTGGAGAATAAGAAGAGAGCTGAAGATGGATCTTTTACTTTGCTTTCGGTTGTGTCCTAAAATCACTACTGGACTTAACAGAATGTATTGAAAAACATTATAAACTATGAATTAATTTACAAATGTGTTGTTAATTGTGATTCTGGAGTGGTGGCATTTATGTATGAATTAACCAGCTCGGCATTATTAATGTTTCATGTGTGCAATGACAATTTAAGCTATCCTCATGTTAGGTTTGTGAAGGTGATAACACACCACACGTCCGTTTTTGTGCTGTAATTTTATTTATGCAGGAGGTGCGATGGAACATTTTCTTTTAAAGTAAGGATGCTGAAAGCCATTTATTTTAACGCCAGCTTTACTTGACAGCACGAGCAATCATTTCATATCCCAAGTTCCTGCATTGTTGTGTATCAGATGGGTCAAAATGATTAACACCTTGATGAATCTGGTGGGATTGGGGAACAGGCACGAGGTCACATCCTAAACTCTGTACAGTGTGGTCTTGGGAAGGGAACCTCTTGATACCTGGTTTTGTACCCTCAAGACGGACTCCTCAACAGTTTCTCATTATCGTACAGCTAAGTTTTTAATTTATAGCATCTCTAGAAGGCACCTAGTATCAGTGGTGTTAAAGCTGGGTGATGCATTGGCTGGTGCCTGCTGTTACACAGTATGTGCTCCGTCTAATATACTTGTGAAGTCTGAAAATCTGTCTTAAAATTGAAACGTCTACATGTGTGTACTTTTGCTTTTTTTGTAATTTATGTATACCAATAAATTTTTAAAAAGCTTCAGCTGCTTGTATTTATTTTAAACAGAGAAGTATTCTTGTGATCTAATTCCAATTGCTGCCATGACTGGAGAGGACTATTCAACTCTAATTCTCTATCTTTTCCAGAACTGCATGTTTGAATCCCAGCATGCAGGTTCCAACCATACAACAGTGTTTTACATACTAGGGTATTTTTCAATTTTTCTTCCTCAGTAGTCAGTGGATTTCATACAGTTGGCCACCATGCCGCGTGATCAACCAAAGAGAAAATATTTCATTTACCCAGCTCCTTTCAAGTTATACACAGAAAACCTTTCCCCTTGCTTTGCTTCTCTCTTCCCTCCTTTGCAATTATTTTTCAGGTCTCACGCCTCTGGCACTGTTGTTCGATTTCCACGTAGCTGGAAATTATCACTCATTTTGTAATCGCCTCCAACCTTCCTTTAATTCCTCCTATGTCATCAAATTTGTGTAGTAGATGATCAGAGGTTTCCTTCAATTAAAGATTGGAAAATTGAAACAATTATCCTTGTTCCCCGCAATAAGCGAGTTCGGTATCCCGAAAAATGCAAGGAATGGGATTTGTCAAAGGTCACAATTGATAAAAAACCATCTTTGATAAAAAACTCTCGGCAGCCGTGCTGCGGCATGGACACAGACCTGCGTCTCATCCGCAGGATGATCCTGGGTCTCCGGCGCAGCAATCGCTGCCAAACTGCCACTGAACCATCCCCGTCACCTCCCGAGTGCCCCCCCTCCCCCCCGTCCCCGTCCGGAGGCGGCCAGAGACGTCAGGAGTCAGACGGGAGTGGCGCCCCCATGCACACAGCCAGCACGGAGAAGCAGCGCTAAATCCAGCTCGACTCTGCCTGTCTCGCCGGGCTAACCTACAGCCCCGCCTGGACTGATTGCGACACCAGTCCGAAGCCGTGGAGTTAGCGCTGCTTTTCCGCGCTGGCTGTAATCCTCAGCCGTCATTCCTGTAAATCCAGGCAGGGCTGGTAGGTTAACCCGACGAGACAGGCAGAGTTGAGCTGGATTTAGCATTGCTTCTCCACACTGGCTGTGGGCCTGAGGGCGCCGGTCCCGTCTGACTCCTGACGTCTCTGGCCGCCTCCGGATATGGGCGGGGGGGGAAGCACTTGGGAGGGGATGGAGTTGGTCCAGTGGTGGTTTGGCAGCGATAGCGGCGCCAGAGACCCAGGATCGATCCCGGCTGCAGATGAGACGCAGGTCTGTGTCCATGCCGTGTCGCAGGTCTGTGTCCATGCCGTGACACGGTTGCCGAGTGTTTTTTGCTTGTGACCTATGACCTGGACATGCGCAGTTGGAATACCGAACTCGCTTATTGACTATAGCCTGTCTTCTATGTATGTAGCAACTGAGTGAAATTAAAGCTACAGTGGAAAGAAAAAGTTAACATTTTAGGCCCAGAACCCTTAATTTTCAATATCTAAACAGCTTGAACATATTTATATAAGGCGAATTCAAGCAGCTACTGTAAGCAGGTGTTACTTAAATGCTCACTCTCCGAGCTCGCCCTCTTCAACATGCTTGTTGCAGGCCCAGGGTTGGAAATCCAGATGAGGATCTGTATTGTAGAAAATAAGAGACCAATGCACTACCAAAGCCGAATATCTAACGTTCTTGAAATGTGTGCTAGTCTCGTGATGTTTGGCTTTTGTTTACTCAGATTTAATTCTAGAAACCTTAAGCAATCTGTGAATCTTGAGAAATCGTAACAGCCTGAATTTTAAAATATTTTAATTCCCCAGTGCTGAAAGACTAGGCCTATCTGAACCCTAAATATCAGGTTTTCAGAGTGACCTGCGGGTGAAGTTGCACAGTCGTTGTGTGAGGAGGGGCGGGGCGGGGCTGTGTGAGGAGGGGCGGGGCGGGGCTGTGTGAGGAGGGGCGGGGCTGTGTGAGGAGGGGCGGGGTTGGTGTGAGGAGGGGCGGGGCTGGTGTGAGGAGGGGCGGGGCTGGTGTGAGGAGGGGCGGGGCGGGGCGGGGCTGTGTGAGGAGGGGCGGGGCTGTGTGAGGAGGGGCGGGGCTGTGTGAGGAGGGGCGGGGTTGGTGTGAGGAGGGGCGGGGTTGGTGTGAGGAGGGGCGGGGCTGAAGTGGGGAGGGGCGGGGCTGGTGTGAGGAGGGGCGGGGCTTGCGTGGGGGAAGGCGGGGCTAGTGCGAGGAGGGCGGGGCTAGTGCGAGGAGGGGCGGGGCTAGTGGAGGGAGGGGCAGAGAGCGTCGCTTTGGTCGCGGGAGCGGAGTCTGCGACCAAGATGGCGGGTGTGGAGCTGCGCTTCAGCAGCGGCTGCGACGATGCCGAGCCGCCCGCGCGCCCAGTGTTCATCGTCGGGCAACTGCCAAACTTGCAGAAGTTGTATTGGCCGGAGATTAGCGGCAAGCTCTTGCCGCAGGTGACAGAGGAGGTGAGAGGCCGGGGCGGGAATGAGGGCAACTGGACAGTGCACTTCGCCCTGAGATTGAAGGGGGTGAGGGCGGCCGAGGAGGCACCGGCCCTGTCTCCCCGGGCATCACGGCCCCGTCTCCCCGGGCATCACGGCCCCGTCTCCCCGGGCATCACGGCCCCGTCTCCCCGGCCATCACGGCCCCGTCTCCCCGGGGATCACGGCCCCGTCTCCCCGGGCATCACGGCCCCGTCTCCCCGGGCATCACGGCCCCGTCTCCCCGGGCATCACGGCCCCGTCTCCCCGGGCATCACGGCCCCGTCTCCCCGGGGATCACGGCCCCGTCTCCCCGGGCATCACGGCCCCGTCTCCCCGGGCATCACGGCCCCGTCTCCCCGGGCATCACGGCCCCGTCTCCCCGGGGATCACGGCCCCGTCTCCCCGGGGATCACGGCCCCGTCTCCCCGGGCATCACGGCCCTGTCTCCCCGGGCATCACGGCCCGTCTCCCCGGGCATCACGGCCCCGTCTCCCCGGGCATCACGGCCCTGTCTCCCCGGGGATCACGGCCCTGTCTCCCCGGGGATCACGGCCCTGTCTCCCGTCGATCCCAACCTCACGCCGCCCGGAGGGAGCCTCGCGCTGCTCCTCCTCCCCAGCTCGGAATGCAGCTGTTTTAGAAGCAGAAGCTATTATGTATTTACAAATGACAGCCATTGCACAGTATAGGATGTCATAAATATTACATGGGTTATAAATGGCACCGAATCAATCCATTCCGTCCAATCACCCTGTACTGGCGTTTATTCTTAAGTAAGTAAATTGTATTTATATAGCACGTTTAAATCAACTCGCGTTGAAACCAAAATGCTTTGCATAGAATAAATAATGAGGTTTCCGTACATTCATAGAAACATTTTAAAAAGAAAAAAAATGACACAACACATAGAATTTAACATGAACGTCCCCCCACAGCAGAATCAAAATTCTCCACTGTGGGGAAAGGCACTAGAAAGATTTCATCCTCCGCCTTCAGGAGCTACTCCCAGACTCGTCTCCTCCTGACTGCTTGTTGATCTTCGCTATTTCCTCCTCTCGAACACCTGGGTACTCTGGCCTAAAGTATATTTGTGTTATTTGTTGCAACACTCCCCCTTCTACAGTTACACCTTTCTTCAGCTAAGAATGGTCACTTCTGAGTTCGCTATTGAATTTACTAATTATACTATTACCCACAAGTGAAAACATTTTCTCTTTATCCTCTCTTATCAACACCTTTCAAGTTATTAAAGATTAGATCACCCTCATCTAGCTTTTCACAAGAAAAGAGACTCAGTCTTTTCACCCTTTCAGATATGCACACCTTTCTCTTCTGGGATTATCCTTACCATTGTTTTAATATTCCTGCTTGTAATTGGAACTGCACAGTACTCCCAACTATAGTTTAGAACAAAGCAAAATAAAGCAATTGGGGGAACTCAGCAGGTAAAGCAGCATAGGTGGAAGGAAGTGGACAGTTGACAGCTGACAGTTGAAATTTCTGGTAGAGACTTATCTTGAACAAACACATTGTTGGAATAATTTAGCTGGTCAGCCCGCAGCTGTGGCGGATGTGGATAGTTGACGTTTCGGGTCAGCATCCTTCTTCAGACCAGTTGGTGGAAAAAGGTGATGAGCGGTTGATTGGCAGATAATAGTTGGGTAGGGAAAGGATCACGATAGAGGCTGGGAGGTCATAGGTGGAGATCACAATGCTGCAGATTCTGGAAGAATGGATCTGAATACAGGATGATGGCAGGTGGAAACAAGAGAGGGAGGCAATGAGTGAGCAGAAGGGGGGGGGGGGGGAAGGGGAACATGTTGCAAATTTTCAGCGACCTGCTGCGGCTATGACGGGTGCCGGCAAGTCGCCGAAACAATTGTGTAAGTAGGACAGGCCCTTAAGGCAGTGTCCCTGTGTTTCTATTAGGCGGAGATCAATGAATTTGTTATCTATAAGGGAATGAAGGGTTATGGGGCAAGTTGACTGGTTCACCAAGAGATGAAAGCAGAATAATTTTTTTGGTGGCGTTGATAGAAACATAGAAACTAGGTGCAGGAGGAGGTCATTCGGCCCTTCGAGCCAGCACCGTGATCATGGCTGATCGTCCCCAATCAATATCCTGTGCCTGCCTTATCGCCATATCCCTTGATTCCACTAGCCCCATGAGCTCTATCTAACTCTCTCTTAAATCCATCCAGTGATTTGGCCTCCACTGCCCTCTGTGGCAGGGAATTCCACAAATTCACAACTCTCTGGGTGGAAAAGTTTTTTCTCACAGTCTTAAATGGCCTCCCCTCTATTCTAAGACTGTGGCCGCTGGTTCTGGTGAATCATTGGCTAGGATATTACTGTAAGGAAAATTGTTCGGGGGATCGAGGAAGTGGCAGAGGAGTTGAGCAGGTATTTTGCAAGATACCATTTTTTGCATTAGTCTTTAGTGCTGATTATCCTATTTATACTGAATAATGCTAAGGAGACATTAAATACTAACACTCAAGAAATAGACCGATACATCCCTCCGATTGCTTGCATTGTAGGATCTTAAAAGTTCTATTGAGTTGGGGGATTAGTTGTGATCTTCCAATAATGAGTGTGGAGGTGGAGCAGCATCCCTCTTTGCAAAGTTTCTTGTTATTATTGTCAATTCCTTCTGAAAGCAAAGGCTAAGTAGGGGATCTTTTTGACACTCCTCTGCTCCTTGCTGCTTCATCGCTTTTCTAATTCCACTCTTTTCATGAAACATTAACAGACAAAGTTAATGTGTACTCTATTATCAAGTGAGGGTTATAAAGGGAAGCTGAAAGATAGCGCTGGGTCTGAAGAACTTCCTTTGTCAACCAATCATTTTGTAATTTGGTTTATGATGTTATTATCAGTTCATTTGGACAAAGAGCAGAGATTTGGCACAATCAGCTCAACGTGCATTGTCAGCACTTTATGGATGATGAAATGCAAAGATTTGTGTATTACTCACTTGATGGAGAAAATGTTGACAATGCATGAACAATTGGTCTCCTTCAGCGGATCTACAATATACCCAGGTATAACACTGGGGAGAAAATGGGTAGAAACATAACTGCAGATGCTGGTGAATAGACAAAAGCACACCAAGTGCGGGGGTAACTCAGCAGGTCAGGTAACATTCCTGGAGAACATGGACAGGTAATGTTTCCGATCGAGACCCTTCTTCAGAAGCAAGCGTTGTAGTCGTCTATCAAACATGTTAAACTTAACCAGATCTTGCCCTTTGTATTCCAAGATATGAAATCAGTAAAAATCTATCTATTCTTCGTTGGAAAGAATCATTACTAATTACTACCATTTCCACAGGTTGACAATTTGTCACTCGCATTCGAGTGAGAATGACCCCAATTTATGTAATCAGCTGCCATAACCCTCTCCCACCATCCCAAATTATTTGGATTGTCTGCACAGTTTGGGTTAAGTCATTTGTAATGAACTCGTACTGATCCCAAACTAAGCAGGTTTCTGAGACATTGCTGCTGTTGATTTTTATGTAGGTTTAGTTGTTGAGTCACAAGGTCACTGTTACTCTTACCACTCCAGAGACCTGGGCAAAGATACCTATTGCCAATCCAGTGCAGTACTGATTGAGCATTGGAAGCTATCCAATTGATGACCTCTTGCAATTATTGTTTCAAGAAAAGTTCTCTCTGGTGATCATGGCAAGTTTATTATTGAATCTGGAAGGCTGCCGTGTGGCCTGATGGAAGATGAGGTAGTGGCCTTGTAACAGTGCAGGAGGCCATGGTAAATTGAAGTGACAAGCAACTTTCTCTAAAAACACTTTTCATTCAGTATACCTTGCTGTGTGCATGACTTTGTTGCACGCAAAGTGACTGCTGTGTTTTGATGTTGTTTTCGCCATACAGATCTTGAACATCCGACCCATGTACAGCCCGTACGTACAAACAATTGTGTTTTTATAGGACACCGGAGGGTTGGATTTGCCAGCTGCTGTGGGGCTGCAGTCTTCTGTCATGTGATGATAGTTCGCTGCATTATTGTTGCATCTTTCAGAAATAGCTGAATGGTTGAGTTTTGCAGCATTTGCAGTTCCTTCGTACACGGTTGAGTTAAACATCCTGGTTTAACTGCAGGTTGCCTTTGGTTGACATACAGTTTTATTTAAATATATTGCCAACTGGCCACGTTTCCAACTTGCAAACTCTTTGGGTTCTAAACTGTTCTTCAGAAAGGAGCTCTATCATAACCTGGGGATGGACTGTATATTCTTTCATGACCACAAAATACCGTTGGAGGTTCTCAGTTAAATGCAATTTATTTCGTTTAACAGGTCTGGAAGACGGCTTTGGGTAATCTCAACCCCAACCCCACGGATAGCTGCCCCTTGTACCTGACCTATGCCACAGTGGCGGCCCTGCCCTCTCGAGTCAGTCGTCACAACAGCCCATCGGCAGCAATGTTCCTCACCCGCCTGGTTCGAAGCTGTCTGCCTGGAGGAGCCAACCGCTGTATTATAGTAAGTACTGATCCCAGAATAACATGTGTAGGAAGGAACTGCAGATGCTGGTTTAAATGGAAGGTATGACACAAAATGTTGGAGTAACTCAGCGGGACAGGCAGCATCTCTGGAGAGAAGGAATGGGTGATGTTTCGGGTCGAGACCCTTCTTCATTTTGTCCGCTGTCACTTGTCCCTATACTTCCTCCCTTGCCTCCATCCAGGGAAGGAGTGCTTCCAGACGAGACCGAGGTTCACGTGCACCTCCTTTAACCTGATCTACTGCACTCAAAGTGTTCCAGATGTGGCCTTCTTTACATTGGCAAGACCAAGCGTAGACCATTCCGCCAACCACTCAGTCGCACTCAGAGCTATTCACTTTGTTCAATCCATCCTTCTGCCTTCTATGCTGCTGGAAACAACTTTTTGTGTCTCCGTTTGCCAGTTCTGACGAGGGATCTGGAATGTTAACTGAAGACGCACAAAACTGCAAATGCAGAGTAAAAAACAAAATGGTGGAGGACCAGCAGGCCAGGCAGTATCTGTGGAAGGAAATAGACAAATGGTGTGCCTGGACCCTTCCTCAGTCTGATGCTGCCTGGCTTCCTGAGTTTCCTGAGTTCCTCCAGCATTTTTTTTTTTGAACTGTTAACTGTTTTTCCACGGATGCTTGCTGGCCTGTGTATTTCCAGCATTTTCTGTTAGCTTGGTGATTAAATTCTAGATTCCATGACTGAATTTCTTCCTGAGCAAATTGTTCTGCACTTGTGAAAAAGTATTAAGGCTGGAATATAATGGTGGCATGCTGATACAAGAAATTGCTTAAGCAATTCCTGTCAGTCCTCTGGGGCCTCTCTCAGTGTCATCGTTGTCCCCCTGCATGGTGATGCGGTTGTTGGTGGTGATGCGGTTGTTGGTGCTGCTGCCGCCACATAGCTTTTGGACACCCAGAGTTGATTCCATCTTGACCTTCGCTATTGTCTGTGTGGGGTTTTCACATTATCCTAGCGACTGTATGGATTCCCCTCGTGTGCTCTGGTTTCCTCCCACATCACAAAGGTTAATTGGCTACTGTAAACTGCAGCATTGATGTACAGAGAGATCTGGGGCTCCATGTCCATAACTCCATGAAAATGGCAGATACCATAGTGGCATTTAATAGGCTTTTGGATAGGCACATGCAGGGAATGGAGGGATATGGAATATATGCCAGTAGTGAAGAGTTTGCCTTGGCATCATGTTCGGCACATACACCATGGGCTGAAGGGTCTATTCCTGGGCTGTAATGTTCTATGTATTGTGTACTGATTTGGTCTTTATGTTTAAAGAAAGAATTCCTGCCCTGGTTTGACATACTTGCCACATTTATTGGTGTTATCTATAACAATAAAGGCATAGAGTGATACAGTGTGGAAACTCTTCGGTCCAACTTGCCCACACTGGCCAACATGTCCAAGCTACACTAGTCCCACGTGCCAGCATTTGGTCCATATCCCTCCAGACCCGTCCTATCCATGTACCCGTCTAATTGCTTCTTAAATGTTGAGATTGTCCCTGCCTCAACTACCTCCTCTGGCAGCTTGTTCCAACATCCACTACCCTTTGTGTGAAAAAGTTGCCCCTCAGATTCCTATTAAATCCTTTCCCCTTCACCTTAAACCTATGTCCTCGATTCACGTACTCTGGGCAAGAGACTCTGTGAATCTACCTGATCTATTCCTCCCGAGTCGGATACCCATTGCCCATTGTTCTACCCCCCAACCAAGGTGGTCCCCCCACACCGGGTCCTCTTTTATTCCTTCCCTCAGCAGCTGGGTCCTCGCTTCCACATGTCCGTCCGTCGCCGCCATCGCAGCGACCTCACCACTAATGCTACCGGGTTCACTCTGGACACCTCCGTGGTGCCGACCCAGGCCCGAATTGCATGGTTCCATCGACCCAGGGGCCGAGTGCTGGCTCTGTCGATCCGCGAGGCTCCACCACCGATCAGCCAGGTTCTGGCCCACGAGGTCCGGGCTCCGACTCGAGAGGCACTGAAGTCTCCAGGGTTATCTCTGAGGTGGTGCCATTTTGCTGTTGCCTGTTCACTCTTGTCCATTGTGTCTGTATTAACATTAACGTTGATGTGATGTGGTGAAGGATTTTATGGACTGTCTCCCACATTATTAGTAGATGAATAATCCTGACAAAGGGATGAAACATGGCCTTTTCCCAAGACTTTCCTGCAATCCTGTCCAGGGAAAGGCAGAGTCGAAGAAAAAAACAAAAGTGCTGGAGGAACTCAGCAAGTCAAGTAGAATCTGTGGCGGGAAATGGACAGACAATGTTTCGGGTCAGGATCCCCAGTTGACTGATATTTACTGCTGGAGCACAAATCAGCATCTAGGGAAGGGATGGTTTTCCAGAGGTTGGCTGCTGCTTATGTGATATCTGCTTTTGGGAGAGATTGAAATAAACACAAACTAGGTGTAACAAGGCGTGATGTTGTGGCGGTGTACTTTTGTAACCTGCTGTGTCCCATCCTTTCAGATGGTTTGCGAGTATTCCGATGTTTTTGCCTCTGGCTGTGCAATTGCAAGGGCATTTCCGCTCTTTTCCCGCCGATCCGGTGCCTCCAGACGCACAGATAAACGTGTAGTTACTGTGGAGTTCCTGCTTGTTGGACAGAACAATGGCCCAATTGATGCAACAGCACTTGAGGTAACCAATCTGAACACTCCACTGTTGAACTTGATATCATGAATATGTATTATAGCAACCTTTACCGCTAGTTATAAAAATCACAATCTGAAAATCAAACCTCTTCATCCAAAGAGTACTCTGATACTCCTACATAGGTCCAAAATACCCACATTGTTCTGTATTATTTTCTTCCTCATGCCTTTAACTACTGTTAAAGTTTAACATTGACTGCTAGTCATTTATGGCTTACAAGGAGATCTTGAATCCACAATACATACCTTTGCCAAAGAACTGTACAATAATAGGTTCAGATGTAATAGTTGGTCTATTACTTGTTTCAACCTCCTAGATGCTGACAGTTAAGTGGCATTGATAATGTTTCCATTGTTAATTCACTCGTGCTGTGGGAAAATGGAGACCAGCAAATCATGTGTGATTTCTAGTTATTTAGAAATTATCACATTGGAAACTGTAATTTGGCCTGACCAGTTCTTATTGGTGTAATCAGTAGTTGCAATAATGCTGCCTTGGTAGTCACTAACATGACAAGCCCCTGGTACTAGGATTCTTTGCAGATTGGCTCCCTAACACACTTGCAAGTATTGGCTGTATGAATCTTGTTCAGTCTCTACAGTTTTTAAGTAATCCTGGATGTTTGTTGGGAAGGATGGAAGTAGCAAGTGCAGAGAGTTGGGCTGCGGTATGTAGCTTTGAGAAGTGAAGTTGAAGACTAATGCACATTTTCCTTTTGTACAGTGTCTAGAGAGTGCTGCAGATGGAATCCGACTGTCAGCCCGAATTGTGGACACGCCCTGTAACGAAATGAACACTGATATTTTTCTTGAGGTGAGTTCCCAAGGGTAAATTCCAATTGAATGGTTATCCAGCTGCAGATGAAGATTCAGGGCTGATCCTTGGACGATGTCGATCCTTGGACGGAAGCAAGGCAGTTTAGATGCATCAAGGTACCAACCAGTCCTGATCTGTTAAAATTGCAGAATGGGCTTGAGGATATGACTGGTACCTTCCTGTCCACAACAGTCCATACTGTGTAGAGGAGAGCATCCATTTTCGTTACTGAAATGGAGTTACTATTGCGTTGTCCAGTCTTCCACCTGTGCATGTCCACTGTACCATCACTATTCCTGCTGTGCTCACACTCACTATATTAGTTATGCTCATCCATGGCAGTGCACCTCCCACTTGTGTGTGATGCAATGTACCTTCTGCCTACAAGCCTACACCCATTGCAACGTCTCTAAATAGTCTTCACTTACTGAACCCTTCCACAATTTAATTTGTCATATTTTCCTGCCGTTTACTCAGTTTTCCATCTTTATTATCCCAATGTGCCATCCAGACATAAGATCTCTTAAATATATTAATATGTCAAAGTTTATTAACTATGGCGATAGATGTGGCCCTCCAACTACACACAGAGATGGGACCCGGCCCCTATGCATAATAAGGTTGCCGACCCTGCTCTAAATCTTCACACAACAGGGATTGAATATTGTGGCTTCCAGTCAACCTACTGTTCCACATCAGGCCATGCATTTATGTACCATGCCATCAACAGAACCCTTTATTGGGATTTTATTCACTCGAATATTTCATTTTGCAGGAAATTAAACTGGTTGGGAATGCACTTGGAATTGTTCCCACTGTTATCCGGGGCGAGGAGTTGAAGGAAAAAGGATTTGGAGGTAGGTTTTTGTTTTTTTACCTTAAAGCCTTTATTGCACGGGATATGAAGGGGGCTCCAGGATGTGATGCTTCATAATGTTTAGCTGATTCTAGAAAAGAGGAGAACTGCTCCGAGTTCTCCAGGTTCAGGGGCAGTTTCTCCCCAGCTGTTATCAGGTAATTAAACCATCCTGTGACCAGCTAGAGCGCGGCCCTGACTTGCTATCTACCTCGTTGGAGAACCTTGGACTCTCTAATCGACTTTACTGGACTTTATTTTGCACTAAATTATTAGATTTATTATGTTTATTCCGTATCTGTGCACTGTGGACGGCTTGATATCATGTATAGTCTTTCCGCTGATTGGATAGCACACAACAAAAAAGCTTTTCACTACTTCGGTACACATGACAATAAACTAAACTATCGTATTTCCCGGTGTCCAAGACGCTATTCTTTACTCTAAAATAAGGGCCGAAAATTTACCTGTGTCTTGGAGGCCAAAGGTTAGACCGAGCAATGCCACTCTCGTAGTGACTGCTCCGTGGAACCTGCAATGCCTTCGACCCTGGAACTGTGGGAAGCGGCTGTAAAAGGACAGCACCGCTGGGGGGTGGAGGGGAGATTTCCCATCCACAGCGAGTCTGGCCCGGGTCAGCGCGGCCTGGGCTGCACAAATTTGTAAACTTGGCTGGTCCACCAGGGGTAAAGTTGTGGGGAGGGCAGGAGGGTTGAGAAGGAAGGGGTCGGGGATCATGCCAGCAACTCACTCACCGCTGCCGCGGTGTTCCGGGCACGGAGACACTGCATTGTGGCCGGGGAAGGAAGTAGCTCGGGTGGCTGCGATCGGCCGCCGGGACCGGATAGCGGAACCGGCCGCCACCTCAGTGCCTTCTGCCGACCCACCCGCCAGCCAGCCACGGTTTCCTTCGGAACAGGCACAACCGGTGGAGGTGGGGGTTGGTGGGTAGCTACTGGACGGAAGGATGGCTGCTCCGTCTCTGGCTCACTCTCTCTCACTCTCTCCCTCTCAAAATGGGGGTGAGTCTTCATTGCCCCGAAATACGGTAACTAATTAACACAGTAAATAGTATACTCAGTGTGCATCACATAACATCCACTTACAATAGATAGAAACTAATCTGGATCCATTTTTGTTTCATCATTTCTAGGCATTTATGGTGTTGGAAAGGCAGCAATAAATCCTCCTGCACTTGCAGTTCTCAGTTATTTACCAGATGGCGCCACACAGACCATTGCCTGGGTTGGCAAAGGCATTGTGTATGACACTGGAGGCCTGAGCATTAAAGGAAAGGTAGGAATATCATACAGATGGATAATGGGGCCACCTTCTGCTCATCAAGGTATGAGGTTAACGTTTGTCACTGCTGGGTGGTGTACCATTCCTAATCCAGTTATGTTTACTTTTGGGAGAAATGGTAATCTCAAGCCTGAGTTGTGGGTTCCGTCAGGAAGGACAGGACCTGTATAACTCATGTTGCCTACTCTCTAATTTTTCTGAAGTCTCAGTCCTCACATAGAGGGGGGTGAGTGTTGGAATTCTAGTTATCATTGCTGTACCTTGTCAAACTTTTACTATCAACAGAACCTTTAATTGGGTTGATTCACCCACATGGAATTTTGCGGGAAATTAAAATGTTTGGGAATGTACTGGTGTCTGCCAGTCCACTGTTGATTTCATTTCTCACACACATAGCCACAGAAGGCTCTGGAGGCCAAGTCATTGGGTATTTTAAAAGCAGAGATTAATAGATTATTGATTAGTAAGGGTGTCCAACGTTATGGGGAGAAAGCAGGAGAACAGGATTGAGAGAGAAGAATGGATCAGCTGGCAGATCGAATGGCCGAGCTGACTCGATGGGCCGAATGGCCCAATTCTGCTCCTATGTCTTTATGGTCTTTAATAAGTACTTCAATATTTAAGATTATGCAAGAGTAGGGTCATGTAGGAAGAAGATTAGAGAGATCTGGGTGAACGGTTTAAAAATGGATGTTTTTTTTGCACTGTGTGCAAATGACTATGTGGACTGATTGCCTGCATGACCTGCTTCTATGTTGTAACTTTATCTATTCCTACCTGCGACATAAATTCCACCATAGACACAAGATGCTGGAGTAACTCAGCGGGACAGGCAGCATTTCTGGAGAAAAGGAATGAGTGATGTTTCGGGTCTAGACCCTTCTGACACAGATTCCACCTACTGGCGACAATAGCTCTGCAGAACCTATAAGTAGCTGAGATGTTATTGTGTTGTGGCTACTTAGCATTCATTGTCGCTGTTTGAAATGTGGACACGAGAACAAGGTGCAATGTTCTGATTATGCACATTCTTTATCAGACCACCATGCCAGGAATGAAGAGAGATTGTGGAGGAGCAGCGGCTATTCTTGGAGCTTTCAAAGCAGCTGTGAAACAAGTGAGTGCTCCATTGTTTACATTTTTTCTGTATCTTAGTATTCAGCCCAAATTCCTGGGAGAAGTCAGGAATGTTGTTAAGATTCCCTCTGGAGGTCCCTCAAGGCTGCAACATTTTGCTAATGTGAAGAGATCAAAACAGACCTGATCTGACATGATTGTAGCCAACGTCCCTCATCGCAGCCCATTAACAGGAACAATGTGCACCACATATTTATGTTTTGTGGCAGAATATGATGGTTTTCCACTGCAATAGCACCATCAGTGTGAAGCAATGTTGATATCTAAAGCAAGACCGATTCTAACATCAGAGACAACAGTTGAAAAGAAAAGCACTCCTGTTGATTTGACCCCCGGCACTCTTACTTAGACTCATGCAAGTAAGTTTAGACTATCCCATCCTGCTTATTCCACACAATTACTTTTTTTTAAAAAAAGCAGATAAAAACCAGATCAGTGTTGAATGGAAAAATCCAGGAAAAATCCTGCCCATTCCATTAAACATTATTCCGAGAAGTTACACTGGCCCTAATGAATATCATGGAATATATTTGTATGCATTCACACTGTGCTAGTCTTACGTAGTCTGGACATGACCCCAGCCATGTCTTTGCTTGGTTCCTGTCAGTGACCGTTGGATAGTTGCCTTCATTGTAACAGATGCCTTACAGAAGTTACAGAACCAAAAATTAATTGAATCATTGACCTGAAATGTTAATTTGATTTGTTCATAATCTATACTATTACTAAAACTCTCATCTTGATCACATGCGGTCTGCGTTGTTTTTAAATTTGCACACAAACAGTACCCTATATCGCTAGGATTTTTTCGCCACCTTAGTTTTTTTGATTTTTGTTCCATCGGTGGAATATTCCAAAAGTTATGAAGGTTTAAAAAATCGTGAGATCAGCAGATTGGTCTTCTCGCCTGTCACTCACCATGAAAGTAATGCCCCTTCCGGGGGCGAGAAGAATAAATCCCCGGAGTCCGGGCGTGAGTCAGTCAGCCCGGAAGCCGTGGGTGAGAGTTGAGTCCAGAACTGTGAGTCCACAAGCCATGAGTGAGTGAACTGTGAGTCCACAAGCCGTGAGTGACTGAACTGTGAGTCCACAAGCCATGAGTGATTGAACTGTGAGTTCACAAGCCATGGATGAGTGAACTGTGAGTCCACAAGCCGTGGCTGACTGAACTATGAGTCCAAAAGCCGTGGCTGAGTGAACTGTGTGTCCACAAGCCGTGAGTGAGTGAACTGAGTCCAGAAGGCTCACCACCCCCCCATCCCCTTCCTCTCGCACCCTCCCAGCGCCCCCAACGGCAGGCCATGGCAGCACTTCCAACGGCAGGCCATGGCAGCGCTTCCTCCCACCGGCCCCTACCTGCAGACGTCACCCTCCCTGGCTATAGAACGCTCCCACTGGCCCCCACCTGAAGCTTCCCCGTCCCCAGCTGCAGGACTAGCCCAATAATCTATTTGGCCCACAATCTCCATACTAGCCCTCCGGAAACCAGTCCCTTTGGCACACAACACTGATATTAGCCCTCCAGAAAGCCTGCCCCCACTGGGCACCACCTGAAGCCATCCCCCTCCCCTGGCTGCAGGATGCTCCCCCCCCACCATCCCACGCCTAAAGCTGACCCCCTCCCCTGGCTGCAGAACGCAACAAGACAGGCAACAAGAAAGAATGGACAATAAATCTCCTCTTTAACATTTGAGGTGTTGTTATATTTAAAGAGTTATTCACATTTTAAGCTTTAATAAATCCCTTTTCCACTTGCCGTGCCTGTCAGCTGCACCTGCGCAGTAATGTAACGTCACAATGGGAACCTAATGGGAGGGAATGGTTGCGCCCCAGAGAGCTGCTAAGAGTGGATGGGGGGGGGGGGGGGGTTGAGGGAGGATGGAGTCAGTGTGTGGGGGTGGGGAGGGGCGAGGGGTGGAGTGAAAGGGAGGAGTTGGGATCAGGGGCGTCACAACGGGAACATGTCAGCCGTGCCTGTGCAGTTGTGGGCTATGCGTGAGTGGTGGAATATTGGAATTGGTGGAGACTATTGCATTGGGCGACCAGCCCTTCCGTGTGAGCATGGGACCCAACGGGTCACACTTAGTCCAGTTACATATTAAAAGCATTCAGCATTAAGAGCTTTTTTTCAAAAAATAGTCTGTGTCTGTAACAGCAGTATCCCTATGTTTAATGATTTTACGCATGTCAAGATTTCAGCTGGCTTGCTGTCAGAATATGCTAATGCAATGAGACCTTGGCACTCCTGACAGTTACAAGCTGGGATAATTTATCATCATTTTATCACCAAGTTGGCGACTCAAACTGAATATAATTGAAATGAGATGAGCTGAATGCATATGCCTGTTTTGCTATTAAGTTCAATGATGCAGAAAATCCATTGGCTGAGTAAACATCAGGTCAAGGTGGGAGAAAACAGCAATTAACAAGAATAGCAACATGTTTTGTAAATTGTAAACTATGCGTAAGCACTAATCATCATAAAGCTGAGTTAAACAGACCTCATGTTAGATCTCTGTGAAGAAGCATTCTGTTCAGAACTAATCACACGGTCATTTCAGTCAAGTGGTCGTAATTATGTGTGAAACAGAAGCAGTTGTAGTCTTATTTGGCTCTCGAGTTTTCTCTGACATTGAATAAAGTCATGACAAGCCCAGTTTTTGTCACAACACCACTTTCCTGTTACTCCCCGCACACCGTTACTCCCTTGCAAGTCGTATGCCAACCGACATTCAGTTTACATCATTTAATTCATCCAGAATACAGCAGTGCATTGATTTTAATTTATTCCTGGACTGTCGCCTTCAGCACTCCACCAAGTAAGTTGTTAATTAAAGGTTAATCACACCCTGTCGAGCAAAACCTCGTGATCAGAGTCTTGTTTTTCTAATCTTGTCATTAATTAGATTTCTGACACTAAAAATGAGCTTTCCTCTGCGCTTGCATGCCTCCCATGTAATCTCGGTGTGTACGTGGAACTCAAAGTTCAATTTCTGCAAATGTAAAATTTGACAAGATTCCAAAATGTCTATAAAGGACTTGTCCTACTTACGCCATTTTTTCTACGTCTTGCCGGCACCCGTCATAGTCGCAGCAGGTCTCCGAAAATTTTCAACATGTTCAAAATCCAGCGGCGACCAGAAAAAGGTATCACTCTTTGGGCGACTACTCACGGCCATAAAGGTGTCACCCCGCGACATGTTGACGCGTGTCATTTGACATTGTATTCTGAATTTTTCCACTCAATCTCATCCTTTAGAGTTTACTAAGTTTCAGGTATTTTAAACATTGTTCCTTGTAGAGGCAATAGCGTTCTGTTATAGCAAGTTACTTATATGGTTGTAACATAATAGACATATACCATGTGGCCATGACACGCTGCTTTCCAAGGGGATAATGTGCAATGCTGCCAGCATATCAGTCACCATTTACATTATGTGGCGCAATGACAGTAATATCCTGTTTGTTGTTACAGGGTTTTAAGGACAATCTGCATGCTGTGTTTTGCCTGGCTGAGAATGCAGTTGGACCCCTAGCGACCAGACCTGACGATATACATCGGATGTACTCTGGAAAGTAAGGCAGACTGTATAGGACAAACTTCACTGCAAACTGACCCAGTGTGGTATAAATATATGCACTTAGTTCATTGTAATTGATTGATAGATTTTATGAAATTAGTTATTTCTAGCTTCTCAAACAGCTCCCCGCGTGATAAATCGGTATGTAGTGATTTGTATCTGAAGGTAAGGATCAATGGCAAAGATGCTGAACGTGGCTACAATTGGTATTGGTTAAGACAACAATATTGGACAACTTGTAAGAAATGTTGCTCTTTCATTTGTTTCATGGCAGCGTTGATGGAATGGAGGCAGCACTGTGGGACGCAGTGACTTAGTGTGGGCAGTTCTGAAAGAGATGTTTCTCCAGATTCAGAATTTTGCATGCAAATTAATTTGCTGCTTAAAATATTTATTGATATAGTGGGCACAGCCATGAGTACTGGCCATGGTCACCTTTTGCTGGCAATATATAGGAAAAATCACCAGTCAAAGAGCTTTTGAATTAACTGCCTGGGTTTAAACGCAACAGATGACGTGGGTCAATGTTAGGCATAGGGGCATGCACATGTAATAATGTTAATGCTAGAGGAGTGGTTGTATGGTTCAGTATGTGGGTTTGAGTGGGGATTGGCCAAGGCGGGGTGTGCATCAATATTAGATGAAGTGGGATGTGTGGATGAGTGTTTTGGGGTGAGTTGTGAACGTTGGTCGGGGTGGGGTGTGTATGTATTGATTAGGCGGAGGTGATGTGTGCGTGTTGGGTGGAACGAGGCATGTGCATATTGGGGGTGAGGCATATGTGTGTTGGTCAGCATTGCAAGTGTTTATTGATCGGGGTGAGGTGGGGTGGGCGTACACAGAGTTGGTTAGGGTGAGGCGTGTGTGCATCTGTGCACGCTGGCTGTGAATGAATCAAACATTATTGTAAAAAAATAGAATGTCTTCTGTTCATGAAATTATAGCCTGCAATTTTAACATCTCTCAATTGTTTAATGTGTGTGGAAGGAATTGAAACTGCACTCTGGGGGCTACTTGGGTCACTTTTTTTTTGAGCTACTCTTTTTGCCCATACTGCTTTATCACTGTTTAATGGTCACTTGTGTGTTTGGTTAATGAATTAATTTTCTTTGTCCAGGACAGTTGAAATTAATAATACTGATGCTGAGGGCCGCTTGGTACTGGCGGATGGAGTTGCCTACGCATCTAAAGATCTGGGGGCAGATATCATCCTCGACATGGCCACATTGACGGGAGCACAGGTGCGTGCAAATTTCTTGATATGTGCTGCTGATAATTCTTGTCTATCATTAATTGGAACATTGCAGGGAAACAGGCCCAGCATGCCCATGCTGTCCAAGATGCACCATCTACTCCCATCTGCCCACATCCTTCTAAACCTTTCCTATCCATGTACCCGTCCAAATGTATTTTAAATATTGTTACAGTACCTGCCTTAACTCTGTCCTCTGGCAACTCGTTCTATACACCCACCACCCTCTATGTGAAAACGTTACCTTTCCCCGTGGAAGTTAGTGCAGTGACTATCACCAAAGAGAAGGTGCTTGGGAAACTGAAAGGTCTGAAGGTGGTTCAGTCACCTGGACCAGATGGACTGCACCCCAGGGTTCTGAAAGAGGCAGCTTTAGAGATTATGGAGGCATCTTTCAAGAATCACTAGAGTCAAGGGTGGTTCCAGATGATTGGACAATTGCAAATATTACTCCACTGGTCAAGAAGAAAGCTAGGCAGAAGAGTGGAAATTATAGGCCGGTTAGCCTGACTTCAGTGGTTGGCAAGACTTGAGTCCATTAGATACGTTGCGGATTCTGAGTACTTAGAAGCACATGATAAAACAGGCCAAAATCAATGTGGTTCTGTGAAAGGATCTTGCCAGATGAACCCGTTACATTTCTTTGAGGATGTAAATAGCAGCATAGACAAAGAATAATCAGTGAATGTGGTTTACCTGGATTTTCAGAAGGCCTTTGATAAGGTGCTGCACGTGAGGCTCCTAAAGAAACTGAGAGCCCATGGTATCAGAGGGAAGATACTAGCATGGATAGGAGGTTGGCAGAAGGCAGAGATGTATCAGCCTTCAGTCCCATCTGTCTACGCAACACCATTTCCTGACTAATGTGAATTTCCTTCAGTTCCTCCATCCCCCTAGACCCTCTGGGAGATTGTTGGTGTCTTCCTTAGTGAAGCCGGAACCAAAGTACCTGTTCAACTTGCCTGCCATTTCCTTGTCTCCCAATAATAAATGCACCTGTTTCTGTCTTCAACGGACCAACATTTGTCTTAATTATTTTTTTCCTCTTCACATACCTAAAGAAGGTTTTACTATCCTTTATATTCTTGACTAGCTTAGCTTCGTACTTCATCTTTTCTCCCCATATTGCCTTTTTAGCTACCTTCTGTTGATCGTTTAAAGTTTCCAAATCCTCTAGCTTCCTGCTCATCTTTGCTATGTTATACCTCGTCTCTTTTGTTTTATACTGTCCTTGACTACCCTTGTCAGCCACGGTCGCCTCTTACTCCCCTTAGAATATGTTTCTGGTTGACTGCCAGTGACGGTTCTGGAGCCATTGCTCTTCAGTGTGTATAAGTGAATTGGATGAGGGAATGGAAGGCTTTGCGGCCGTTTTCAGATGATATGTTGATAGGTGACTGCAGAAGGACTTTGACGGGTTGGGAGAGTGAGAAATGGCAGATGGAATACAGCGTAGCAAAGTCATACATTTGGTAGTAGGAATACAGGGGTAGACTATTTTATAAATGGGGAGAAAATCCAGAAATTGGAGGTGCAAAGGGACTTGGGTGTGCCGGTGCGGGATTCCCAAAAAGTGAATTTGCAAGTTGAATTGGTAGTTAGGAATGCTAACATTTATTTCAAGAGGGCTGCAATACAAAAACCAGGATGTAATGCTGAGGCTGTATCAGGTGCTGGTCAGATCGCTTTTGGAGTATTGTGAGCATTTATGAGCCCCATATTTAAGGAAGGATGTGCTGGAATTGGAGAGGGTCCAGAGGAGGTTTATGAGAATTATCCCAGGAATGAGTAGGTTAACATATGATGTGGGGAGATGCTGAGAGGGGATACATAAGAGGTCTTAATTTAACCAGTAGATCTCAGTGACCTTTTTCAGTTGTCAGTGGTTACATAGGAGTGACAACCTACAGAGCCTCTTATCAACATTCTTCCCACATTCCTACTTTGCCGTCTGCCCCCATTCGTACTGAGAACAATGGTGTTTGCAACAGTTCCAGTTGGCCACTATTTAAAAATCGCCTCCAGCACCTGGAGCTGCTGCTGTTCTTCGCTTCTCTGCTGTTAATGGTTTGCTGAGTCTGACTGCTGAACCTGGACTTGTCCCCCCATTAACGGGCTTCAGCAGCTGTGTGTTGGGTCATCTCTAGCCCCTGATAAACAGCACACAGTTGACAGGTCTCAACACTAAAGCCTGAATTTGAGGTCAGACCAGAGGTCTAATTTGTTCTGCATTATACCTAGCTGCTTCATACACTCACACTTCACTTGCATGTAGCCATCTGACCTAGATCTCCCACAGATTATTGATCCCTATATCACCCAGTCCTGCTGTACTAGCTGACCCGTACATTCTCTCAAACTGTGAACACGTACGTACACATCACCAGTAGTTTGGGCCACCGATGATGATGATAGCATCAGTGTACCTAATCTATCGGAGAAAGATAGAATAGTGTAATTATAATTTCTGCTTTCTCTGCAGGGTGTCTGTACAGGGAAATTCCATGCTGCTGTGCTGTGCAACACTGAGGAGTGGGAGATGGCCTGTGTTAAAGCTGGACGGAGCAGTGGAGACCTCGCCCACCCTCTCGTGTACTGTCCCGAGCTCCACTTCAGTGAGTTCACCTCTGCTGTGGCTGATATGAAGAACTCTGTTGCTGTAAGTGTGGGATGAGCTGCTGAGAAATGATGCGTCGTTCATTCCCCATGGTTTTTATTTCCATTATTGGCATTGGAGAGGTGGGGTCGAAACCTTAATCTGGCCCCCTGCTGGGTTCTAAACAAATCGTTTCTTTGACCTCTCTAGGATCCTGAGACAACCCACATCATTTACCATAATCAGTATAATTATGTCGAAAATACAGCAGCCAACTTGTTTGCCACAAGCTCCCAAAAGTGGCAATGTGGTACCAGAGACTCTGCTGAGAGATGTGTACCGCGCAGAACTTCAGCAAGATTCAGCCCAATCTTGTGTGCTTCTGAGAGGGCATTGGGACCTTGGCTATCATCCTTCAGATGAGACATTACACTGAGAATGCAGCAGTCCCTTTGAACCACGCCAGAGTGTCTGTCTGTATGGCAATAGCCAAGATGGAAAATGGAGTAGCATTTGCCTTGAGATTTGATTCCAACTTTTTTCTTTCTCTCTGTCAGGATCGTGACAATGCTCAAAGTTCCTGCGCAGGTCTTTTTATTGGTGCCCACATTGGATTTGACTGGCCTGGAGTGTGGGTCCATGTGGACATTGCATCTCCTGTGCACACAGTAAGTATACGGACCAGCTTTTGCAACCCATTGCGTCTGTAAGAATTTGCGGGGACATCTTTAGCTGTAAGGTGGGGTTTATGCTGGTGGCGGAAAGCAGTATGGAAAACGTTTTGGTCTTGGGCTTGAAAACCGCCAACAAGGCCAAATAATGTAAAACCTAAACTGGTGGCGAATCCAGAGCAACATAATGCACTGAATGCAGAGCTGCTCAGTGGAGCCAACCTACCAACTCCGCTGAGTGTGAATGGTCTTTGACGGCAAGTTGAAGATCAAAAGAATTTCCAGCATTATCATTTATATAACTGCTGGAATTATGATTTATTCCACTAACTTGCATTCCTCTAGTGCTTCTGATCCCCTCATCAAAATTTGCAGAGCACTGTTTCTAAGTTATATCTGTAGCAATTTGTTACTCATCCCTATTTCTTTGATAACTTTTTTGTGTGCATTGCCATATTTTCATTTGCATTGTCTTTCTGTCTCTGTGCATATCTTTCTTTGCTTGTGATTCTCAGCACAGTTTAACTCCCAAGCCAATAACTAAAGTGTGGACCAGTGACCTGTTTGTTCTCTCTGCAGGGTGAGCGTGCCACGGGCTTTGGTGTTGCCTTCCTACTGGCCCTGTTTGGGCGTGCCTCCAAAGATGCCATGCTGAACCTAGTGTCTCCGCTGGGTGCCAGCACAGACGCACACCTGGTGCCGAATGATGGTGACGGCAACTTGTCCAAGCGTAGACGGCTGGTGTAAGGGAAGTAGAGCTCTCTATGTGGTCATGTCAATGATGCATCTACACAAATCCATTGGCAGCAGTCCATCCTTCCAGGTGCAATGGTTCTCCTGCACCACTGCTTGTCCTGCTCTTTTTAAGGAGTCTGCAGGCTGGTCATTACCAGGGAGCTCACTAGCACTGTTAGCCAGAGGGACAAACCTGATCTTGGTGTCACACTGACGCCCAGTTAATTTTTCTTAATCTAAAGACCTCCACTTGAGGCGGAGTCTGTTCAAAGTGCCTCTACTTTGCATAAACTTCTCCTCCCTACCACTTCACTGGTGAGGTTTGGTAACAAAGTAATGAAATTCACTTAAAACAAGCTGCCAAGAGAGTAGGTATTCTACCCCCTATTCTAATGCAAATCCACTTCCAATGAAGCTGAGAATTGATGTACCAATTCTTTCTTTTATAATTGTTTAATTGAAGACAGTGAACAAATTGAAATGCCTGATCTGATTAAACCATTTGCACAATTTTATTGCTGTTAGCTGTTTCTTAAATGGTATGCGTGTCATTTATACCGATAGAATGTCTTTAATTTGGATCATTTGTTCATCTTTTCTGCACAAAGCCAACCCTCCATTCAGCCTCCTGGTTCTGAAGTGTAGAATGATCAGTAAATAGACTGAAAGATTTACTTGTCTTAAAGCTGCAAAGTGTTCCTCAAACACTCGCAGTGCAGACCAACATGGGGAAGAGATGAGAGTTAACCTGCCTTGTCCACCTGGTGATATTTGTTTCTTCAGACCAGGTTAAATGGGTAGGATAAAAAACAACTGTGCCTATTCAGGATTCATTGCAAGCTTCTTGTTTGTCCACTTTGCTCTTGCAAACAGGACTGAATGGCTAAAATCCAACAGTAAGTGCAACACAGAACCCATTTTAAAGTAAGTAAAGTCTCCAGCTTTATTTTTAGAAATGCAAGTTGTGCTGCCAGCATAGAAACGGGAAGAGTTTATTTAGCTGCATCTCTGTGCTCCAGTTAATGAAATGAAAGATGATCCGTAGACATTCCCTTACCCTGTATCCCCAAGTACTGACTGACTGTTAATTAAAATGTTATTGTCTTTTGCTAACCAGAAGTACCCTCTTTTGGCCCATCACTGAAATGACAATCTGTTCAAAGTTTTGTAAAATTCATTAACTGAATGGTGCCACTGCAGAATAAACAACATTGGGCAGTGCCCCTGAGAAGGAGAGAGGTGTGTTGTGTGTCTCTTGCTGCCACTGATGCAATGGCAGCTGCTAAATCTGGTTCCTTTCCTCCGATGCCATTGTATTATCCACAATTGTAACGAGTAAAATAAGTTTCTCCTCGCAATGCTGTCAGCTATTGAGCCTGCAGTCTGGTGAGGCAGGTAGGCAAGCGTTTCCAAAGTGCTTCCTTTTCATCACTTAAGGTCCAACACATCTCATGTGGTGCCAGTGTTTAGTAACAATGTTTAAGTGCTTAGCAGCAAATGGTCCAGTCACTGATGGAGGAAACAGAAATGCTGAAACAGATGTTAAGCTCAATGAATTGCTGGAGTTGAATCCAAACTATTACTCATTTGCAGCAGTGTCTGTTTCCCTTATTTCTGAAGGGTTGTTGGATTCTCAAAGCAAAAGATAGCACCGGCTATAAAACTGTACAAAGGCTGAGGCAGAAGGGGGCTTGAGAGGTGAATATTGCTTGACCAATACCACTAAGGCTAGTTCCTGCCCACTGCAGAACAGTTGCCTTCAGGGACATACATGAGAAATAATAGGTTCAATCCAATGCGTTCTGAAGCAAGCAAACATGCAAATCTTTTCTCTCCTTCATGGCACTGCAACAAAGGAGCCCAGGCTTGGTATAAAGCTTGCCCAGTGTAATGCTCAAATTATCACTCCTTTTCTTTCTGTAAAAACAGTTCAGTTCAGTTCATCCGTAATCACTCTTCTTTCTCCCTGGTCCACTTGATCATGGTCTCAGGGGATCGGTAAAGGAAAATGAGTTTGGCAAAGAGTTGTTCTTCCAGTTCTAACTCCCCCATCTCACGGACCAGGAAGATATCAGTGCACAGCTTCAAAATTCGATCAGGGTTGGGCAGTTCCTCAAACATAATGGAGCGGGAGATGCCATTGAAGAACTCACGGACAAACTTCCCAATGACAAGCACCACAGACATGTACAGGCCAACGATACTGAGTGTGAGAGAGAGAGAGAGAGAGGGCAGAAAAATTAGGCAGTACATTTGCAATCTGAATTGTAGAATACTTGGTTTCATTCTCAAATTAACCCCAACTGAAACTAAATCAGTTTTCTTCTCAGCCCCTGTGGGTTTCTTTTAGTTTATTAAGGTGACGGCATACTGGCATTGTGAATTAGTGGCTCTACTAAAAATGCCAGACATCCAGGCTCGATCCTGATCTCAAGTGATATATGTGTGAAGTATGCATGTTCCTCCAAGACCACATGGATTTCTACAGGTACTTCAATTTCCTCCCACATTCAACGACCAGTTAATTGGCTGCTGTAGATGATGCCAATTGGAGTTCAGTGGTCGACGAATCAAAAATGTGAGAGAGTAAATTAACATGGAAATACGGGGAATGTATAGAGACTGATGAGACTCCAATGGTCTGAATGGCTTCCAGTGTTATTAATTATAATTAAAACGTTCTTGTCTTTCTTGACTAAAGGTTCAGGGTCCTGTTGGGTAAGATCAGCAATTAGGCTAGATATACAATCTTTGAGAGGCATTTGGATTTGTTAATTATTTGCATTTTGACATTAAATCTACCACCACTGCAATTAGATAGCATTTTAGAAACTTGTTTGAACTTTTAATAAAATAAAATGCTGATTCAGTCATGAGAACGCATGTAACCAAAAGAAAAGGGGTTGTCAGTTGGTGTGAAACACACTACTTGCAGAATGAAATGTTAAATGATTACACAGGTATAATTTAAAGGCCTTTGTTTGGGCAATAGATTGGATGGGGAGGGGCTACAGCAAAAAGTGCATGCAACAACCAACAAAATTAATTTATTCAGAAAACAGCCTGTTTAGAACAACATCTCTCAATCTCAGCTTGATAGTTTTCCAGGACTGCTCGATACAATTTACAAATTCTGTGCATTGCGTCATCTTGTGTGTGTTTAGATTTTTTAGTTGTGCTTGGCATCAGCTATAGAAATGTACATGGCAGAGGGCATGCATCTAGCCACGGTATCCACACGGTTCAAAAGACAGTGACTTAGACAGCTTGGGCTATAGCCTCATATGTAACCACTCTTTTCCAGGTACGTTTAGACACGATGCCCTTGCCTCTCTTTCAGGCAGAATGTTTCAGACCCACCACTCGTGCGGGGAAAATAAGTTTTCCCAAATCTCCAATGAAAATAAAGAAACACTGCAGATAGAGGAAGCCCAAAATAAAAGCAGAATATGCTGCAAAAACTAAGCAGGCTGGGCAACATCTGTGGAAAGAGAAATATAATTAACCTTCAGGTCAAAACCATTAAGAACAGACACGCATCTTCAACCAGAAGCATTAATACTGTTTCTCATTCCTCAGATGCCAATTGGCCTGATGAATGCAGCATCTTCTGTTTTTAGACATGATTAGAGTCTGTGACTTTGAAGGGTCCTGACCTGAAATGTCACCTATCCATTGTTCTCCGGAGATGCTGCCTGACCCACTGAGGTACTCCAGCACTTTGTCATTTTTTAAAGCTATGTTTGCAGTTTCTTGCGTTTCCATCTTCTACCTTTATATGTTTTCTCTACCAATGCGTCATCTCTCAACAATGATTCATACATTGATATCAATGTCATTTCATCCAAGTGTGTCCTTGCACCCTTCTGTGCACCTGCCTGTCCCAACTATTGAACTTTATTGACTTCTAGCCTCTCAACTGCATCACATCTACATTGGCAGAGCTATGAAATCCAATCTGGTTTAAACCCTCCCTAGCAGCACCTACAAAGCTGCCTGTCAAGACACTTGTCCCCCTCCAGCTCGGTATTACCATTCCCTCTTGTACAGGCCACCTCTACCCCAGTAGAGCTGCCAATGGTCCAAATGTCTGACTCCTTGCCCCTATACAACTCCTCACTCACGTATTCACGTGTCCTATCTTAACCATACTAGCATGTGGCACTGGGAGTAATTGGAGATTACTACTTGTGAGGTTCGGTCTTTTAACCTCTGCCTAACTCCCCATATTCACTCTGCAGGACCTCACCCCTTATCTATGTAATTTGGGCCAATATGCAGAACAAGTTCTGGCTCCCACTCCCCCTTGAGAATGTTCTGCAACCACTCCAACCCTAGCACCAGAGAGGCAACATAACATCCTGGACTCCTGTTTTACCCACAGAATCTCTAAGTCCAGGGTCTGTCCCCTAACTAACAAGTATCCTAACACGATAACCGTATCTGACCACCCTATCCTGCTGTGACTCAGAACCAGGCCTGGTGGCACAGACCCGAGTGTCACTGTTGCTCTCCTCTGAACGGTCAAGCCCTCAATTGTATTCAAAGACTATACTTGTTTAAGAGGAATGGCCACGTGGGATTCCTGTACTCTCTGTCTATTTATTTCCTAATGGTCATGCGCCTACATTCTAGATGTGATCCACCTCACTATAATCCCATCTATGATGCTCTCATCCTCCTAGATGAAACTGAAGTCGTCCAGTTGTAGCTCCAGTTCCCTCATGTACTTCCCACTTGTGAAGCTCTCAGGGATACTGGGTTTCCCCGACTTCCCACATGCTGCAGGAGCAACTACACTAAGACAAAAAAGGAACCTATCTCGCCCTCTTCCTCTACTCAGCCTACTTGAACTAAAACCTTAATACTTATCTTCAAACAAAGCACTTGGATTTCCACACCACCTCTCCCAAAATGGCCGCCTCCAAAGCATGGCCTGGGGTGGCACCTCTTCCCCAACCGTACAATAATAGTCGGGCATCTGGTTTCCACTTAGGTGCCAGGATTACTACAGCCTTAACTGGAAGTCTACAAATGGAAATCATTTACCCATATCCAGCCAGGAATCCCAGACTGGTGGGGCTGACTTTATCGTTGAAGATGATGAGTTCCATGTTGCTGCATCCCTGGCTTGCACAGTCAGGACTCCACTCCTTGATGTTCCACCACTTGCCCTTGCGTGATATGCCGTCTTGTCCTGGCTCTTCTTCCAGCTGCAAAGAGATGTTCCTGTAGAAAGCGAGGTTGGCCTGGTCATTTTTAGAAGCACGCGTACCTGTTTGAAAGCAGAGCAGACAGAAGATCATGGTTATACATACAATAATATTCTGTGTAGTTGTTACTTAAAGGTTGGTCTGGTTCTCTGCTCTGGGAAACCTTTGCGTGGTTAATCTCTACAGCCAGACAGATGGGCACTCAATTGAAGAGCAACTGACACCAATAAAGGTTATATTTACTTGAAGCTGCTTGTCTAAATGTGTGAAAGAGTGGCTGTGATACTACATAATGGCACATTTGGAAATGCCAGTTTCTGGGAGTGAGACTGGGTGCACTTGCAGAGGTTGAACAAACCTGGATTGATTTCCTGGAGTCTGATGTAAAATTATGAGGGGCAAAGATACGGTAGACAATCAGAATCTACCGCTGTAGCACAGTACAACACTAGAAGAGGCTCTTTAGCCCACAATCTCTGCTGCACATGGCCCATAATCCCACTAATCAGAAACCTGCAGATATGGTGGGATTTTGTGCAGCAGAGGAGACTGTGGGCTAAAGAGCCTCTTCTTGTGCTGTATTGTTTTATGTTCACTGAAACTGAATAAGATTAGCGCTGTAAACACAGGGCCTTGTTCACTGAGAGCAACTTTGGCCCAAATGAGATACACAGTAATAGTCCGATAATCTTCTATCCGACCTTTCAGAAACACAGATGTTTCGACATCACCAGGTAATGTTTGCAATGTTCTTTTCTGACTGGCCGGGCTTGTTTTCGTTTAGTTTAATTTAGTGAAACAGGCTCTTCGGCCCACCGAGTCCGCACCGACCAGCGATCCCCGCACACTTACACTATCCTACAAACACACTAGAGACAATTTACAATAATACCAAAGCCAATGAACCTACAAACCTGTACGTCTTTGGAGGTTGGGTGGAAACCCGAGTACCCGGAGAAAACTCATGCAGGTCACGGGGAGAACGTACAAACTCCGTAGTGACAAGCACCCGTGGTCAGGATCGAACCTGGGACTCTGGAACTGCAAAGCACCTCTACTACTGCGCCACCGTGCCACACACGCTCAACTGGTCAGGACTCCTTTGTCCATGTTCCCTTTAAACGTACCCGGTTCACTGCAAAATCTATTACGTTATTGCATACTCATCTGAGAAAAGTGTATTCAAAATGTTCCTATTAATTGGAGCATTAATGGGAATTACATCCTACAGTCCAGAAAATGGGCAAATCCGCCACTGGCAAAATCAATCCAGTGCCAGATTATTGTAGTTTTACAGTCTGGCAGGGATGACAATTACAAGAAGGATTCCACATGAACTGCTTGGGAACTACTACAACTGTGGGCCATTGTGAGCAGACTCACCTTTTAAGTACCTAATCCACCAGCCCTCATATACCCAAAGCAATCAGACGCATACACCACATTACTAGGCAAACTTACTGGTTCAGCAGGAGGGAAAGGGCAAAGAGGAAGGAGTGGCAAGAGGGTCCCTACCCTAAGCATCACATATCCATGTCCTCCAGAAATGCTGCCTGACCCGCTGAGTTACTCCAGCATTGTGTGTTCAATGCATGCACTTGCAGAGTTAAGGTCACTGGGGAAAATGCCATGCAAGGTTAGCCATCTTGTCACTTTGCTCACCTAATCGCAGCCGATAGGCTGGCTTGGCTTCAGTCCCGTGTGTCGCTCGAATGTATTTTGGGAATAACCCCTCGATAACCCTAATTTGAAAGAGAATGCTTGTCAGTACAAATCTTCAATGCTGTGAACAAAAAAATGATCAAGTCCAGGATTTTTAAAAATGGCCGAGTTACCAGCAAACGTACTGGTTTGTATGGGCAGGGGGATGGCTAAGAGGAAGAGGTAGGAGAAATGGAATGGTCAGTGGGGGGTGAAGGAGCAATTAGGAAGGTGAAGTTGATGGGAAAGAGTGGGGGGAGAGGAGGGGGATGTGGAAACAAGGTGAAAAGGAGAGCAGAAGATGTCAGAATTGGAAATGGTGTCATGGCTGAATGAAAGGTAAGCATGGTGTTGAACAGCTCCATGAGCAAGAGTGTCATAGAGTCATACAGCGTTGAAACAGGCCCTTCAGCCCAAGTTGCCAACACCAAACAACATGTCCCATCTACACTGGCCTGTGTTTGTCCCATAACCCTCCAAACCTGTCCTATCCAATGTACCTGTCTAATTGCTCCTTAAACATTGTGATAGTCCCTGCCTTAACTACCTTCTATGGCAGCTTGTTCCGTACACCCACCATCCTTAGTGTGAAAAAGTTACCCCCTAGATTCCTATAAAATGGATCCCCCTTCACCTTAAACCCATGTCCTTTGATTCTGGATTCCCCAACTCTGGGCAAGAGAATGTGCATCTACTACACAGGATTGGCCCACTTTTAATTAACCAATCCGTGTTTTGCTCCCTTGGTTCCAGACAACAGATGATAACTCAGTTGCGGTATTTCTGTGACAAAATGTCACTTGACCTTTACATGTCCAAACCAGGCAGCAACCCATCTTCCCGCTTTATAATGACACACAAGGGCAGCAAAGTGTACACTCCTCTTCCCTTCCGTCACATTCCCCAATTCCTCATCCTTGGGTTGTGCTTTCTGCATTCCCACAGTAACCTTGCTTATCACAAATCTATCTACCACCACATTATGAATATTCAAGGACTCTATGTTTCCAAGCCTTTCGAGGAAGAATTTAAAAGGCTCATGGCCCTCTGAGAATGGAAAATTCACCTCGCCTCTGTTTTATTTTAAAATAATGAGCCAATTTTAGATTCTCCCACGAGGAGACATCCTTTCCACCTCCATCTTATCCGAACCCTTCAGCATCTTTCATGTTTCGACCATGCTCCCTCTCACTCTGCACACGCCAGCAGATACCAACCTTGCCTGCACCTCCCTTCATCCTGAAGGGTGAAGACGAGGCTTGACCCGAAACATTACCCATTCCTTCTCTCCAGAGATGCTGCTTGTTCCCGTTGAGTTACTCCAGCATTCTTTGTCTATCCTCGGTGTAAACCAGCATCTGCAGTTCCTTCCCACACACCCACCCTTCCTCCTAGTTCCCATTCCAGGTGTCAGTCCAGTAAACCTTTCCTGAACTCTTCCATAGCATTTAAATGAGGAGCCTCCAGTACTGCTTTTAAAACTACTTCGTGTTTTAGTATTCAGTCCTCCAGAAACAAATGAGAACATTCAGAAACAAGGAACTGCAGATGCCAGTTTACAAAAATGACAGAAAGTACTGGAGTAACTCAATGGGCCACGCAACATTTCTGGAAAACATGGATAGGTGATATTTTGGATAAGGACCGTTTGGACTGATTGTGGGTGTGGGGGGTGGGGGTGAGAAAACTGGAAGAGAGGAAGGGCAGGACAAGACCTGGTAAGTAAGAGGTGGATGCAGTCAGGATGGTTTATTGACAGGTAGATGGGAGGACAAAGGCTGGAGATGAAAGGACAGAAGATGCGAGACTAAAGGATTGAAGAGGTATGAATTGTGAAGCCAGGGGAAGGAATGTAGATGTAGACGGTGAGGGAAGAAAAAGGTGTGAGTGCAGTGGGGCACAAGGGAGAGAGGAGGTGGGGCAGGAGTGGTGAGTTTGCTAATTACATAAAAAAAGAACAATTCAACGCTATTGCTGTTGGGTTATAAGCTTTCTAAGCGGAATATGAGGTGCTGTTCCTCCAGTTTTCATGTGGCTTTGGAGGAGGCCGGTCAGTATTGGAATGGGAAGAGGAGTTAATATGGTTAGCAACCAGTAGGCCTTGGTGGATCGAGTGCAAGTGTTCGGTGAAACGGTCGCCGATTCTACGGTTAGTCTCGCCGATATACAGGAGTAACACCGGATGCAGTAGATGAGGTTAGAGGAGATGCATGTGAACCTCTGTCGCACCTGCAAGGCCTGCTGGGGTATCTGGACGGATGCAAGGGAGGGTGTAAAGGGTTGTGCTACATTTGCGGTTCAGGGGAAAAGAACCTGGGGAGGCGGTGGTTTGGGTGGGAAGGAGTTGCAGAAGACGGAAAGGGGTGGGGTGGGAAGAAATGACCAGTGGGGTCATGTGTCTTTCCCTCCCCCTCTCTCCTATTTCTCCCCTACCCCCTCCCCTTCCAGCTACATTCCTTCCTTGGGCTTCACAATTCGCAACTCTTCAATCCTTTTGTCTCACACCTTCTGTCTTTTCCTCTCTGGCCTTTTTCCAACCCTCTGGCTATCAACCCCATCCCCCCTCACCTGTATCCACCTATTATTTGCCAGGTTTGTCCAGCCCCTCCTCTCCCATCCTCTCTTCCATCTCTCCTCCACCAACTACAACAGTCTGAAGCCGGGTCCCGGTCTGAAACATCACCTAGTCATGTTTTCCAAAGATGCTGCTGGACCCGCTGACTTACTCCAACACTTTGTGCATTTTAATGATACCATCCAGTTAGATTTTCTAAATAATTGCACGACCAACTCTCCACTCTCGAAACCTCTCTGTTCCCCCTGATGACCATTTCTCCACAGATCCAGAATACCCTCTCCATTTCTTGTTTCCCTACTCCAAAGCCCAAGCAGTTCCAGGATGCAAGACACCAGTATAAAAAAATGACAATTTATTCTTGCCGATGATATCAGTCAGTCCTATTTTGGAACGAATTTGAACATTTACATGTCCCCGGGATTAAATTTTTAATTATCAGGAATTAAAGAGTTTAGATTTTTAAGAGTTTTGTGAGCAGTAAGAAGGTGAGACAGAGACAAGAAATGAGGCGCGAGTGATGAAGGAAGACATGGCAAGATGGGGAGTGAGTGAAGGGGAGATGGGGAGTGAGTGAAGGGGAGATGGGGAGTGAGTGAAGGGGAGATGGGGAGTGAAAGTGACTGAGAGACAGAGAGTAAGAGGGAGTGAGAAAAGGAATTAGACAGTGAATGAAATAAACAAAAGAGAGATACTCTTATGGCCCTGTCTCACGGTGCGAGTCCACCCACGAGTGATCCCTAGTGAAAGAAACAAAATCACACTCGTGGTTGTCCACAAGATTCCAAGTTTATGTTCACGGGTTTAAATGAGTTCCCACGTGTATGTCTAAGTTTGCCATTTACTTCTCATTTCTGCTATATATACGAAGTTCCTCTCCCGAGTTACTCTTGAGCCAACAGTGAATGAAGGTCTGTTTTAAGTATCAAATAGAGGAGCTGGACAGCATCTCATACAGTAAGTATATTCTGATTCAGTGTTGAAGAAGACAGCTCCATCCTGCGGTTTTGAGTAAAAGATAGAATTCAGCGCGGCCGCATCTATTGATATGACCTACAAAGGGAAAATGCTCACCGTCCAGTGCCAGAGCACTTATACTTATGATTTGTTTGAAACACGCATCACGTAGTTAGAAGACCAGCGGGCGGAGGTTTGTTATATTTTAATTGGATTTACTGCCAGGTCTACACACTGCGGGGAGACGGGAGATGAAATCTTTGAATGTGGACGGATGTCTCCGCGCCTGCTCATTCTAAGCGGAATATATTTTTAGTTGCCTTTCAAGCCGGGCTTTGGTTTTATTGCTTGTTTTTGTTTATCCGCGCACACTTCTCGTGTGTGAAGGTGTGAGAAGTCCATGCCGGCTGCAGCCGCTGTTCTTTCACATCAGTTGCACATCAGATTGTTGGGAGACGGAGCTCAGGGTTCACCTCCTGAACTGCTTTGGTGACCAGGCCTGAGTTGAGGTGGAGGGAGGTGGGGTGTTGGTGGGGGGTCGGGGGATGGGGGTTGGGTGGGGAGAAGATGCGCAGGCGTCATTAATCTGTTTGGGGTGACAAGGCTCTTGGGCTAGGCTGGGATCATTCTCTGCTCTCATCTCTCTCTTTCTGTATGTGCACTAGCAGGGGAAAGAGCGGTCTACCTCGCTGGGGCACAAGACCACTGCCGCCTGCTCCTTGCAGCATCAACTGCTTTGGTGCACCGCATCTGCCCTGCTCCCATCCCAGCCCTGCCCCATTCTCTTGGAAATGTCGCTTCCACCACAGTAATGAGGAGGGGTCCGGCTGGCTGGCTTGGGTTGGTGGGTGGACAGGAAGAGGGAGTGGGTACGAACCACCGAATCCATTCTCAAAAGTCGGGCAGAATCGTGTAGAACTCGCGTTTCTCTCTACTTCATCTACGTGGGAATTCCCTCAGCATGGTCACTTTTCACGCGTCTACCAAACACTACCAAAGTGTCTGCCCACACAGTCAGTACACCTCTCCTACACTTGTCTCCCGTACTAAGTTACCCCAACCCGTTCCCTCTCCCACCTTTCCCTCCCAACTCCAGTCCCATCCCGACCCCCTGGGAAACTGAAGGGAGCGACAATCAACTGCCACGGATACAAATAATGTCAAACACAAGAAAGGGCAGATGCTGGTTGACAAAAAGTGAACACACAGTGCTGGAGTAACACAAAGACGCAGCAGAATTTTGGAAACGTCACCCGTCACCCATTCCCTCTCTCCAGAGATGCTGCCTGTCCTGCTGAGTTAAAGAGTGCCCACGGTAGACTCACGAATCACTGCGGTAAACTCACGGGCTTCTACGTTCCTACAACGTGTTTAAAAGTTTAAAATGTTTACTTCAAGAGTAAATTTGACTCGTGGAAATCTTTCATCATGTTGAAAGATTTTCACGAGTTAACAAGTTTCCCGAGTACCTGCCATTAACATTACGAGTCGATAAGTTACGTCCACAAGTTCCGACGTTCCCGCTACGTTAATTCTACATGATCACCACGAGTTTGATTTGTTTTAAACTTGGGATCACTCGTGGGTGGACTCGCACCGGGAGACAGGGGTTTTGGAATTAAAGGTTAGCAAAGGAGTGAGCAAGTGAGAGAATGAAGGAGGTGAGCAAGACAGATAAAGGATGAGAGGGATGTGGAGAGATTGAAAGATTGGGGAAGGAGAATATGGAAAGGTAAAACAAAGTAGTGGTCCATATTGTGTTAGATGGAATCAGCACAGAAGGGAAGTTAGCACACAATTAGTCTCAGTGAATTGATTTAGTTGGAGATGGGAACAATGTTACAATGTTTTAACAATGAAAGCAGCACATTTGCAACTTACACATTCTTCTGGACTCCCTCCAACAGCTGAATCAACTCCATTCTGACTTCCTTGCCAGTGCAGAGCACAGTGTGTTTGCCAAAGGTCTCTGGATTCAGCAAGAGAGAAGCATTCCTGCAGGAACACCAGGCACAGGAATCAGGCACCCGGCAGAACAACGGCAATCGGAACCGATTTGTGAGGCAGGCTCCCTCAGGCGGGCAGTTCCACGGTCGGAACAGACACGTGAAAGACCCCAGCGCCCACAAGAGAAACACACAATACAATATAAACAACCGCAAATCCTGCCTTCTGCAAACGCAAGTGATGCGGGATAGATCCTTCCATTGGCACTGGGTGGTTGGGATACAGAGTACAACTGCCTCACTGAAATACAGAAACAGAGCGACAGATCCTCTGCCCTGTCCCAACACATATTCACAGGGCTAGTGCGGTAGGGGTGAGCTACAGTGAAGGTCCCTCTGTACTGCCCATTTAACATCCCCAGGATGGGCGGAGTAGGGGTGAGGTCCAGAGTGAAACTCCCTCTACACTGTCCAGTTATAAGTGGACCACATATTTAGACCTTGATAAATCCACTCAGAGGGTGGCGGGTGTAAGGAAGTAGTTGAAGCAGGTGCAATAACAACATGTAAAAGATACTTGGGTGGGTACATGGATAGGAAATGTTTAAAAGGTTACAGACCAAATTCGAGAAAATTGGCCTAGTTTAAATGGGGCATCCAGGTCAGCATGGACAAGTTGAGCTGAAGTGCTTGTTTCTGTGCTCGATGTGCTTTACATTATTGATACCAGACACTTGTTTAAGTAGGGTTACTATCTTGGATAGGGGATGTCTTGCCTACAACTCCAGCTCCAGCGAATGATATATTTTTGCAGCAGCAACACTGTGAAAGCTGCTAACGCCGCATTATGTAACAGTGGCTTGAGCCAACAGTGCTCTTATTTAAGATGGGGGAATGCTGGAGCCGGACGCTTGACTTCTCCGTCCCCTCATTTTGCTTGTTTGGGTTTAGTTGCCAGAGCCAGTGCCAGTGGGTGGACATTTCGCCACCACTACTGCCAGCTGCTGCTCACCTCAGGATGGTCCAATGCAGGTGGACATGAACCTGTGACGAGTTGATTATTTCCTCCTTCATGGCCCGGAGGCTGGCCGGACTGATGCTCCACAGCAAGTTGGCATCACTCTTCATGTGAGCCACTATTATGTCTTCTGGCCTGTAGTTCACTAAAAACTGCATAGCAGACTAGAGAAACGAGAAAGAGTGACACAACGTGCTCAATAACTGACTCCTGCCCCCTTCATTCTACCCACGCTGCCCTGAACACCAGCGGTCCTGATTCTGGCAGCTTCACATCGCATAGAGATCATCTTAATCTTCAACTTAGCCAAGTTTCCTATCACCAGTAACTTTATAATCCCAATTTCCCACATTTGAGGATAAGCAGAGTATGATAACCTAAATTAATAATTGGCCAAACACGACCCAGGGTTACAAAGTAATAAAAGACACATTAAAAAAAAACTTTTATCAGCACTCACAGGCTCCTAATTCACTCAACGACCTTGTCTGATTTCTCTACATAAACCTCCCATGTGGCTCTTGTGAAGACCATTTGAAAGCCCCTCTCCACTCTGATCATCTGTTTCACGTCAACAGAGCACTATCAAGCTACTCAGAAATAATTTGGCTCGTTTTTATTAAACAGACTGTTCTACACAAAAGCTCACTTTACCTTGTGCGTTATGGCATGTATTGAAGGTGTGTGCACTTTGAAGAACATGCCCGACGTGTGTGTGGTGTTTGATGCTCAGTTGTGTTGAACAATGGTGCCAGCTGAGTATTGTCTGCATTCACTAAACAATGTGAAGGCAGACAATACTCAGGTGTTGTCACGGTTGCGCAGTGGTAGAGTTGCTGCCTCACAGCGCCGGAGACCCGGGTTCGATCCTGACTACGGGTCCTGTCTGTACGGAGTTTGCACGTTTTCCCCGTGAGCTGCGTGGGTTTTCTCCGAGATCTTCGGTTTCCTCCCACACTCCAGGTTTGTAGGTTAATTGGCTTGGTGAATGTAAAAATTGTCCCTAGTGGGTGTAGGATAGTGTTAGTGTGCGGGGATCGCTGGCCGGCGAGGACCCGGTGGGCCGAAGGTTTGGTTCCTCACTGTATCTCTGAACTACACTAAACTAATGTGTTTGCTGCAGCCTTATTCATGTCACCTCCTTTACCAACTGCAATACAAAAGAGTCTGTGGATCCACACTGGCATGGATGGTTCGATGCTGCTCGCGGACTGAAGAGTGAGGGTGGTTCTCCCTAGATGGAGCAGCGATGACAACAGGTGCTGATCGGGGGAGCTTGAGCAGCACGAGTAGGCTCACCCATCAACCCAGGAGCATGGAGCCAGTGTAGATTTTCCTGTGGTGGGGAGCTAGCGAGCCCCGCGCGGTTTCAGCTGCTGCCCTGTTTATGGAGCCAGTGGAAATGTTCCTGGGGTGAAAGGATGTCATCAAAATTCCAAGAGAAACAGAACAAAGAAATGCACGGAATGCTGGAGTAACATCAGACTGAAGAAGGGTCTCGACCCGAAATGTCACCCATTCCTTCTCTCCAGAGATGCTGCCTGGCCCGCTGAGTTACTCCAACATTTTGTGTCTATATTCGATTTAAATCAGCATCTGCAGTTCCTGTCTACACAAAGAAATGCATTGTACATGAATGGAGGAAAGAAATACTTTCCCTGTGGGCAGCCTACCAGCAGCGAGCGCCATGGATGAGGTCTCAGATCAGGCCACAGTAGGAACTTAGTAACCGAGTACCTTCAGAGAAAAATGAGCATTACAAGTCCAGAATGTGCAAGGCAGAAGAGATGGCTGGTAAAGCTGTCAGGCACAATACGCTGATCGTTCTAGATAAGGCACAGTGGGATGGTCGAGTGTGGGCTGGTAAATGAAAGATTCAGCTGAGACTTGAGGAGGGGCATCACCCGTATAAGTGATGACCATGAGGAGTGTTTTGCTCGGGATACGACTCCTAGGTGCGGGAAGGAACCAGCCCAAGGGGCTTGTTGACCTTCAGCGGGAGAGCACTTGTCCAAATGAATGTTACAGGTGGGATGGCTGCAGGCTAGTTACGTGGGTGCAGCCTGCCAAGGATATCATGGCAACTGTTGAAGGAGTCTGGAGGTTATGGGCGAGATGCACACTGGTAGATTCAACTAGCTGCCGTACCGATGTCCCAGGATGTAGATCCCAGCAATTGACTAGATTCAGTCGCTTGGACGGAGGGGCAGTGTGAGGCAGGTGAAGAGATTCAGCTGTGGGGGGAGCACTGCCCTGTCCCTTCTCTCCCGCCTCCCCTCCCCTCGTGGTCCACTGTACAGATGGGCTTGAGGAGCTCAGGGACACCACACAATCTGGGTCACTTTCTTCGGCCAAAATCAATGGTACCTGGTCCACGTCCAGAGAAGGTGCAAGTTAGGAGATGAGGGCTTCCTCCACATGTAGGAGCAGCAGGGAAGAGATGGGCGGTGACACACCAGCAGCAGTCAAGATGGGATCTTGTGGTGACCCGTCTGCTGAAGAGTATGAAGCCCAGATGAAGCAACAACGCAACAAACATGAGTGTGTTTACAGGAGGAGGTGAGAAAGAGCAGAGGCAACGGCAGCGGTGGCTGTGGGCCACAGAGACTGCCTGGACACAGCGTGATGTGAGCCCAGGGCTGAGTTGAGATCGGACAAGGTTTACACCTGCCAGGATATGAAGGGAAGATTAAAGGGCCTGTCCCACATTCCCGAGCTGCTCACGAACTCTCCCGAGTTTTCCCCTTGATTCAAACTCGGAGAATGTTCGTAACGGGTCCGTAGGAGTCCGTAGATATATGGTAGTGGCTCGTTATGTCAGCTGCAAGTACTCGAGGCATCGGGTAAGTCGGGACATTTTTTCCAGCATGACAAAAAATGTCCACAAGTATAAAAATAGTCGGGAGGAGAAATATTGCATCATATAATGCCCCGAGTACCCACGGCTGACTTAACGAGCCGCTACCATATATCTACGGACCCGTTACAAACATTCTCCGAGTTTGAATCAAGGGGAGAATTCTGAGAATTTGTGAGCAGCTCGGGAAAGTGGGACAGGCCCTTAACCAAGAGATGTGCAGAGTTGACCGTTGGACTGTGGAACAGGAAGTGCCGCACAGGTTTGCAGTTCTGCGGGGCAGCCGGTGACGGAAGTTCTGCAGCCATGTGTCACTTGGGGAGCTGTGGCCCATGGAGGATGCATCTCCAGAGGCCACCACTGGGGGGCAGGCAGGCAACGTTACAGCCAGTGTAACAGTGCAGAAAGGGCAAGGGATCCTGGAGTGAGGAGCAGTGCCAGGCCAGCAAGGCACGCAGGGAGCTGCGATCACACTCTGTTGCACCAATGGAAGCTCGTGCAGCACTCCGATGAAAGCAGTTTTGGGAGAGGAGTCTGCCATTTGTTCCGATGAGTGGAGGAAGCCGCTCGCTCCACCAGGGTGAAGCCGGCAGCTGTGCAGTTGAAGAATCCACAGATGAGGCAGAGATAAAGAAGCCCTTTGTGAGGAATTGGAGCAACATGGGCATAATTGGCGGACAAGACTGGTGAATGAATGGGGCGCTCGATGGTTTCCAGATTGGGCAGAATTGGGATCAGACTGAAATGGATTCGTGGAGGATATATTCTGGACAAAGTTGTGTATGGAGCCTGGACTGATGTCGGTCCCAATGAACTCAATGTGGACACCGTGCACTGCAAGAGGCTGGGGAACACTTACAGCCCAGCTGTGAGCACTGGAAACAATGAGAGGGAAGGTCAGATGTCAGGGCCTTCTTCCCATTAAAGGGTCAGCAGTAGAAAGGTTTGATGGGAAGGCAAACAAGAGAGTGTGGTGAGAGTCAGGCAATGAAGGTGGGGAATCGTTAAGGGCCTGTCCTACCAGCATCCGACTCCATGCGATGAGCGCGATCAAACTAGAAGCGGGGCCCGCACGGAGGTCGGGTGAGTGGCGCAACGTGAGGCGGACTTGGAGCGAAGTCTTAAAGGTAAGTTAGCCAGGACAGAGAGGGGCACAGAGCCACACACAGAGAGGTTCACGGAGGCACCTACAGAGTTTTGTTGTACTGTAAATGAGCAATGACAATAACATTGAATCTAATCTAATCCAAGATTCACTATTCCTGGACAGGATGGTCTGTATGTTCTAGTTTATCAGCCTCAGCTCTCACTAGAAGATGGAATACAATAACAATGCCTGGGACAGAGGATGATGAGAGGATGCCGCCCGCTCCCCGCGCTGCTGCCTCCAGAGGTTACAACTCTACCCTGTTAATTGTCCAACCGGCTCCTCCGCGCTGTACCGTTCCCAATGGGGTCCAGGCCACCAGCGTGACACTCACCGGGTACAGGCTGTATTGACTGGTCAGATGATTATAGGCCACAGTGGAGAACGGCTTGAGGTTCTGCTGCTGCGCGCTCATCGTGAACAGAGGCTGCGACAAGAAAACATCGTTTTACAACCGCCATCTTGCGACAACAACTTCCAACCCTCCCCCCCACGCACACACACTTAGTCATGAACCTCCCCGCACCCCAGTGCTCGCAAACAGACTATGACTGCAAACCACATGGAGATGTTACAGGGTGCACATCACCTGGGGCTGTGGCGATAAAAGGGGAATGGGGTTAGGAGGGAGAGATACATCAGCCATGGTTGAATAGTTGAGTAGACTTGATGGGCCAAATGGCCTAATTCTACTCCTACTCTGTAAGACCTTATGACTGGAATGTGGAGAGATTTAAAAGTAAAGCTGAGAATATTTTTTAGTCAAAGAAGAGCATTGTTATTTTATGATCACTGTTTTTTTTCTGACAGGTAGACAAAAGTGCTGGAGAAACTCAGCGGGTGCAGCAGCATCTATGGAGCGAAGGAAATAGGTAACGTTTCGGGCCAAAACCCTGCTTCAGACACTTTTATTCTGACACTTGTCCAGAGGGGTTGCCTTACTTTAAGTGATAAATAAAGCCATCTATCTCATGAAAGTTGAACACCAATGGTCAGGAAGTAAATATGTTAAATTTCTTTATCATTCAAGTCTCGCTGTGATCTGGTGAACATAGAGCGTGGCGCAGGAAACATCGTACTTGCAAAGTTTTATTGGCCTGTTTCTGCATTTGATCTCCTTCAAGCTTGACTGCTCTTCCATCTCATCCTTCTGACCCTCAGTCCTCCCTGGGTCCCTCTTCATCCTACAGAGGGCACATCAGTGGACTTGGACGATGAGCTCTCATTCTGCTGGCTTCACCTACGTGCCTCCTCCTGCACAAGGAGTCTTCTATAAAGCAGGTCCTTAAGAATGTGATTCCGTCTGAACCTTTCCCTCTAGTTTCTGACCCCCCTTGACCTTTATATTGCAAATGTGACATCAGCCATTCTGAGTTTTTCACACTACTCCCCCTGTTGGGAACTGCTAGAACCAACGTCCAAAGTGGGTGACTTTCATTCAACTTGGGGACCGGGGAGGTGCTGTTATTTTGTGCCTGTGCGCGAGTTCCCTTACGTCTTCTGCTACCCTCCAACTGGTCAGCCCACTAGCCTCTGGTGTGGTACTTGCACATCAGGGTCAATGGTCAGTGTTGCTTTAATGTTAGCCTGCTGGCTTCTAACCTGACGCAAGCTTGTCACGTTGACTATTGCAAGACCCAACATGCTTGTGGTTCAGCTGAGTGTTTAGGGTTCAGCAAGTAGTGACACTTGGTGCCCACGTGCCTTGGCTCTACACTCCGCCTGATGCAAGCAGCAATGTGATGATCCTGGTCAAGGTTATGTGTTACTCCACCGTGCTAGAAGCATCCTGATGCAGCAGTCCGGCCATCACCATCCTCCACTGACCCTGCTTTCCAAGCTCAACCACACGTTGCCTGCATCGACCATTATCCCAAGATCCGCAGGTCAGACCAGCCAAGTTTCAGGCATACTCCTTCCCCACAAGACTTGTTATTCTTAACGCAAGCCGTATTGGTTCTTCCTTTCTTTCTTCAGCCTCTCTCCACACTTGTGGCTTTATCCCTCTCACCATTTCATCTTTGATACCCAAACTGTTCCACTTGTCACGTTCTGGATGATGTGTTAAACTGACCTCCATTATCTCCATTAGGTGAATACAAACAAGACCTTGGCAACTGCTTGAACAGAGGGGAGCTTTCCCTCTGAACTCTTGGTTAATATTGAGTCCACACCATTGGGCGGCAAAGTGGGTTTTCTCCGAGATCTTTGGTTTCCTCCCACACTCCGACGTACAGGTTTGCAGGTTAATGGTCGGTGCAGACCCGGTGAGCTGAAGGGCCTGTTTCCGCGCTGTATCTCTAACCTAAACTAAACTACAAAAGGGATCCTCTCATCCCCATTTGGCTTTGGGCTTGCTGTGCCACACTGGTTGCTGTGCTTCTAACCTGTAACACTTATCTCAGTGTTTCAGTGAATTGGTGTGCTGTGCAGCTGTGAAAGGTTCGCTGTGAACATGTTCTCTACTCCCTCAATGACGGCCAAAGCTGTTTTGCTCGGTCAGCGCTCACCTCGTATCCGCCGATGCTGATCTTGATGGAGACGTCCAGAGGCTGGCTGGTCACTCCACCCACGGATTTAACCAGGGACATGAAGAGCAGCGGGAACCACACAATGCAGATCAGCAACGTGATGATGAGACCCCCCATCCCGTACTTCACCAACATGTTCTTTTTCTGGCCGACTGCCTGAGGGTACCTCTGTTGGGAAGATGGAAACAGTTAGCAGGGAGCGCACAGAAGACCATTTAACCTGGAGAAGAAGGGGGGTCTTCAGTTTCAGTTCAGTTTATTGTGAAAAGCTTGTTCGTGCATGCTAACCAGTCAGCAGAAAGACAATACCTGATTACAATCAATCCATTTACAGTGTACAGATACACGATAAGGGAATAACGTTTAGTGCAAGGTAAAGCCAGCAAAGTCTGAGCAAAGATAGTCTGTGGGTCATCACAGAGCTAGATAGTTCAGCCCTGGTCTCTGGTTGTGGTAGGACGATTCAGGTGCCTGATAACAGCTGGGAAGAAACTGCCCCCGAATCTGGAGGTGTGCATTTTCACACTTTTATACCTTTTGCATGAAGGGAGAGGGGAGAAGGAGGAGTGGCCAGGGTGCGACTCGTCCTTGATTATGCTGCTGGCTTTGACAAGGCAGCGCGAGGTATAAATTGAGTCAATAGGTTGGTTTGTGTGATGTTCTGGGCTGCGTCCACAATTCTCTGCATTGCAGGTTCAAGAGGCGAGACCTAAACCTCGTGAAACTGAAACTGAAAAAGATTGTGACTATCTGCGTCTCTCATAATTTCACATACCTCTATCAAGTCATCCCTCAGTCTCTGTTGCTCCAGTGAACTATCCACCGGGTGGCGCCAGCAATGGCTGCCTCGCCAACAGTCTGTCTGTCCTTTCCTTCTTGGTATCTGTTTTGTACATGTTTAATGTATGTGTTTTAGTGGTCTTGTTTTTTTGTGGTGGGTGGGGAGAGGGACGGGGAAGGGGGGAGTTGGGGGAAACCTTTTCTAATCTCTTACCTCGACGTATCGTATCTCCGTCCGCAATGCGGCCTAACATCGTGGAGTTGGCGGCCTTTGCTGAAGGTCGACCAGGAGCTCCATCGCGGGAAGCCTGTGGGACTTACCATCACGGAGCTCGGGATACCTGTCCGGGATCGACTTTGGGGGCTCCAACCATGGGAGCCTGCGAGACTTTAACATCACGGAGCCCGCAGTCTCTGGTAGAACCTGGACAATATCGGGGAACTCCAAGCTGCAGGAACTTTCGACCGCCCTGACATGGGAGTTCCGCTCGCCCCGACAGCGGCTTGGACCGCCGGCCACGGGAGAATAAAGAGCAAGGTGATTGAATTTTATTCCCTTCCATCACAGTGAGAAATGTGGGGAATCCACTGTGGTGGATGTTTTTGTTAAATTGTATGTAGTTGTGTGTCTTGGTGCTTTTTTTTAGTATGGCTGTATGGTAAACTGAATTCCACTGCACCTTACTGGCACGTGACAATAAACTGACCTTGAAACCTTGAACGCACGACCAGTTATCCTAAGGTCTGTTTATAACTGGAGCTCTCTCTCTCCCCTTGTCACCCAACTGGCCTGCAACTTACGGCACTGTATCTGTAATCCAGCACGGGAATCATAGAAGCAGGAGAAAGGAGGGGTTAATGTACAGCTCATGCACTCAGTGAACAGTGATGGGTGGGAGGGGACATCAGAATCTTATTTTACACCTGTGTAGGAAGGAACTGCAGATGCTGGTTTACACCAAAGATGGACATAAAAATGGACACAGCATCTCTGGAGAAAAGGAACACGTGGCCTTTCGGGTCGACTATGAAGATGGGTCTCGACCGAAACATCTCTAAATAAGTTACACCGGCACTTTGTGTTTATCTTGTTTTATACCTGCCTGGTTTTAAAGATCCAGTGTGCAGGAAAGAACTGCAGAACAGCTGGTTTAAATCGAAGATAGACACAAAATGCTGGAGCAACTCAGCGGTTCAGGTAGCATCTCTGGAGAGAAAGAATGGGTGACGTTTCGGGTTGAAACACTTCATTAGACGGATTAAAGATCCAGTGTCCCACCATTGTCATGGGCCGATTGGGCTAACATCAGGCACAGTGCCACTGTGAGTGGGACGTGCAGTTTCACAGAGGAAGTAGGGGTTTCGGGACACAAGTACCATTTTCCCCACTGTAAGTCAGACAACTAATGGCATTGAAAGTCTTGCAACAGGTTCATCTAATTCTAAACTCACTGCATACTAAAGAAACTTGCTCTGTTGATTTTCTACATTCTGATTTTATTGTTGCTGCAAGAATTGGAAAAAAAACCTTGGTTATAATTGAATAAGGCGGAGAGAAGCTGGGAAGACGGGCAGACAGTGGATATGGATGGTGTGGACTTAAAGGTCAAAATAGCAAGCCTTGGATTTCCATCCTGAGGTCAGAACACAGGAAACTACAGTGTAAAGGGATCCTGAACTTTTAAAAAATGTATTCAGTTTTGGGGATCTGGGTGTTGGTGACACGGTCGACTGTAGTTTCCTGCTGAAGCATTGCAGCCCCTCTAGTGAAGGGAGTTCCTACATGAAGTGCCAGCAACAGTGAAGGCATATTGTCCAAGTTCAGATAGAGAGGAGCCTGCGGCTGCCCTGGTCCTTCCAGGTGGTAGAGGTTGAGAGTTTGGGAGGCGTTGCTGGAGGAGCCTTGGTTTGTCACCGCAGGTTGTACGCATCACAGCGATGGGGGGGAATAACCGCAGACCGAGCGTGATGGTCGAACTGCTTGGAAATGCCAGGAAGTGCAAGCGAGTCACTCGCCGCAGGATATGCAACCTGTTCTTGTAGTCATGGCTTAATGCGTAGGAAGAAACTGCAGATGCTGGTTTAAACCAAAGATAGACAGAAAATGCTGGACCAACTCAGTGGGACAGGCAGCATCTCTGGAGAGAAGAAATGGGTGACTTTTCGGGTCGAGACCCTTCTTCAGACAGTCTGAAAAAGGGTCTTGACTCGAAACGTCATTCCTTCCATCCAGAGATGCTGCCTGTGCCGCTGTGTTACTCCAGCGTTTTGTGCCTACCATGGTTTAATGCGGTCAGGTGAGTTTCTGGTCAATAGTGATCCCACGGGGGACTTGAATGTCAAGGGTGGGTGGTGGGACTCCATGCTGTTGGAGATGTCATCGCTTGGCACTTTTAAGGTGAAATATTACTAGCCTTAGCCTGGACATCATCTGGTCCATGTAGACATGGGCTGCTTCATTTCCTGAGGAGTTCCATTGTGCATCAGTGACCATCTCCTCTTCAGACCTTACGATAGATAGGTCATTTGTGGCACAACTGAAGACGGTTGGGCCCAGGACGTCCCGAATCAACCAGCCTAATTTCTATGTTTCCTGTACTCACTCTATACTCATGACTGTTTAGCCAGTCATAGTGCGAACTCCATCATCAAATTCGCTGACGACACCACTGTTGTGGGACGTATCACTGATGGGGACGAGTCAGAGTATAGAAGAGAGATCGACCGACTGACCAAATGGTGCCAGCACAATAACCTGGCCCTCAACACCAGCAAAACCAAGGAACTGATTGTGGACTTTGGAAGGAGTAGGATGGGGACCCACAGTCCCGTTTATATCAACGAGTCGATGGTGGAAAGGGTCAAGAGCTTCAAATTCCTGGGCATGCACATCTCTGAAGATCTTTCCTGGTCCGAGAACACAGATGCAATTATAAAGAAAGCTCATCAGCGCCTCTACTTCCTGAGAAGATTACGGAGGGTCTGTTTGTCAAGGAGGACTCTCTCTAACTTCTACAGGTGCACAGTAGAGAGCACGCTGACCGGTTGCATCGTGGCTTGGTTCGGCACCTTGAGCGCCCAGGAGCGGAAAAGACTACAACAAGTAGTAAACACTGCCCAGTCCATCATCGGCTCTGACCTCCCTTCCATCGAGGGGATTTATCACAGTCGCTGCCTCAAAAAGGCTGGCAGCATCATCAAGGACCCACACCATCCTGGCCACACACTCATCACCCCGCTACCTTCAGGTAGAAGGTACAGGAGCCTGAAGACTGCAACGTCCAGGTTCAGGAATAGCTACTTCCCCACAGCCATCAGGCTATTAAACTCAACTCAAACAAAACTCTGAACATTAATAGACCAATGCACTTTAACTGTTTATTTATTTATGTGTGTGTGTGCATATATATATATATATATATATATATATATATATATATATATATATTCAATGGTATATGGACACACTGATCTGTTCTGTAGTCAATGCCTACTATGTTCTGTTGTGCTGAAGCAAAGCAAGAATGTCATTGACCTATCTAGGACACATGACAATAAACTCTCTTGAATCCATAACTATTGCTGTCCTGTTACATGTTTTAATGAGGATTACAAAAATGTCAGCTTAACCAGGCTAAACCTTTCCAAACACGTCCAACATGAAGGGAACATAACCCGATAATATGTGGTCACAGCCTGCACTTACCTTCTCTGACTCATTCCAGCATTTCAGGATGAAAATATTGGCATAAATGTCCTCCACGCATATCCAGCTGGAGATGCTGAGTGTGGTGTCCGTCCAAACCCAGTCCATCACCGCTCTCAGCTCCATCAGAAAGGGCACCATGCGAAACCTGCAAAACCATCCCGAGAAAGTGGTCAATGCAGGGACCCTGGCCTAAGGTAGGCGGGGGTCGGAGATGCCCAAATGTAGGAGGGACGGCCAAGTCTTCATTCAGCACAGTTCCCTTGGCTTGCACACCACAAATGGACTGGAATAATTAGAACACGTCCCTCACCATTATGGCCTAGTCTGGCATTCAAAATGAACCGGGTTTTATTTAAAAAGCAAAAACAAAGAAATAGACTATGAAATTGGAAAGAACAAGGTTACTGGAAGTACTCAACAGGTTAGGCAGCTTGTTAGCTCTGTTTCTCCCTCCCACAGATTCGACCCACGTTCTACTGAGGTGTCACAACACTGTTTTAGAAACATAGAACATAGAAAAATAGGTGCAGGGGTAGGCCATTCGGCCCTTCGAGCCTGCACCGCCATTCAATGTGATCATGGCTGATCATCCAACTCAGTATCCCGTACCTGCCTTCTCTCCATACCCCCTGATCCCTTTAGCCACAAGTGCCACATCTAACGCCCTCTTAAATATAACGGTTTCTGTAATAATGGAGACCCACTGCCACCTTTATAGCTGAACCTAGATTGTACTATCCATTACTCACTGTATTTCACTTGTACATGGACAGCTTTGTGATTTCCTCAGCCTGGTTCCTCCCGGGTGCCTCCAGAACCCACACGAGCTGAGGAGTATTTTAGATCATTATTACACAAAGTGCAACGTGTGTGGCTCACTTTCCCAACTCCAGGTGAAGGGCTGGTGCCAGAGCGTGGTTGATAAGTGACCAAATCCTTCCATGTTGAAGGAACATGGCATTGATTTCTGTGTTTCGGCCGTGCAACACGAATTTGTCACTCTGTACGACCATTCCATGTGATCTGTGTTTGTGAGCAGTCCCTGAATTTCAGTGCAATCGGGCAGCATAATCTTCACCAACACAATTAATATTTCTGCTGTGGGATTTGCACGTTCTAGATGTGTGTTAATCGTACAGGGTAAATCAATCTAGAAGCCAGACTTGACAACAAAAGAGTTCAAATTCATGTTTATTAATCAAGTCTAGTGATCACACTGCTGTATATGATTAAAATTACCATTATGCCTCATCGTTTGTCTGAAACTATCCTTTACTCACTGTATTTCTCTTGGGAAAAAATACCTTGGCTTTTATCTGGAGAAGTTGTGGTAGTTTCTATTAAGTTTTATTCCCTCTCCTGTTTACGTACAGGTAGTTCTGCTATAACGCTAATTGGATATATACATGATGGATGAATAAGGGAATGCCATTTACGTTACACGTCAAATTGATTGTAATGTAATTTCGATCATGAACTAGAGAATCATTTAAAAGTTACTTTGTAAATTGACAAGCAGAAAAAAAAGCTGCCTTGGGGAAAAAACAGTCCAGGGGAGGAAAAAACTGCTTCCATATGACCAAGCCACAGTAATCAGATGTCATTGTCTTTCAAGAACACAGCTGCTACTTTCACCGTGGAAACCATTGAGATTAGAACATGGAACAGTACAATTGACAAGCAATTGCTTCTACTGACACTCGTGAAATCACACTCTATTAAAATATGTACCATTCGGTCTTTAGTCATTTTTAGTTTGCAGTAACAAAAATAAATACGGCTATTAAAAAAATCTTTGTTGTTAAAAACCCTGCAGAGAAAAGTACCTTTGTTATTGCAAGTCTGAAATTTATGTCAAAATATTTTTCATCGACCATGGCAGTCAACACCATCATACCCTCTGAACTTATCATCAGACACAGGACCTGTGACTCTGCTTGTCCCTGTGCAATTGGATCCTTGACTTCCTTGGCCCCAGAACTCAATCCGTATGAATTAGCAACAACATTTTCTCTGTGACTATCAACATTGGACAGCTCAAGACCGTGTTTTCAGTAACCTACCCTACCTTCTCTCTACCCATGACCGTGCAGCCACACCTCGCTCCAATCCATCTTTACATTTGCCAACGATACCACCGTTGCTGGATGGATGACAGGTACCAATGAGTCAGAGTACAGGAGGGAGAAAGCTATTCCGAATGAACGGTGCCTGAACAACAATCTTGCTCTCAATGTTAGTTCATAAGATCACAAGTGATAGTAGAATTAGACCGTTCAGCCCATCAAGTATAATCCACCATTCAGTCATGACTGATCTATCTCTCCCACCTAACCCCATTTCCTGCCTTCCCCCCCATAACCTCCGACACCAGTACTAATCAATAATATATCTATTTCTGCCTTAAAAATATCCATTGGCAGCCTCCACACCCTTCTGTGGCAATGAATTCCACAGATTCACTACTCTCTGATTAAAGAAATTCCACCTCATCTCCTTCCTAAAGGAACATCCTTTTATTCTATAACCTATAGTCCTAGACTCTCCCACTAGTGAAAACATCCCCTCCACGTCCACTCTATCCAGGCCTTTCACCATTTAGTAAGTTTTAATGAGGTGTCCCTTCATCCTTCTAATCTCCAGCGAGTAGAGGCCCAGCACTACTGCAGTGCACGACTGAGGACCTGATTGTTAACTTTACAAAGGAGAAGCCGGGGATCCATGAACCCATCTTTACCAATGGGACGGGGGTCAAGAGAGTCCAACAGCTTCACGTTCCTAGGCGTATATATGTCTGAATATCTGTGCTGGACCCAGCACATTGCTGCAATAACAATGAAAGCTAATCAGCACCTCTGCTCTTTTGGGAGACTGAGGAGATTTGGTATGTCGCCGAAAATACTATCGAACTTCTAAAGACAATACCGACTGGTTTCATCACAGCCTGGTTCGGTTATTTGAATGGCAGTAAGTGGTAGAGACTACCCAATCCATTACAGGCACTGACTTCCCCACCAGTGGTGGGATATTGGCAGATAGCATCATAGACCCACACCGCCCAGCTCGCACGCTCATCTCATTCCTACCATTGCAAAGAAAATACAGCAGCTGAGAACTGTGACCTCTGGGTTCAAGAACAGCTTCTCCCCTGCAACAATCGGGGACTGGGAACACTACATACAATTGCCTCAGCAACTATAATCTACAATGGACTTTATTTTGGTTCCACTACAGACTTTGGGTTTGCATCATCATACTCTGAGTAGCTAGTATTACTGATTATTTTTTTCCCCCAATAGCATGAGGTTTCTTAGGAACACAACGATCGTGTTACAGCAGAAGCACCTGTAGATAGTTTTGTTTGCCTTGTATTTACCCACTTGCTGTTAGCACGGGCATCTGCCACTGTCTGCCTTACATTCCGATCATCAAACTCCACCTGTTCACTAATGCTCTTTAGGGAAGAAAATCGGGTGGGACTCCAGAATTAACAAGGTTGGCTCCCTGCAGTAAAGGAGGATAACAGGGAATAGGGACAGGGCACCCGCCTTGCCAGCGACATTCACATCCTGAGACCGCGTCACTTGCCAAAATAAAACAAGCACAAGTGATTCACAAAGATGCAAAGAAAAGGATGTGAATGCTTGGTATTGACTCATTGAGTTCTACTTCTGCAGAGTGCTGATGGGTTGTCGACTATGTGATGGAGGGAGAGCGTGGTGCCAGGGTAGAATTAACAAGACTTGTAGCCCCAATTTCCCCATCTCGCCACCACTACTTTGCAAATCAGACCAGTCAGTTACTGTGCAGTCAGGCACGAAGATGCTTCAGCCCGCAAGACGACATCTTGTTCATTCTGGTCCCGCATGGCTCTGGACTTCACTTACCCCTGAAAGAGGAAGAGGTTGAAATAGTTGTAGCTCTTGGTCAGGAAGTTGCCCAGTACTCTGTTTGGGTAGCCACATTTGATTTGGTATGCTGACAGCCCAAAGTAAACGCACTTCACAAAATACCAAAGCTGGGCGATTTGATTTTGGTTAAATCTCCTGCAAATAGAAAGGAGAAAGACTTTTTAGAAAATATGATATGATGAAGCATAAGATTCAGCCAGTTGCCAGGTAAGTCAATGACAGAGTGAGCGTCAATGTGGAGTTGGAAACGTCTGCTTAGTTTAGTTCAGAGATACAGCGTGGAAACAGGCCATTCGGCCCACCGTGTCCGTGCCGACCAGTGAATCCTGCACAGCAACACTATCCTCCACACACTAGGGACAATTTACACTTACACCAAATATACAAACCCAAGCCAATTAATCTATAAACCTGGACGGCTTTGGAGTGTGGGAGGTAACCGAAAATCTCGGAGACCGAAAAACACGGTCACAGGGAGAACGTACAAACTCCGTACAGACAGCGCTCGTAGTCAGGATCGAACTCGGGTCTCTGGTGCTGTGAGATAGCAACTCTACCGTTGCGCCACCTTTTTATTTTTAACATAAAAACAAAGAAACATAGACAATAGGTGCAGGAGGAGGCCATTTGGCCCTTCGAGCCAGCACTGCCATTCATTGTGATCATGGCTGATCGTCCCCTTTCAATAACCCGTGCCTGCCTTCTCCCCATATCCCTTGACTCCACTAGCCCCTAGAGCTCTAACTCTTAAATCCATCCAGTGACTTGGCCTCCACTGCCCTCTATGGCAGGGAATTCCATAAATTCACAACTCTCTGGGTGAAAACGTTTTTTCTCACCTCAGTCTCCTCCCCTTTATTCTAAGACTGTGCCCCCTGGTTCTGGACTCACCCAACAATGGGAACATTTTTCCTGCATCTAGCTTGTCCAGTCCTTTTATCATTTTATATGTTTCTATAAGATATCCCCTCATCCTTTGACACCTAACCAAACAATTTTTTTTTTTTTTAATTTTTTAAATGTGTTCATTTTTACATGAGCTGGCATTTAGCGGCCATCCAAATTGCCCTTGGGAAGGTCTCTGATGGAGAGCTGCCACCCTGAACCAGCACAGCCCTCTGCTGAAGCTGAAGCTCCCACAGTACTGTAGAGGAGGTAGATCCAGGATTCAGAGCTCACTTTAGCTGTCAGAGACAGTGGACTGGCCGAGAGAGGTGACGGGGAAGTGGAGCTGTCAGTGCTCTTCCTTCAACAATATTGGGCCTAAATGGTGGAAACCCCCTCCCCACCCACTGCCGGCGAATCTTCCTCACTCACACGCACACCACATTGTTCAGGGAATGTGCAGGAACTGTACATGCTGGTTATACACCAAAGAAAGATACAAAATACCAAAGATAGACACAAAATCTGTGGTAAGAAGCAATGGGCGAGTCCTTCTCCCCAGAGATGCTCCAGCATTTTGTGTCCATCTACATTGGTCAGGGGATGGTTCAGCAGGAAGATTTAAAGGGGGGGCCGAGAGACAAATGTTTCCACATAGAGGGCAGTTATTTGGAACGAGCTGCCAGAGGCAGTTGTAGAGGTGGGTACAAGTACAATGTTTGAGAGGTATTTAGGCTGGTACATGGATAGGAGAGGTGTAGAGGCATATGGCCCACATGCAGACAATGAAACAAGCTCAAGAAAGGAATTTGGTCAGCATGGGCCAGTAGGGCTGAAGGGCCTGTTTCTGTGTCGGCCAACTCTATGACATCTTACAGCCACCTAACCAAGGGCAACTGGTCAAGGGCAACACATGTTGGCTCTTCCAGTAACATCCACATGTTGTGAAAGGCACTAGAATAGTGAGAGGAGGAGTAAAGCTGGCTAACACAATGAACAGGAAAAGAATTACAATCCTCTCAGGTACTTAAAGAGTGGGGGGAGCACATTTCTCCCTTAAACTGTGTGTGAAAAGGTACAGTTGCACTGACAGCAGTGAGCTCTTTCTGAGGTCCCTTCAACACAGTACCATTTATACACTGTGTGTCTCCATCAACTCTCCCTGGTCCAACACTGCACCTTCTCCCGCGCTTCCCAGAGGCAGGCATGCTGAGGACAAGTTTGAATACCTCCCCACTCCAGCACTGAGTTGGAGCACGTTCTGTGCAGACTTGAGGCTGACAATGCCAACTTCTTCCTGTTCTCTATGTCTTAGTGTGACACATCCAGACATAAGCCTTTAACTCTTTAACCAAACACAATGCAGGGAGAACCGCTGTTTACTTCACCTCTCCGTCATCCCAGGGAGAAGAAAGAACATCCAGAAATGGATCCCGAGCACCAGAACAATCTGAAAGACGACTTTGCCCAGGACGGTCTTGCGGAGGTAGAGTGCCCGGTCGACCACCATGCTGGCAAACTGAACCAGCACCATCACCAGGAACACATGGGGCACGTGGTCTTCCGAGATGGACTCCGTGATATCGGCAGCGGCTGAGTGTTTCTGTTGAAGGCGGAGAAAACAAACCAGCAAAAGTTAACTCAAAGCGTACTGACCTGAAACGTCACCCATTCCTTTTCACCAGAGATGCTGCCGGCCCCGCTGAGTTACTCCAGCACTTTGTGTCTATCTTCAGCAATAGTTCACAGTCGTTTACCAATTCCCCTCGGGGCATGGGGAGTGATTTAAACATCACCACCTTTGAGGGCACTTTACACACGTGTATACAATGTGCAGGCAAGTATATGTCCACGTCTTTCCTGGTTAATAAGGAGAATGTGTGCAGCCTTGCCGAGATCACACTGAAGAGATCCAACGACTCCATACTGCAGGTTGTCCTTGGGTGTTAACGGACAATGTGGGCAGAGGTAGGCGAACCCCAGCCTGAATATTTTGGAAGCGGTGACCATAACTTAATTACATTTAACTTAATAATGGGGAGGGCAAAAATATAGACCAAGAGTAAAAGTTATCAAAAGCACAAAGTCCAACTTGACTCGAGCGCAAAGATCAAGCTGCTCAAGCAACAAAAACATCAAAGTGCTGGAGATCAGGCAGCAACAAAGGGAATTTTTACATTAAATGGCAACATAACACAGCTGGTAAGTTTCATGCTAAACCTGATCAATATTTATGATTAAAATATAATTTAGTCAAAAAAGGATGATATCTTACCTTGCATTATAGCATTAGAGTTGAAAACCTCCTGCCATTTCCAATCACATTTCACAAATACCACAGCTAATCATTAAATACTCCTCATTCACGCTGAGGCTGCATAAGGATCACGTTTTCTTTCCACACAACCTCCAGAGTCAACACTCAAGCTGAATGTGCGCACAAACATTACAAACATATTGCAACCGGTTCCATCCAAAAATTGAAGCCTCTCCTGTGAGATGGAAACAATGTACTTGTTTAAGTGCTTCACCACAATGGGCCAGCAACACAAGCTGGCTCACTGACTCTCCACTCAGCCCAGGATTGTGTGAATAACGGGTACACATACGCCAGGCCTCTGCTCAACGATCAACAATCATCTCGTCCAAACTCACCACCGTGCTCCGATGTCTGGGCCTCTGCACCTCCCTTTACAATGAGACCCTTGACTTCCTCATCAGCAGCCCGTAACCAATGTGGATCAGTAGCAACATCTCCCCCTCACTTACCATCGACACAGATACAACTCAGGGCTGTACGCTCCACTCACTTTACACCCTGACTGTGGCAACGCACGGTTCCACTGCCATTTCTAAATTCATCAACGACACAAACTGCTGTTGGCCGATTCATGGGTGGTGGTGGTTCAGTGTGCAGGACAGAGACAGAACGCCTGGTTAAATGGTGCCCCAACAACAGCCTCTCGCTCAACATCAACAAAACCATGGAATTAATCCATTGACCAGAAAGGAGAAGTCAGGAGACCATGTGCCTGTTTTCATTGGGACGTTGGCACTAGAAAGAGTTAGCAGCTTCACAATCCCGGCCATTAGCATCTCAGATGACCTGCCCTGGACACGGCATGGATGCAATCATGGAGAAGGCATGCTGGAGTCTTTAGTTTGTTAAACGTTTAGAGAGATTCATCACCGAATATTGGAAAACAAATTTCTACAGATGCCTTGTAGAAAGTAGCCTGCCATTTTGCATCACGGCCTGGTATGGCAAGTCCATTGCCAGGATGGAGATAGCGACAGAGGTGTCGAACCGATGAGAGACTTTCTAGGAGAAAATGATCAGGACTCAGATCCAATACGTTCTCACTAATCAAAGACAAATTCCGACATAGACACAAAAAGCTGGAGTAACTCAGCAGGAATGGCAGCATCTCTGGAGAGAAGGAATGGATGACGTTTTTGGTCGAGACTGGAAACGTCACCCATTCCTTCTCTCCAGAGATGCTGCCTGTCCCACTGAGTTACTCCAGTGTTTAGTGTCTATCTTCGATTTAGACCAGCATCTGCAGTTCCTTCCTACACAAACCCCGACATCCCCAGTCCAGTTTAGTTTAGTTTGGTACAGCGAGGTACAGTGAAAAGCCTTGCATGTTGAGCAGCACAGAGGATATGGTCAGGCCAAGAAAAAAGATAAACATGACAGACACAAAGAGATCAATATTGCAGAAAGGCAGGTGCAGTTCTGAAACTCCAGGGGTGAGATTATGAAGTGAAATTACTTTGCCGCAAAGAGTTCATGGAATAATTACACTTATAGGTAAATAATCCAAAGGCCTAATTTGTAAAAATCTGTAAAAGAAAAATCAATGAAAAAACAGGACCAATTAGGGAAAAGAAAGCCAAAGGTAATGGCAAAGTTTAAAATGAATGCTTTTTACCTGTATTTGCAACAGAGAAGGATTATACAAGAACTAAATTTGGGTGAATCAATATAAGATATTGGTAGAGAGAGTGAGGGAGAGAGAAAAAGAGTGTGTCTGTGAGAGGAATAACAAGGAGAGGATAGGGCCTGTCCCACTTGGCCGTCATTTGTGCGGAATTAACGCAATATCATTACGCGTCGTGACACGCACGTGATGCGCGCATGGTGCGTGATGACATAGGCAGTGACGCGCAGCCGCGTGCAGCGTCACAGGATTTTGTGATGGACAAAATATTCGCGTGCCATCTGCGTGACGCGCAAATGATGGCCAAGTAGGACAGGCCCTGAAGAGTGAGAGTGAGATTGAACAGAGAATTAGCCTTTATACCAGGTTAAATCACTGGTAAATTACAGCTAAAAAAAAGGAAGCACTCAGAGGAACACTTAGCTCCCTGTTTCTAATTATCTTTGGACGTCTGGAGCTCTGCTGATGTTCTATAGAGTCATAGATTGATACAGTGTGGAAACAGGCCCTTTGGCCCAACATGTCCCAGCTACACTAGTTCCACCTGCCCAAGTTTGGCCCATATCCCTTTAAACCTGTCCTATCCGTGTACCTGTCTAACTGTTTCTTAAATGTTGGGATAGTCCCTGCCTCAACTACCTCCTCTGGCAGCTTGTAACATACACCCACCACCCTTTGTGTGCAAAGGTCACACCTCAGATTCCTATTAAATTCCTATAGTAGTTGTATTAAAAAGCTGATCTAGTGATGAAATACAGATCAATTAGCCGAAAGACAGTTGTGTGTAATTATTGGAAAAATACAAAGGCCCGGTATAAATCATCATTTACAACTCCAGAAATCCACAATAGGAAGCCAGTATAGGTTTGTCAACAGTTATGTCCGACTGCATGTTTTGAGGTAACAAGGAGCATTAGACGTGTTCCAGATACAGTTTTCGCAGGACATTGATAAAGTTGCACATAGCAGATTGTCAGATAAACACGAGCCCACAGGCGTCTGTGGAAATTGGAGAGTTCAACCTGCTAATGCAGCAGAAAGCAGGGGTCATGGTTGACCGGTTTTGTCACCTGATTGCATGCAGTGGGCTTCTGCAGGAGCCTGGCCCGGGCTCGTCGATTTTGGGGGCATTTTTTGATGTCTCTGGCAAAAGTAGCCATGGATTGGGAAGGCAATTCCAGAACTGGTAGCGGATGTGGAAGGAAGTTATGAACTGAAAATATGAAAGAAATGCCAGAAGTGGCAAATGAAACGTAACCCAGGAAAATTGGTTTGGGAAGGCCGGGCAAGCACGACCATAGAGGGGGGGGGGGATACGGAGGAGTGAATGTGAGGACAGTCACAGATCCTGAAGGTATTTGCTTTTATCGGCTGGGGATTAGAATGGAATGTGAAGGCAGTGAGGCATTGTTGCGGCCATAATTAGATGATGCCCATTAACTCCTCCTCCCTTGCACCCAGTCTGATCATTCACCATTGTCCACCGACACTGGGCTTCATTTACAGCAGCCAATATCTTTACCAGCCGCATGTCTGGGTTTTGTCGAGGAAACCGGAGCACCGGGGGGGGAGGGACTCACACAGCCACAGGGGATGTGCAAACTCCACACAGACAGCACCCTGGCTCGGAATTAAATCTGGGTTTCTGGAGCTATGAGGCAGCAGCTCCACCAGCTGCGTCAGCTGGGTTAGGGAGTAGATCGTGGCTCACAGTGCAGCAAGAAGTAGGCAGAGGTTTAAGCCGGTAAATGGAAATGTAAGAGCAGATTTCTCTACTTACTCCAAATGCCCAATATCCAAATACGATGATGGTGAAGTTAATGACATCGATCAGGAACATTAGTGCGTAGACGTCACAGACTGCATTATACTCAGGATGGATGATGTCGTGGAAGAACTGCTTCACAGGCAGGAAGATCTGAAGAGCTCTGCAGAATCCAAGACAATTAAATCAATAATTCCCACCCGTGCCAGTGCTTGAACAGAAGCTGTGTCCACAATGTATTTTACTGGAATCACTCAGCCGAGTGAATCCTTATAGCAGTGTATGTATGCTCATCCTTCAACCCAGACAGGGTTCCCAGCTGGTCAATAACTGTCCATCACCAGGAGCTCCCAACATTCACTCTCTAGGCTATCAGGCCCTTCGGCCCAGCTTGCCCATGCTCACCAAGATGTCCCAGCCACACTAGTCCAACCTGCTTGTATTTTGCCCAAATCCCTCTAAACCCTTTCTTTCCATATCACTGCCCAAAAGTAATTTAAATGTTGTTATTGTACCTGCCTCAACTACCTCCTCTGGCAGTTTGTTCCATGTACTTCTCACCCGCTGTGTAAAAAAGTTGTCTCTCAGGTTCCCTAAATCATTCCCCTCTCACCATAAACCTCTGCCCTCTGGTTCTTGTTTCCTCCACTCTGGGTAAATGACTCTGTGCGTCTACCCTACCTCTAGCCCTCATGACGTTGTACATCTCTACAAGATCACCCTTCATTCTGCTGCAATCCAATGAATAAGACCCTCACCTGCCCAACCTCTCCCTATAGCTCAGTAAGTAAGTTTATTGGCCAAGTATTCACATACAAGGAATTTGCGTTGATGCTCAGGCCCTGGCAACAGCCTCGTAAATCTTCTCCGCACTCTTTCCAGCTGAATAACATAATACCTGTTGCGGGTGACCAAAACTGAACACAATTCCCAAAATGTGGCCTTGCCAACATCTTGGACAACTGTAACGTAACATCCCAACTTCTAGACTATACTCCGACTGCTGAAGGCCTTTTTCACTACCCGATCTACCTGTGACTTCACTTTCAAGGAACTATGTACCTGCACTCCTAGACCCCTCTGCTCTACGACACTCTCCAGAGCCCTGTCATTGCTGAGGTTTGACTTTCCAAAATGCAGCACCTTGCACCTATCTGTATCAGACTCCATTAACCATTCCTCAGCCCACTTGCCCAACTGATCAAGGTCCTACAGTAACTTTTGATAACCATATTTGCTACTGACAATACCACCCACTGCAAAGTTACTGATCAAGCCTTGTACACTCTCATCCAGATATCTGATAACCACAAACAGCATAGGGCCCACACCGGACCCCGAGACACATCGCTAGCCATTCAATCAGGCCTTCAGTCTGGAAAAACAACCTTCCACCATGACCCTCTGCTTCCTTCCATGAAGCCAATCTTCTATCTAGCTGGCCAGCTCTCCCTGGATTGCATGCGATCCAACGTTCTGCCCTCCTCCCCCGGACTCCGGTCCAATCACTGAACATCCCCTGTACTGAAACGTCAGCCTGTGGTCCCAACAATGCGCGCACACTTTGAGCTTGGGTAGAATCTTGAACAGTGCATCAGAGACGGGCAGAACGATGCTTACTTGACGACGATGTATCTTTTCACTCTCTGCCCTTTTTCCCTGATCTGCTCCTTGATGGTCTCTCGTAACCTTGTGCGTGTTCTTTTCTTCTTTTTTGACCTCTTTGAAGCTTTTGGTCTGTCTGTAGAAAAACAAAACGTCAGTGTTTGCCTCCAGAGACTTCACTCTGTGGTAATTGATACTCCAGTAGTGCCCTCCCCGACACCCTCCCTTCCCACACAGGCCGAGGATCAGGTGTAAACCTGCCTTGTGCCTCTTCTTCAATCAGTCTTGTCTGCTCCCACTCCTGGTGTCCCACCTCCCCTCCCTACCCGCCCCCCCCCCCCCCCAAAAGCCCTGCCTGCCCCCAGTGCCTCTCCCACATCTGCTCTCTCCTGGTGCCCACCCACCCCCTGTGCCCTGCCATCTCTTCCCTCCCCCCCCCCCCCCCGTGTTCTAACTGCGATCTGCTACACAGTGCTCTACCTGAAACCACCCCTCCCCCACCCCCCCCCCCCCACCACCATCTGCCTACTGGTGCCCTGACAGCCCTCTGCACCCTAATGCCCCACCCTCACCGAGGCTCCCACCTCACCCTCCCTCGTTGGCTTGTCTACCCTCACCTAGTGCCTCGTCTGCCCTTGCCCCTACCCACCATCAGCCGACTCCCTGTGCCCTGCCCGCTGTCCGCTCCAACTCCCCTTCACATCAGCTCGGCCATTTCCCACCGCTGGGCAGAACTCCAGCTAACATCCCTCCTGGCCGTTTGATATTCCTGATCCTGAAATGTTGCCTGAAGATGCAGGCTTGTGAACGTAGCGCCGCGATGGGCGTTGATGTTCTGCGCACGGTTTCAGAGGGTTGTGAATATTCTGTGTGGAGTTTGTTCAAGGCAGGGATTAATTGGGAAACAAGAGGTGGGCATTGTGCCAGAAAGTGGATGTCAGATCATCCAAGACTTTATCGATTGCTGGAGCAGTCCAAGTGCCTGTTCGATCTACACTCGCACATTAGCCCCATGTGCTTACATATCTGACCTCCATTACTGGGCCTTTGATCTGTTACCTGATATCCTGAGGTAAATATGCATCTCTGAAACCTTCCATTATCCCCAAATCAATTCACAGCTAACGAGCTGCTCAAGGTACAGTCAATATTACATTGTAGGAAATGAAAACTTTCAATTGGAGCAAGGCAAGACCCAACAAAGTGCAACCCAAACTAAATGAACAATGAATCTATGTTATCAGGTTGAGGGATGTATGTTGGCTCGGGCCCTGGAGAGCATCACGTTCTACACAGACACAAGAACATTCGAGTGTGCTACTGTTGTGTGAGATAGTGGGTGACCAGGAGGAGATGTGGAGAGAGAGCGAGTGAGCAAGTGTGCTTGTGTGCAAGAGCTGTAAAAGCCTTGTCCCACGGTACGAGTTCATTCCAAGAGTTCTCCCGAGTTTGCCCTGATATGAACTTGGAGATTTACGGTAATGACCGCTCGTCGGTACCCTGAGCTCTCGTGGACATTTTTCAACATGTTGAAAAATCTTCACGAGTCTTCCCGAGCTTACCTGCCATTAGCGAGTCTTCCCGAGTGCCTGCTGTTAGCGTAACGAGCGGCTAAGAGACGTCCCCGAGCTCCGACGTACCCGCTACGTTCATTCTCCTTGCTTACCTCGAGTTTGATTTTTTTAAACTCGGGAGAGCTCTTGGAATGAACTCGTACCATGTGACAGGGCTTTAATTAGGCAACTGAACCATCCTACCACAACCAGAGAGCAGTATTGAACTACTATCTACCTCTTTGATGACCCTCAGACAATCCTTGATCGAACTTTGTTGGCTTTACCTGGCAGTAGAGAATATTCCCTTATCACGTATTCGATAACACTGAAAATGGACCGATTGTAAGCATGCGTAGGCAGGAAGTGCAGACGCTGGTTTAAACTGAAGCTGGACACAAAATGTTGGAGTAACTCAGCAGGACAGGCAGCATCTCTGGAGAGATGGAATGGGTGACGTTTCGGGTCGAGACCCTTCTTCAGACTGAACATTCGCTCGGGCCCATCATGCTCTACACAGACACAAGAAGTAGGTATGTTACAAAACTTACCTTTAGCGGCGTTGCAGTTCAGTCACTGGCCGTGTGCGCGACTTTGACGCCTTTGGTGGGGGGGTGGGGTTAAAATGCGGTTTTCCCTTGCCTTCCGGAGTTACATTTTCTCGAAGTGCAAGCTTTTTCTGAAGATTCGTTCCGACTGCTGGTAAGTGATTTTTATTTTATTTTTTTTAAATCGCCCGACTATTTCAGCACTGGAGTAAAATAAAAATTAGCTTCTAATGCCGTGAACGCCGACAACGGGGACGGATTTTACGTAGGGGACAGGTAAATGAAAGCCGTTTATTTTTTTATATAAACTTGCTTTTTTAGATGACCTTAATCAACATTTAACGTTGCAAAACGGTGATTTATTCCCCATACGAACCGGCAGTATTTTTCCTGCCGATATGGGGTTTAAATTCACCGCAACCGCAACGTTCCAATCCATCGCGTTCCAGAAAATCCCATTCGCAAGTTGATTTAAATGGCCATTAATTTACGGGAATTAAACACTAAATTCTTTCAATTTGGCCTATAAATTCATAACAATGAGATTTAACAATCATGTTATATTGTGAATTCTTGTGTGAATGTTATTTGGACACTTAGGCTTTTTAAAAAATGTTAATATTTTCTTAAAAAATGGATAGATGTTTAGATCTAGTAATTGAATTTTATAATTAGCTACAATTGGGTAACTAACTAATTATATGCTTTAATTTCAGGTCATCCAAGTAAGATTGTTTCATATTTGTTTCAGAATGCTTCAATCTATAATAACTGAAAATTTCTTTCAGTTCTCTTAATTTTTAATAAAGTTATGGGCTTTTGACTGCCCTTGATCACAGCTTTTGTGTTAAGTCAATGGAAAAGCAATAGGGAACAAGATGCTAATTTCCGAGTATGAAAATGGCCCTAACGTTTTTAATACTGAAGATATTAAAGTGAATTAGGTGTCAAAATTAAACTTTTTTTTATGCTTTATCTGATGGGATAAATTGCAGACTTGATTTTTTAAATCTCAAAATTTTGTAACATTGCTACAAGAAGAGCCGAGTGTGCTACTGTTGTGTGAGCGAGTGGGTGACCAGATGGAGATTCAGTCTGAGCAAGGGTCTTGACCCAAAATGTCACCCATTCCTTCTCTCCAGAGATGCTGCCTGTCCCGCTGAGTTACTCCAGCTGTTTGTGTCTATCTTCGATTGTAATCATGTATGTATTGTCTTTCTGCTGACAGGTTAGCACGCAACAAATGCTTTTGACGGTACCTTGGTACATGTGACAATAAACTAAACTTCAACTGAACTGGGGTTTTTTTCTGATGTATCTTGCCGAGTTGCCGGTGTACTATACACACTGCCTGTGTATGTGTGTGGAGAGCAGGCACAGAGTGTGTGTACAGAGTGTGTGTGCTGAGTGTACTGTGTGTACTGGTTGGATCCATCATTCCTCCGAACCAAACTCATTTTCTCACCTCCCCGTTTCAGCCTCGCTGACGACCGCCGGGACGACCCCCTCCTTCCCGCGGGCCTCGCCGTGTCGGGGCATCCCGCTGTCTGCAGCGTCTCCGCACAGCCGTTCTCTCCCTCCGCCTCTCCCGGGGTTTGGCCCTTCCTTGGCCGTTGCTCCTTCGTCGCATCGTGCGAGTCCCACAGACCGTGACCCTGCCAGAGAACAAGACATCTGGACCATCGTCAATCACACTTTGCCGAAGGGAAAGACCACCACATTCACACCTAGTCTGCCCAGGCAACATGAGAATCTTTCCACCAACCCAAAGAAAAATGCACATGAGAAATCGCTGTTAAACGTGAATTGTCAACCAGGGCGACTCGTCACCCTGAGAAAGGTCGAAAACATTAATCAGCCCGAAAACATCGGTCCACCTGGACCTACCTGATCTCTTGGTTGTTAAACACTTTAATTCTCCTTCCCATTCCTACCCTGACCTTTCTGTCCTAGGTCTCCTCCATTGTTAGTGTGAGGCTAAACGCAAATTGGAGGAATAGCATCTAATATTTTACTTGGGCAGGTTACAGCCCAGTGTTATGAATATTGATTTCTCCAACTTCAAGTAACCCTGGCATTCCCTCTCTCTCCATCCCTCCCCCATCCAGGTCACGCCAGCTCGTTCTCATCCAACAAATAGAGGATAGGCACAAAAAGCTGGAGTAAAGGGCCTGTCTCACTTGCATGCGATTGCGTGCATTGGGCGCGACCAAACGGAAGCGGAGTTTACGCAAAGTTCGCGCTAAGTTTGCACGTGACATTATTTGCGTCTTGCTTACCGATCAGCCGGGCAGGAGGCCCATGAGTAGGGCCAACTGAATTTCGGCATCGCACGGCGTCGGGCGGTAAAGTCATCACACAATGCCACGCCGGGCGGTGACTTCATCGCGCAACGCCACGCACTAGGTATACGCCGTCAAGATGCTGCGTACGCCGTCTAGACGCTGCGTACGACGTTAAGATGCTGCATACGACCGCAATGCGCCTACATGCAGACAGGCTGTTGGCGCGTGAAGATTTCGGAGCCCCGCACAACTCCGCGCTTCTAAGTGGGACCCGCCCCGCGCGGCCACATGGTGCCCGTACGCCTCAAGCAATCATGAGGTCGTGTAATTTGCGAGCCAAGGTCGCGTAAGTGGGACAGGCCCTTAACTCAGCGGGACAGGCAGCATCTCTGGAGAGAAGGAACGGGTGACGTTTCGGGTCAAGACCCTCCTTCAGACTGGTTAGGGATAAGGGAAACGAGAGATATAGGCAGTGATGTGGAGAGATAAAGAACAATGAATGAAAATTGTGTAACAAAATAACGATGATAAAGGAAACCGGCCATTGTTAGCTGTTTGTGGGGTGAAAATGAGAAGCTGGTGCGACTTGGGTGGGGGAGGGATACAGAGAGAGGGAATGCCGTGTTCCCTTTATCATCGCTACTTTTTTGTATATCTTTCATCCATTGTTCTATATCTCTCTACATCATCGTCTATATCTCTCGTTTCCCTTTGCTATGACTTTCAATGTGAAGAAGGGTCCCTACCCGAAACGTCACCCATTCCTTCTCTCCAGAAATGCTGCCTGTCCAGCTTTTTGTGTCTATCTTCAGTTTAAGCCAGCATCTGCTGTTCCTTCCTGCACTAAAACATCAGGGAATGGTTTGCTTCCAAGTCTCACTGGTGCACAGTTCACAGAGTTTGCTGGGCAATACTGTGAATAGAAAAAGTCAGCTCTTTACACATCGATTAGGGGCAGGAGTAGGCCACTCGGCCCCTTCGTTATGCACTGCCATTCTATATAATCATGACTGTTGTGATAGTACCTTTAGTGTCACATTTCCATCTACCTGTCATAACGTTCTATGTCATTGCACTTCCTTACATTCTATTTCTAGCGAGAATCTAGCTTCATCGGTCTTAAAAATATTCAAAGATTGTGCCGTAACCGGATATATTTTTTAGGGTGAAATACAGTGGCAATGCAACAAGACTCAGGAATATAATGTTACAGCTAAACTCCACCTTTGAGAGCAAATATTGCAACTTGCATTGAGATGCAACTTTGTGAAGGGTTACACAAAAAGCTGGAGAAACTCAGCGGGTGCAGCAGCATCTAAGGAGCGAAGGAGATAGACGACGTTTCGGGTCGAGACCCTTCTTCAGACTCTACGACCACATCCTCACCCAGACTCCCTTCCCTGCAACTTTGTGAAGTTCTCTCTATCATCTTGTTAGAATGTCAGAATCCAATAGGTGGAGCTGTGAAAGGGACGATACTCCAGCCTTGGGCTTGGGGCAGGGAGAACACTGGCAAGGAAGGTCAGCTGCTTCTAGCACCTGTCCCATTAATATGAAGGGAAGCAGGTCCGACAGGTATTGTGACCAGCATTTGGATCACCCTTTGAAAATTTCACAAACCCTCTCAAATGTACTAATATCTCCTTCTGAAAACATAAATATGGATACCTGTTGGCATTGTCGATCATGGAGTGTCCAATGAACAAGAGTCCAATCAGCAAACTATAACCTTCCTGGGTCTAGACCAGGAGTGGAGAACCTACGGCCTTAAGGCCGCATGTGGCCTTCTCGGCCATTAGGTGCGGCCTTTTGAATGAATCCAAATGTTGTAGAACAAATCCTTTTATTTTTATTAATATGTTTTTGTTCGTCTTTTATTATTTTGATTTTAATCTTAAAATTAACGTATTTAATATACCAAAGAGGAAAAGGAAGATTCAACGAAATATTGCTCCCCGACTGATGGCCTCAATTAAAACATTAGTAAGTCATGAGGGCTTTTTTATAACAAAATAATGTACATTTTGAAGTATATCTGATTGAAGTATCTTGGATGCGGCCTTATTAGATTACAGCTAACTTGTTGCGGCATTCTGACATGAAAAGGTTCCCCACCCCTGGTCTAGATTCTTGCTCCAACTCCAGGAAGGGATATATAGCTTGGCACCGGGTGCATGGAGACAAATCTCTCTCTCCATTCAGCAGCTATACCTCCAGCTCTAAGCAAGATGAATTACCCTCTCACCAGAACACTTGTGACCTTGGAACATAGGACATTCGGACAAACTACACTGCACATGGATTTTGACGGAGAAGCATTTGCTGCGTGCAAAATCCGTGGATAATGGTTAGATACGTGTTGCAATAAATGAATGGATTTAGAGTCCAGCATAATTACCTTGAGGACTGACCTATGCAAGAACAGAGCCAGCAACTGGATGAGGTCATAGTGGACGTAACCATCCTTCTTCTCAATGCCGATGATGTTGGGCAAGTAGAAAGGCCGATCAAAGTAGAGCAATCGATAGGAAGACGTGGTCCAAGGGAAGAATCCAAACTGAAAGCAATATTTCACAACCACTGTAATCTGCAGGGGGACACAGTTGTAAGGAAGTGTGAAATATTCGGTTCACTTGTTGCCACCAGTTCTGGGGCAAGGGAGAAGGACAGATATGAAATTAATGTGGCAGTGGGATTCTCGGTATAGTAGTGAGGATAAGTGATGTATTCACCAGGGCAGAGGATAATAATGCATTGGTAAAAAACAGAGCAATCTACACATATACGAGTGAACTTGTAAGGCTGGTCAGAACAATGAACCATGTCAGACTGTGCATGGTCACACAGCGCACCTTGTCTTGGGATTTACAGCAGTTACAAAACTGCTAGAGTATGGATATTCATCAGATTAATAAGGTGCATGAGACATAGGAGCAGAATGAGTCCATTCAGCCCATCATGTCTGCTCTGCCATTCGCTCAAGGCTGATACATTTTTCCCTCAACCCCATCCCTCTCCAGCTGGTACCTGGAATCCTTGACCCCCTTTTCCAAACACAAACCTATCAATCTCTACTTTAAAAATACCCAATGACTTGGCTTCTGCAGCCGTCTGTGGCTATGAATTCCACAGATTCACCACCTTCTAGCTAAAGAAATTCCACCTTATCTCCATTCTAAAGGTTTATTCTAAAGCTGTACCTTCTGGTCCTGGATTCTCGCACATCCACGCTATCTAGGCCCTTTGTTATTTGGTAGGTTTCAATGAGATCACCCCCTCCACACAGTTGCAAGCAATAGTAACCTCATGATACAAGAAATACATCAATGTGAGACAGAGTCATAGAGTGATACAGTGTGGAAACAGGCCCTTTGGCTCAACTTGCCCACACCGGCCAACATGCCCCAGCTACACTAGTCCCACCTGCCTGTGCTTGGTCCATATCCCTCCAAACAAAGATAGGTGGCAGGAATATCTTACAGGAAAGAGAGGGGGACAGATTTAGTGAGGGGAATTTCTGAAGCTATCTACAGTGGGGTCTAGACCCGAAACGTCACCCATTCCTTCTCTCCAGAGGTGCTGCCTGTCCCGCTGAGTTACTCCAGCTTTTTGTGTCTATCTTCGGTTTAACCCAGCATCTGCAGTTCCTTCTCCAGAGAATGGAGCAGCTGGGCTTGTACACTCTGGAGATTAGAAGGATGAGAGGGGATCTCATTGAAACATATAAGATTGTTAAGGGCTTGGACACGCTAGAGGCAGGAAACATGTTCCCGATGTTGGGGGAGTCCAGAACCAACGGCCACAGTTTAAGAATAAGGAGTAAGCCATTTAGAACGGAGACGAGGAAACACTTTTTCTCACAGAGAGTGGTGAGTCTGTGGAATTCTCTGCCTCAGGGGGTGGTGGAGGCAGGTTCTCTGGATGCTTACAAGAGAGAGCTAGATAGGGCTCTTAAAAATTGCGGAGTCAGGGGATATGGGGAGAAGGCAGGAGCGGGGTACTGATTGGGAATAATCAGCCATGATCACATTGAATGGCAGTGCTGGCTCGAAGGGTGAAATGGCCAACTCCTGCACCTATTGTCTATTGTCTTCCTACTTTCCTACTCTCAGCAACACCAGTATGGATTCCATGCCACAAATTAAGGCACGCTCCATTTCAGTCTTTCACTATCCCTCGGCATGTTCTAAAACAACTTGCTTGACCTGCTTTATCAGACATTGCAATAAACCGATGTATATAGTGAGTAGAATCTCAAGCAAAGACCAGCCGGCCCAATGGATCTACATGTCGCAGATGCCTCCTATTAGTCGACTCCACACAATCCTGTGGGAATGTCCTTCCATTCCTCTCTCCCTCATGTACTTAGCAAGCTTCTGCTTAATCATATCTGTACCATTGTCAGCTGATTCCACAACATAGTCAGTTGCTGAGTAACGACATTTCCCCTGAACATCTTTTCAATTTTATTAGTTATAATGTGTGGTTATGGCCACTGATTTTGGGCCAAAATCTTTTCCATGCCTACTCCATTATAATGTTAACAATATCTAACTGTATCTTCCAGAGAGATGGAAAAAACACCCCCCCCCCCCACCCTGATATATTACAACATAGTTTGACACGGTATAATCTGTCATTGAGTCACAGACCCATACAATAGGCCCTTTGACACAACTTGCTGACCAAGATACCGTCTATGCTAGTCCCACTTAGTCTAGTCTGTCCTATGTTTGACCATATCCCTCTCAATCTTTCCTACCCGTGTAGATGTCCAAATGTGTTTTACATGTTAATTTTGTATCTGCAACAACCAATTACTCTGGCAGCTCGTCCCATATACCAACCAACCAACCACTATGTGAAAAAGTTGCTCCTCAGCTCTTTCACCTCTAATCTTCACCCTCCAGTTATTGATTCTCCAACCATGATAAAAAAAGACTGTGTGCATTCACAGGACGAGCTATGCTCCTCATGATTTTGCACATGAGTTTAGAAGGACGAGAGGGGACATTATTGAAACATATAAGATTGTTAAGGGTTTGGACACGCTGGAGGCAGGAAACATGTTCCCGATGTTGGGGGAGTCCAGAACCAGGGGCCACAGTTTAAGAATAAGGGGTAAGCCATTTAAAACAGAGACGAGGAAACACTTTTTCTCACAGAGAGTGGTGAGTCTGTATGCTTTCGAGAGAGAGTTGGATAGGGTTCTTAAAGATAGCAGTCAGGGGATATGGGGAGAAGGCAGGAACGGGGTACTGATTGGGGATGATCAGCCAAGATCACATTGAATGGCGATGCTGGCTCGTGGGGGCCGAATGGTCTACTCCTGCACCTATTGTCCATTGTCTATTATCTCTAGAAGATAACCCCATTAGTCTGTAAATAGTCTAACCTTCCCCTGTATCTCAGACCCTGAAGTCCTGGCAACACCCTCGTAAATATTTTCTTTACTCTTTCCAGATTAATGGCACTGCGGCATGGTGGCGCAGCAGTAGAGTTGCTGCCTTACTGTTCCAGGGACCCGGGTTCGATTCTCACTACGGGTGCTGTCTGTACGGAGTTTGTGCATTTTCCTTGCGACCTGCATGGGTTTTCTCTGGGTGCTCCGGTTTCCTCCCACACTCCAAAGACATGCAGCTTTGTAGGCTAATTGGCTTGGTCAAATAGTAAATTGCTCCTAGTGTGTAGGACGGTGTTAGTGTGCGGGGATCGCTGGTCGGCATGGGCTCGGTGGGCCGAGGGGCCTGTTTCTGGGCTGTATCTCGAAGCATCTTTCCCATGGCTGGGTGACAAGAACTGAACACGATACTTGCCCCGTACATGAACCAACGCCTTGTTCAAAGCTCAAAGTTTCATCTTCATACCTCAGTGTACAGGATGGCAAACATCCAGAACCGTTTCTTCGGCCTTGGCATGGAAAGCATTGCCCAGAGGAAGACGAGGATGGGTAGAACCAAGGTGAGCAGTGAGGCCGAGACCATGTGGTTGAGGATCATAACGAAGTAGCACAACATGTCCGACTGAGACATCACCGTGTTGTACAGGGCAAACAGCAGCTTCAAAAGGCAGGGCAAATTTCTGTAGAATTTGTCCGATTCTTCCAGTTCAGTGTCATGAAACATCCTGGAACAGGACAGAAAGTTTGGCAACAAAAGATGATATACATAGGTACAATAAATAAAATACACTCTTATTTTCTGCAATAAACCTTAATTTGGGTGTGTGTAGATATATACGTTCATATTCCATGGATAGGGCAAACCAATAATAATCATTAAGAGATGGGAATAAAAACTGGTACTAAAGAAATATAGTTTAGCGATACAGCGCAGAACCAGGCCCTCCGGCCTACCTCCGTCCGTGCCCACCAGTGATCCCGACCACTTAACGCACACTAGGGACAATTTACAATCTTTACCGAAGCCAATTACCCTACAAACCTGTATGTCTTTGGGGTGTGGGAGGAAACCGGAGATGCTGGTGAAAACACAGGGAGAACGTACAAACTCCGTACGGACAGCACCCATAGTCGGATTCGAACGCGGTTCCCTGGCGCTGTGAGGCAGCAACTCTACCGCTGCACCACCGTGCCTCCTTCTCCACCCATGACATGCACCCTCTGCTTTATATTCTCTCCCGCTCTCCCCTCCCTTTAAACTACTTGTATCCAACAAACCCCAGTTACTTTCCACGGTCCTCCCTTACGCACCCGGCCAGGCGCAGAAATCGCTATCAAAACATGGGGGGGGATAGATTTGGGGGGGTCATAGTTTCTTGGCGCATGTGCGCACACACACACGCAATGCTTTGGAGGCTTTGGCCGTGGGCCCTGTGGACGGTAACATCGGGACCTGACCTGGTTGGTGACCAACTCCGAACTCCAGCAACAGCAGCTTCGTCCACCCCGAATCGTGGGGCTTAAATCGGCCCGTTTGCGGGGCCTTTCATCACTCAACGTGGCTGAAAATCGGCCGGCGTGGGCTTCAACATTGGGAGCCTCAATCGGTTTGATGCAGATTGATTTTAAGCCGCGCCAGGCGATGAAAGGCCCTGCGAATGGGCCGATTCAGCCCTTAGAAAGCATCTGATACCCGCTTGAATCTTTCAAAAGCTACAATGTGATAAATAACACTTAAACAAATATAACTGGAGCCCTAATGACCTGACCCATTTAAATCCGATACCCGTTTAAATCTTTCCCATCCACCAATACTTCCACTTAGTTCAAATGATAATTGTACTAATTACAAATGGTAATTGTAACCGCATCAGACAGCTTTAAGAAATTCTCCATGAATACCTTCAATAATACTTGAAGGTCAAAACACAATTGGTGACACATCATGTTAATACGATGTTAATAGATACATTTAACAAGCGCTTAACAGTGACAACCTCACTGTCTCACGGAAAGCGGAGATTTTAATAGATATTTTTCACCGAATTTCAAAATCCGGATTACAAAACATGGTGGGGGTGGGGGGGGAATTGTCCCACACCTCTCAAAACCCCCTCACACCTCCCGGGATTTCTGCACATGCGCACCCCCATGTGAAATGCCTTGGGGAAACCAGCCGCGAACGTTAACAAGGGGAGCGAGGTTTCTCACTTGTTGAGCATCAGATCACTTGCTGTCAGCAGACGGCTGTCGTGGGCGAGGGTTGCTTGGTCTCTCAGTGATATTCTCTCTTCAGGCTCTCTGCCCAGATCCTCCTCGGAGGGGCTGCTGACCACTGTCTCGTAGCCCGGCGGGACGGCAGCTTTGTGGGGGCTCGGAGATACCGTGACGCCGACAGCATCTTCACCTTCCTCTTCCTCTATGGTCTCCGGGGTTCCCTGGCCAGAGCGTAGCACTGCTGACTGGCCCGGTGCACTAGGGGGGAGAGTTTCAATTCATGAGATAGGCAGCCAAACTATTCAACCTCTTCAACTGAAGAGAAAAGAGGAATGTTACCAATGTTAGAAGCACGAAGGAAGCCTTGATCGGAGCTGTATCTCGGTGGCAGCATGATCAGTAGTTGGAAAAGCAAAGTACATTGGTTTTGAACTATCATAGTCTAGTTTATTTATATTATCTGATAAGTTATTGTATATTTATTGTCCTTGTCTCTGCAACTCATGTGCCTTTAAAGCTCCAGCAAGGATTTCATCGTTCTGGTTCATGTCTGACACACATCATAAATAAACACTCTTGACTCTTATGTGTAGGAAGGAAGTGCAGATGCTGGTTTACTCCGCAGATAGTCACAAAATGCTGGAGTAACTCAGTGGGACAGGCAGCATCGCTGGATAGAAGGAATGGATGGCATTTCGGGTTGAGACCCTTCTTCAAACTTACAGACAACTGAAGAAGAGTCTCGAGCTGAAACGTCACCCACTCTTGACTCTTAGCTTTAGTTTAGTTTTGAGTTACAGCGCGGGAACAGGCCCTTCGGCCGACCAAGTCCGCACCGACCAGCGATCCCTGCATTAACATTAACAACATCCTACACACACCAGGGACAATTTAGATTTATACCAAGCCAATTAACCTACATACCTGTATGTCTTTGGAGTGTGGGAGGAAATCGAAGATCTTGGAGAAAACCCACGCGGTCACGGAAACAAACGGGAGAACGTACTGCACAAATTCCGTGCAGATAGCACCCTTAGTCGGGATCAAACCCGGGACTCTGGCACTGCAAGCACTATAAGGCAGCAACTCTATCGCTGCATCACAGCGGCCAAATATAAGTGAGTAAACCAGGCTAACACTCCAGTGCCGAAGAGGTTCTGCACATCCACAGGTGCAGTCTCATAAACCAGACGGGGAGCTGGACCCCGTCCACACCTTGGAGATCCCCACCCATGCACAAACTCCTCTTACACTGCAACTGTGAAGGACATTCAAGCCCACTCAATCCAAACCAAGCCGTCTCCACAGTGACATTCTTCTTGTTCTTATACCCCTCAATGTATTCACTCTCCACACCCCTTTGTGCCTTTGCCTATACTAGGATGCATTTGACACTATGTATTAACCAGTGCGGCTTTGGGATGTGGAAGGGATAAGGGTGTAAAAGGAAGGAAAGGGATGAGGATTCACTCAACCCTTCCCACCCAAACCACACCTCCCCCAGGTACTTTCCCCTGCACCCAACAGGAGATGCAACACTTGCTCCCTCCACTCCATCCATGAACCCCAATAGTCCGTTCAGATTAGAGGTTCACATGTACCTCCTCTAACCTCATCTACACATCTGGTGTACCAGACGTGGGTCCTGTACATTGGCGAGACCCAACATAGACTCGGAGACCCAACGCTGAACACTTACGCTCGGTCTGCCACGGCCTACTGGACTTCCCGGTTACCAACCATTTCAATTCCCATTTCCACACTGACCTTTCTGTCCTGGGCCTCTACTGCCAGACTGAGGCCACACGCACATTAGAGGAACTGCACCTCAACCCAGCGGTATGAACATCGAATTTTCCAATTTTAAGTAACTTCTACTTACACTCCCCTCTTATCCCCTTCCTCCATCCTCACCGTTTTCCACAGCTAGGATATGGGAGAAACCCTACATTTTCATGGTTCTTCACATTGTTTCCTTAATGAGATCACACCTTCCCTCGCCAACATTGGGCCTGACGTCATTTGTGGCCAGCCCTGATTCCCCTTCCCCCTCCCCTACAATCAGTCTGAAGAAGGCTACAGAGATAATCATATAACAATTACAGCACGGAAACAGGCCTTCTCGGCCCTTCCAGTCCGTGCCGACCATTTATTTTCCCCTAGTCCCATCTACCTGCACTCAGACCATACCCCTCCATTCCCTTCCCGTCCATATACCTATCCACTTTACTTTTAAATGTTAAAATCGATCCTGCCTCCACCACTTCTGCTGGAAGATCATTCCACACAGCCACCACTCTCTGAGTAAATAGGTTCCCCTTCATGTTACCCCTAAACTTCTGTCCCTTAATTCTCATGTCATGCCCTCTTGTTTGAATCTTCCCTACCCTCAATGGGAAAAGCTTATCCACGTCAACTCTGTATGGTATGGCTGCCCAGCCTGCAGCTGTATGTTTTTCACCCTTTCCTTTATTTTAGTGTGTTAAAGTGTTTTGTTTTTGGAGCCTATTCTTTTTTATGTGGGGGTGAGGGGGGGGAAGGGGGAAACTACTTTTCCTGGTCCCTACCTGGTCGGAGAGGCAGCTTTTCTCCGGGCTGCATCTTCGACCCGTCCTCGCGGCCTACCAGTGGGCCTGGAGCTGCGTTTCCTGAGGGGGCCGCCCAGAACCTCGGCTTCGGCAGCGGCGGAGCGCTGGAGCGCCATCGCGGGGCGGAGGGGTGATGCCTTGCCTGGGTTGCCGTGCTGGAGCTCCGGTGAGCTGAGGCGGCCGAGACAAACATCGCGGAGCTGCGGGTCTGTGGAGCAGCCGGCTGCGGGAGCGGCGGCGCTGAACTTTAACATCGGGACCCAGTAAGGGAGCTCCATTCAGCGCTGCCTTGTCGGCTTCGGAAGCCGCGGACTCCGTTCCAGGTGTCCCAAGCCGCTGAGAGGATTCTCCAGCACCGGAGCACCATCACCTGGCGAGAACGGCCTGGAACATCGGGCCTCAATAGGCCTGACTATGGGTGGACATGGGTTGGGGACTGGACATTGTGCCTTCCCTCATAATGGGAACCATTGTGGGGGGATGTTTTTTTAAAATGTTTAAATCTCTTTATTAGTGTTGTGTCTGTATTCTTTATTTATGTGCTGCATGGCAAGAAACATTTCCTACACCAATTGGTGTATGTGACAAATAAACTAACCTTGAACCTTGAACTATCCCTTTCATCATTTTAAAGACCCCAATCAAGTCCCCCCTTAACCTTCTGAGCTCCAAAGAATAAAGACCTAACTTGTTCAACCTTTCTCTGTAACTTAGTTACTGGAACCCAGGCAACATTCTAGTAAATCTCCTCTGTACTCTCTCTATTTTGTTGACTGACCTGCCGAGTTACTCCAGCACTTTGTGTCTATCTTTGGTATAAACCAGCATCTACAGTTCTTATGTTTCTATAAGCAGTTGGAAAAGTTCGGAGAATATAGGAGAATGGCGGGAGATCTCACTATAGATTCTCCCACAACAGGAAGCATCTTCCCCACATCCACCCTGTCAAAACCTCTCTGTCCACTGGGATTCCCTCGCTTTTCAGTAGCAGTATCTTGGTGCTTTGTACTGTGCTAAAATGTAGAAATCCAGAATAATCATCAAGCTTCGTACGTATGATTCATTCTAGAGCAGACGTCAAAGAACGTGCATTGTGCTTGTTTTAGAAAGAATGTGTGATGTCTTGAATGTAACCTTCCACCCAGTTATATGAACTATAGAGTTGGAAAGCCCCGTAGAACATGCAGAACGAAGACAAATGCAGTAGGATTTGATTTGTCACTAACTAGCCCAAAGCTATCAGGGTAAAAGGGCTGGGTGAATTTTGACAAGAGCGCTTCATGTTTTACCTCAAATGTTCACTGTCCAACGGGCTGGACGTGTCAACATGGGGCATTTTCTGCAGTCTCCACCTACTGCGATTGCTGGGCCTTGGGACCACAGAGGCAGTGGAGTCGTCAAGCTCATCTACATTATCAACGGTGGTCTGCCTGGAGTCCAGCATGGTGACTTCGGTGCTACAACTGTGGACACACAAAAGGGAAATGTACCCATCCAGTCACAAATAGCTGCTGCACCTTCCTACACACAAGAGGGTGACACTCTAATGGAGGGATGTTACTCTGAAATGTTGTCCCTTCTTATCTTTCCACAGAACAGCCTAACCCACCGGGTGTTTGCAGCAGCTTACTGAGTCTCAGATGTCTGGGCACTGGGCTAGGAGACCGAGCGGGTTGTGGCAAGTAGCCAGGGTTAGGCCAGCCATCTTGTGTCTTCCGCAGATCCCTTCACACCTTCTGATCAAGCAATGTGAATGTCCAACAGTTATAAACAGAAGCCCTGCCAGTAACAATGAGAAGTCTCTTTTCATTGACAAACCCGGTGAACTGGGAATTAAGAATGTTTTAAGCAAAGCTCAGCTAACCCACCCATTCCACCACTTGCAAAAGACATGCTTGTAAAGAGCCTGTAAACAACATTTATCCTGTGCCCTTAATTTAATATACAATATCCCAGAGAGTTACACAGGACCATAGCCCGACCATGGGATTGAATCAATCTTGAGAACATAAGACTGACTGGGGGGGGGGGGGGGGGGGGGGGTGACCTCTTCTACATTGAGGGGAAAATAATATTTTATAAGGGGTGGCACAGCGGTAGAGATGCTGCCTTACAGCACCAGAGGACCTGGGTTCGTTCCTGACTACGGGTGCTGTCTGTACGGAGTTTGTACGTTCTCCCTGTGACCTGCATCAGTTTTCTCCGGGTGCTCCGGTTTCCTCCCACATTCCAAAGGTGTACAGGTTGGTAGGTTCATTAGCTCCGGTAAATCGTCCCTAGTGTGTGGGATAGTGCCAGTGTATGGGTGTGGGTCTCGATGGGCCGCAGGGCCTGTTTCCACACTGTATTCACTGATGTGTAAGGTCTAATAAGACAGGCGCCAAAAGTCACAAGATAGGCTTAGATTGAGGGATAGAGATTCAGGGAGGGAATTTCAGAATTTGGAACCACGGCTGGCGGCTATGGGGGATTAATTCAAGTTGGTAGACGCAAGAGGTCAGAACTTGCAGAGCATGTAAAGGCCAGAAGAAGTCACTCAAAGGGAGATGGCAGCTTCACACTCAAGATGTAATGGTGAAACATAAACAACAATGATTCTTCCAAGAATTGTTTTTAAGCACCCAATTCCAACTTATTGTCCCAATTAGAGAGCGATTACCAGTGGCCCAACTACCGTGTCCAAATCCACATCAGAGATATTTCAAATTGTCCCTGTGACCTGCGTGGGTTTTCTCCAGGTGCTCCGGTTTCCTCCCACACTCTAAAGATGTATGGGTTTGTAGATTAATTGGCTTCGGTAGAAAATTGTAAATTGTCCCTAGTGTGTGGGATAGTGCTTGTGTAGGAGGGTGATCGCTGTTCGGCGCAGACTGGGTGGACTGAAGGACCTGTCACCCTGCTGTATCTCCAAACTCATCAACAACTGTTTTGAAATTCCAATCAGGCCCCTCAGTGCTCGGCATAAACTGACCAGGAAAGGGAAGCCCAATTCAATGCTTGGACCTGAACTTGTCAGCATTGGCTGAAAATTCTTTAACACTGTGACTTAATGCCTATTTCCATTTCCACTGCAACCTTTCTCTATGTCAAACAGATTGAAATACGTGCATTTTCACTATTCTAACCATGGCACAGACTGGCTATTTCTGCCAGCCACCAAGTGGTGCAGCGGTAGAGCTACTGCCTTACAGCGGCACAGACCCGGTTTTGATCCTAACTACAGGTGCTGTCTGTACGGAGTTTGTACGTTCTCCCCATGACCTGCGTGGTTTTTCTTCAAGATCTTTGCTTTCCTCCCCCAAGTACAGGTTTGGAGGTTAATTGGCCTGGTATAAATATAAATTGTCCCTAGTGTGTGTTGGATAGTGTTAGTGAGTGGGGATGGCTGGTCGATGTGGACTTGGTGGGCTCGAAAACTAAAAAAACTAAAACTACTTCTCGTTTGAATAGTTTACAAACCAGCAGTATGAATGTTGAATTCTCCAATTCTAAGTATCTTCTACCTACACTCCCCTCTCCCCTGGTAGTTTAACTAGTTCCACATCTCCCCACATTATATCCCCTTGAGATCACACCTTCCCAAGCCAACAGTGGGTCTACCAGGGCACCACCCTGCCCAAGGTCGTTTGTGGCCGGCCCTGATTGCTCCTAGACTTTTCTTGCCTCCAGCACTTAACCCCCCCCCCCCCCTCCTTTCAGTCTGAAGAAGAGTTCAGACCCAGAGCCACCCATCCTGTTTCTCCTCAGATGTTGCCTGATCCGCTGAGTTGCTCCAGAGCTTTGTGCCGATCGTCAATTTGGCTCAATTATTTCAAATAGTCTAACAGCTGGACATACCTCACACATTTACCAGCGAGAACATACGACACAATGAAGCTTAACCTGATCTAAACAGTGACTTACAAACCACATCAGTTCAAGGGTCTCACCCTTTGCGAGATACTTCCACCTACCCTCCCCCACTTCACCTCCTCTGCTACCTAAATTAATTTGCTTTTACTCTCTCCTAGTTCTGTTGAAGGGTTCAGACTGGAAATGTGAACTGCTCCCCTCTCCACGGATGCTGCCCGACCTACTGCGTGATTCCAGCACATTGCCGTTCAATACCTCGACACACTGCTGTCCTTGGAGAATGTGGAATTAGCGCTGGCCAGTTTTCGGAAGCCTGACATTGTCATTCTCTCTCCTTCAGTCGTCCTAGCAAAGGCCCAGTCACTGTCAGAGTTGCACGATGCTTGGCTTTTCAGTTTGACTTTATAAAAACAATGGATACTGTCCTGGTCTGGATCCTTTCCCTGAATGAAAAAGAGACATCTCATTACCAACAAAATACTTTCTGTTTTACTGAAGTACGATCGGTTTAGTTTCTACTGTACTATGCCACATTGGCGGCATGGTGACACAGCGCTAGAGTTTCTGCCTTACTGCCCTGGAGACCTGGGTCCGATCCTGACTATCGGTGCTGTCTGTACGCGGTTTTCTACGTTCTCCCCGTGACCTGCGTGGGTTTTCTCCAGCTGCTCCGGTTTCCTGCCACATTCCAAAGACGTACAGGTTTGTAGGTAGATTGGCTTGGTCAAATTATAAATTGTCCCTAGTGTGTGTACAATAGTGTTAAAGTGTGGGGATCAGACTCGGTAGGCCGAAGGGCCTGTTTCCATGCTGTATCTCTAAATTAAACTAAACTAAGACGTTGATTAAACTTCTGGTTTCCTCACGCCTCCACTGTCGCACTGCACAGAACATAGACATGGCGGCTGTATTTTGTTCTTCATGTTTAGTTTCGTTTAGTTTCGGGACACAGCATGGAAGCAGACCCTTCGACCCACCGAGTCCATCAGTCACCCGTTCACATTAGATCTAAGTTAGGTTATCCCACTTTCTCACTCACTCCTACAAACCAGGGCAATTTTACAGAGACTAATTCACCTACAAATCCGCATGTCTTTGAGATGTGTGGGGGGGGGGGGGGGGGGGGTGGGCACCAAAACACCAGGAGGGAACCCACAGGGTCACAGGGAGAACGTGCAAACTCCACACAGATAGCACTCGGGGTCAGGATCGAACCCGGGTCTCCGATGCTGTGAGGCTGCAGCTCTACCAGCTGTGCCACTCTACCAGCTGTGCCACTCTGCTGCCCTTCGTGGCCATCTTTGACAAGCACAGCTTTTTACTGGTTTTCCCTTATTGGATAAAACCCAGTGGCTTTCTAGCCTCGATCAGAAATAAATGAGATACAAGGTTAACTATGTGCATCATGAGAAGTAAAGGATTGATACTTGCACTCGGTGCGACCATTTACCAGCGACAGACATCGCTGTAATAAAGGATGGTCTGAATGAAGCTCGGATAAGCGAACAAATTGGGGTTTAATCAACCTCTCACACCTTTAGAGCCCAGAGGGTGGGAAAGTAGATAGATGGTGTGGTAAAGAAGGCAGATAGCATACATGCCTTTATCGGTCAGCTCACTGAATATAAAAGAAAATCACATTGCAGTATATAAATATTTGGTGAGGTCACGTTAGCAGTGTGGTGTGCAGTTCTGAACGCCACATTAGAGTAAGGAAGTGGTGGCTTGGTAGAGGGCACAAAAAAAATGTTTACCAGGATGTCGCCTGCATTAGAGAGTATTAGCCACCAAATCAGGCTGGACAATCTGTCCAACTGCTCCCACTCACTCACGGACGAGATACATCTTGTTTACTTTTAGTCATTCAAGGATTGCGAGCTTCGCAGGCTGAGCCAGCATCTGTCCTCACTGCCATTGAGAAGGTGGTGGTGAGCTGCCTCCTGATCTGCCGCACTCCTCGAGATAAGGGTACACACATGAAGCAGTTCAGAAGAGAGCTCCACGATTTGACCCAGTGACGGTGAGGAAATGGTGATTAGTTTAGTTTTAGTTGAGAGATACAGTGTGGAAACAGGCCCTTCGGCTCACCAGCAATCCCCGTATATTAACACTATCCCACAAACACTAGGGACAATTCTTTACTCATGCACCAACCCAATTAACCTACAGTACAAACCTGTACGTCTTTGTAGTGTGGGAGGTAACCGAACATCTCGGAGAAAACCAACGCGGTCACGTGGGAGAACGTGCAAACACCGTACAGAGAGGACGCGTAGTCAGGATCAAACCCGGGTCTCTGGCGCTGCAAGCGCTGTAATGCAGCAACACTGCCGCTGCGCCACCGTGCTGCCCGTTTCCAAGTAGAGAGGGTGTGTGGGGTGGAGGGCAACTTCTAGGTGGTGCTGTTCCCAAACGCTTGCTGCCCTGCTCCTTCCACCCGAGACGATGTGGGTTTGGACGGTTTGGTCCAAGGAGTCTTGGTGAGACACTGCAGTGCATTCTGTGGATGGTACAATTTGCTGCGACTGTGTAGCTTGTCTCAGTTTTACCTTTTTAAAGGCATCCCTCATCCCAACTCTGTGACTGAACTAGTCTCCTTCACAATGATGAGAAAGTCTTCAGCTTGAAACATTAGTTCTGGTACAATGTAGCCTGACCTACTGAGTATTTCCAGCACTCTCTGGTTTTACCCCAAATACCAAATATGTCCCTTCTGACTATTTAAGCAAAATGTATCCGTGGGTTACATGCACCAGGCAGTAGGTTATGCTGTCTTTCAGGTAACTGGAGTAATACCCAACAATCTTGCAGTAAATGTCCCTGCTGTTAGAGTAGAACATGAATGAAACCGAGTACCTGTTTTAATTCTCTTTTTAAAATGGACCTCTCTATCCTCAGCACAGTGGAGATGTCAATGTTGTCTTTGGAGATGGTATTAAGTAGCTCGATCAGCCCATCCACCAATGCTTGAATAAACATCCAGCTGAAGGTCAGGATGTTAACACCTCGCCTGATGAAGTTATCTTGTAACGAGTAAAGAGATAAACACAAGAGAGATGAGAAAACCGTGATGGCGGAGCTCCAGCGTGGTGCTTGCTCCGAGCTCTTCAAGGCTGTAATAAACATTAACATTGTGAATGAGAACCGAGAGGATGTTTTACAGTGTGCGGACGGCATCGAGCCCAGACCGGTTGTAACATGGGTAAACACAGTGGGTGCCACTTAAGGCAGAAAGGATGAAGTAATGTAGAGTAGGAGGAAGTATAATGAGCAGAGTAAAATACATTTCAATCAGTGCTGTAAAAGAGCGGATGTCCCCATAACAATGATCCCGACCCGAAACGTCGCCAATTCCTTCTCTCCATAGAGTTCTCCTCACTCGCTGAGTAAAGGGCCTGTCCTACCAGCATCCGACTCCATGCAGTGAGCGCGATCAAACTAGAAGCGGGGGCCGCGCGGAGGTCGGGTGATCCCCTGTACAGGGCCGTTCCCAACAGCATGCGCTTGCATGCGGCAAGCGCGACCAAATCGGCAGCGAGGGCCGCGCGGAGGTCGGGTGAGTGGCGCAACGTGGCGCAAAGTGAGGCGAACTTGGAGCGAAGTCTTAACGGTAAGTTCGCCAGGACAGAGAGGGACACACAGAGAGGGGTACAGAGGCACACACAGAGGGCCACGGAGCCACACACAGAGAGGGTCATGGAAGCACCTACAGAGAGGGTTACGGAGGCACGACGTCGAGGCGGTGTGTAATGCGTCGAGGCGACTGCGAGCCGACAAGCCGTTGCCGCGCGGAATTTTTGAACATGGCCAGTTTTATCGGAGATGTCGGGACGAATTCCGCATGGCTCCGGCGATCGAAGTGGGACCGGCCCCGCGACGCCGGACGGCTCAAGCGACCACGTTAGGTTGCGCTCATCGCATAGAGTTGCATGCTGGTGGGACAGGCCCTTTACTCCAGCATTTTGTGTCTACCTTCGATTTACCAGTATCTGCAGTTCTTTCTTAAACATTATTAGTTTTAGGATAGGTTGATAGGACTGCATATGGGGCACTGATTTTACAAATGGAGATGGTACATCCAATTTACGGCACCGAGCTTCCGAGGGGAGAATAAGCCCCTGGATGAGCGACAGATTAATCAGAGGGTAGACACAAAATGCTGGAATAACTCAGCAGGACGGGCAGCATCACTGGAGAGAAGGAATGGGTGATGTTTTGGGTTGAGACCGTTCTTCAGAAGAAGGGGACTTTAGCAAGAAAGTCACCTATTCATCTCTCCAGAGATGCTGCCTGTCTCACTGAGTTACTCCAGCATTTAGTGTCCATCTTCAGTGTAAACCAGCATCTGCAGTTCCTTCCTACACCACAGGTTACGCAGAGGGTTTGGCAAAGAGAATTGTGCATTGTACCACTCAGATATTCAAAATGCAGTGAACCCTCGTTTTAGAACAGATTTTACGACCGCTTTAGAACAGATTTTGGGTTATAGTGGACGGAACTGCCAATGCCACCCCCGGCTCCCAGAGTCTCCCCGTCAGCCTACAGATATCAATAAGGCACCAGGGTGGATGTATGCCCTGTACAGTCCCATGAAGCAGGAGCAGGGAGAGTGAGATTGTCCACAGTAGACACACTCAACAGGTGCTGGGAGTGCGAAACTCTGCATGATGAGCGTTTGAGGGCACTGGGCCTGTACTCGCTGGAGTTTAGACGGATGAGGGGGGACCTCATTAAAACCTGCCGAATAGTGAATATCTTGGATAGAGTGGATGTGGAGAGGATGTATCCACTAGTGGGAGAGTCTGGGACCAGAGGTCATAGCCGCAGAATAAAAGCATGTTCCTTTAGCAAGGAGATGAGGAGGGGTTTCTTTCGTCAGAGGGTGGTGAATCCGTGGCATCATTGCCACAGAAGGCTGTGGCACAGGCATCAAGTCGATGGATATTTTTAAGGCAGAGATAGATAGATTATTGATTAGTACAGGTGTCAGGGGTGATGGGGAGCAGGCAAGAAAATGGGGTTGAGAGGGAGAGGTAGATGAGCCATGATTGAATGGCGGAGTAGACTTGATGGGCCAAATGGGCTAATTCTGGTCCCATCACTTACGAACATTACATTATGATTGAAACAGGTTGCATCGTACGGTATTTATAATTTCTGGTGGTTAGCTCCGTCTTGTGCCTGACTGGTGGGTGATTGAGGTTAACTTGGTTTCACCCCTGACTCGAGACTGACATTGCGACTGACCTGGGTCCTGGGGAGTTTCTCGACCACTCGAGGGATCCAACTCATCCTCACTGGAATCAAGTCTGCTCATGTCTGCAATTAGAAGGACATAGACAACTTCTGATCCTTTAAACATCCATGTTTCGTTACTGAAAGAAATCACAATTCACATTGATGCCCGTACCATTTTAATCGCTCTTACAGAAAGTAAAAGCAGAGAGCTACGCTTTTCCAGAGAAATTAGCTTGTTAAAGCTTCAGCTAATGGCACTGTGACAGGGAATCTGATTAACAAGCATCTTCACAATGTAGAAACACGGATAGCATCACATTAAAGAGAAAAAAAGACACTAAACGTGGGTTTGGAAGAGTTGCCTGGAATTTGAGGGTCTGTAAGAGGCTCGGAACTTCAGTATTTAATTTCTGTTTAAGGTTTAATTTCAGTATATTAAGCAAATCCATAACCTCTGACATTCAAGGTTCTGAACCCAATCAACGTGTGGAGCCAATCATCAGTATGAGCACACACACATTTTATTCCAGCCCACTCAGGTCAGAACCTCAGAGGTGTGGGTTTTGCCAACTCTAACCATAGAGCTAACAGTTTGGTGCATTAGCTGCTTCTGGTGTACACCCATCACCCTTCAGGATAGCAGAGCTCTTGTACCATGACCAAAGAGAAACTGGGGTGATCAGGAGATTAAGATGCATAGGATTCATGGTGACCTGGTCATAACTGGTTTACCCATCGATGACTGAGAGGAGTGGTGGAAAGGTGTAATTCTGCCTGGAGGTCTGTGACCAGTGGTGTTCCGCAGGGATCTGTGCTAGGACCTCATTGATGGATACATAGAAACAATTTGGGTGTAAATTTAGCTGGGTTGGTATAGTAAGTTTGCAGATGACATCAAAATTGGTGCTGTGGACTGTGAGGAAGTCTTTCAAAGGATACAGAGGAATTTAGGTCAGTTACAGATACAGGCAGAGAAATGGCAGATGGGAGTTTAATCCAAGCAAGTGTTGTACCTTTATAGGACTTTGTGAAGATGCATTTGGAGTATAGTGTGCAGTTCTGGTCACTCCATTACAGAAAGGATGTGGAGGCTTTGGAGAGGGCGGAGAAGAGGTTTACCTGAATGCTGCCTGGATTGGAGGATATTAGCTATCAGAACAAACTTGAACATAAAACTATGAGAGGCATAGACGGGGTAGACAGTCAGACTATTTTTCCGAGAGTGCAAATGTCAACGTCTAGGGGGCATAACTTTGAGGTCAGAGCAGGAAAGATTAAAAGAGATGTATGGGGCAAGTTTTTCTTTTTACACACAGAGCGGTGGGTGTGTAGAACATGCTGCGTGTAGGACACGGTGGCGGTGAACGAGATGCAACAGTGGCATTTAAGAGGCTTTTAGATAGGCACATGGAGATGCAGGGAATGGAAGAATATGGATCACAGACAGGCAAAGCACATTAACTTGGCATCATGTTCGACACAGACATTGTTGGCCAAAGGGCCCCTTCCTGTGCTGCACCATCCATGTTCAATGCTCCATAATTACCTTGCTGCATCCTCTCCTTCTTCCTCTGGGCCTTCCTCACCCTCTTCAACTCCCTGTGTCTTTCCTTCACTGCTATTTTGGAGTCTTTGACCAAGGCCACGTAAGCAAACTGGAAGGGAAAGGTGAAGCTGGCAGGTTAGTCATGCTTTATTCAGGAGCCAGGAGAACAAGCTGGCAGGAGACAATTCGTTGCCATTTTGTTCCATCGGAAACACAAACTTGCAGTGAGAAAAAGGCAAAGGCTGACACATTACACTTGGAAAAAATTAGACTGGTCTTAATTGACAAAGCAGAATTGTTTGCTGGAACATGGTCTCCATTTATTGATTTTTTGAAAGGGCAAATTCGTCCAGAAGGGAAGCTCGACTGAAACTTGAACCCAGAATTGGATGAATAATTACATTTTATAATCTACGGACCTATCTCCAAAATTGTGTTCTTGGCAATTTCTTTTATTTTTTAAATTTTTTCTCCCTCCCTTCTTTCTATAGCTCTATCTTTCAAAAAATCTATAATAAATAAATAAATAGAAGCTTTGTTACTATGTAATTGATAAACAAATTGTCTTTTAGTTATGATATGTATATGCTTCTAATAAAAAAATATTAAAAATAAATAAAAAATAAATAAAAAGGCAAAGGCAAAACTTTCTGCTGGCTTAATATAGTTTAGTTTAGAGATACAGTGTAGAAACAGGCCCTTCGGCCCACTGGGATTGTACTGACAAGCCATCCCTGCACATATACACTATCCTACACTAGGGACAATTTTTACATTTATACCAAGCCAACTATCCTATAAACCTCTATGTCATTGGAGTGTGGGAGGAAACTGAAGATCTCGGAGAAAACCCAGGCAGGTCACAGGGAGAACGTACAAACTCCGTACAGACAGCGCCCCTAGCCAAGATCGAACCTGGGTATCTGGTGCTGTAAGCGTTGGAAGGCAACAACTCTACCGCTGCACCACCGTGCCGCCCTTTGGCTCTCCAAAGTAAGGATCAGATCAGGTCGGTTGGAATTGGCCACCAGAGATAAATATATGGGGGACAGGTCAAGATCACGATGACAACGTCTGCTTCAGCTGCGCTTGGCAGATTCCCTGCAATGTTTTGTGATCAATCTGGAACATTGAGCAGACAGGTTCCCCAGTCGCCCAAATGAGAACGCTGCACCTTGACAGCCTGAAGGAAGGGGTTGGGGAAGAGTAGAGGAGACCTGCCACATTGCTGTATGACTCTCTGTCCATGCCAACCATCCATTATACATCTCCACACATCACAGGCAACAGAACCTGGCCCACAGCCTGCCATGTTTGACCAATTTATGGAATTCCCTGCCACAGAGGGCAGTGGAGGCCAAGTCACTGGATGGATTTACGAGAGAGTTAGATAGAGCTCTAGGGGCTAGTGGAGTCAAGGGATATGGGGAGAAGGCAGGCACAGTTTATTGATGGCGGACGATCAGCCATGGCGGTGAATGGCTCAAATGAATGGCGGTGTTGGCTCAAAGGGCTGAATGGCCTCCTCCTGCAGCTATTTCTATGTTTCTATGATTGAAGTGCTCGTGTACATATTTATATGTCATGAGGATCCCTACTTCCACCTCCCTCTCAGGGAGTGGGTTCCAGATCCCAACCACTTTCTGGGTGGAAACGTTCTTTCTCAGATCCCCTCCAATCCTTTCCAATTACTCTAAATGTAAGCCCTCTAGCTCTTGTGTGAAAGTTAATGTACAGTGATGAGTATGCAATGTGATCTGGGGTTTATTGCTGGGTTAATATAATATAATATGCTGACATGCAGTTAAGAGTGGGACAGTGCCTTGCCATGGATGTGTACTACAAGTGGGTGAGTGAGTGTAATATAACAGAGTTATAGACATGAGTGGATCAGAGTTCTGTAATGGCTAAATGAGCTGCTACAGTGGCTTGCAAAAGTTTTCATACCCCTTGAACCGTTCCACATTTTGTCACGATACGACCACAAACGTAAATGCATTTTATTGGGATTTTATGTGATAGACAAACAAAGTGGCGCATAATTGTGAAGTGTAAGGAAAATGATACATGGTTTTCAATTTTACAAATGAAAAACTGAAAAGTGTGGCGTGCAAAAGTATTCAGCCCCCTTTACTCTGATACCCCTAAATAAAATCAAGTGCAACCAATTGCCGTCAGAAGTCACCTAATTAGTAAATAGAGTCCACTTGTGTGTAATCTAATCTCAGTATAAATACAGCTGTTCTGTGAAGGCCTCAGAGGTTTGTTAGAGAACATTAGTGAACAAACAGCATCATGAAGCCCAAGGAACACACCAGACAGATCAGGGATAAAGTTGTGGAGAAATTTAAAGCAGGGTTAGGTTATAAAAAAATATCCCAAGGTTTGAACATCTCACGCAGCACTGTTCAATCCATCATCCGAAAATGGAGTATGGCACAACTGCAAACCTACGAGGACATGACTGTCCACCTAAACTGACAGGCCGGGCAAGGAGAGCATTGATCAGAGAAGCAGCCAAGAGGCCCATGGTAACTCTGGAGGAGCTGCAGAGATCCACAGCTCAGGTGGGAGAATCTGTCCACAGGACAACTATTAGTTGTGCACTCCACAAATCGGGCCTTTATGGAAGAGTGGCAAGAAGAAAACCATTGTTGAAACAAAGCCATAAGAAGTCCCGTTTGCAGTTTGCCACAAGCCATGTGGGGGACACAGCAAACGTGGAGGAAGGTGCTCTGGTCTGATGAGACCAAAGTTGAAGTTTTTGGCCCAAATGCAAAACGCTATGTGTGGCGGAAAACTAACACTGCACATCACCCTGAACACACTATCCCCACTGTGAAACATGGTGGTGGCAGCATAATGCTGTGGGGATGCTTTTCTTCAGCAGGGACAGGGAAGCTGGTCAGAGTTGATGGGAAGATGGATGGAGCCAAATACAGGGCAATCTTGGAAGAAAACCTGTTAGAGTCTGCAAAAGACTTGAGACTGGGGCGGAGGTTCACCTTCCAGCACGACCCTAAACATACAGCCAGAGCTACAATGGAATGGTTTGGATCAAAGCATATTCATGTGTTCGAATGGCCCAGTCAAAGTCCAGACCTAAATCCAATTGAGAATCTCTGGCACTACTTGAAAATTGCTGTTCACAGACACTCTCCATCCAATCTGACTGAGCTTGAGCTATTTTGTAAAAAAGAATAGGCAGAAATGTCAGTCTCTAGATATGCAAAGCTGGTAGAGACATACCCCAAAAAGACTTGCAGCTGTAATTGCAGCGAAAGGTGGTTCTACAAAGTATTGACTCAGGGGGGGGGGCTGAATACTTTTGCACGCCACACTTTTCAGTTTTTTATTTGTAATAAAATTTGGAAACCATGTATAATTTTCCTTCCACTTCACAATTATGCACCACTTTGTGTTGGTCTATCACATAAAATCCCAATAAAATACATTTACGTTTGTGGTTGTAACGTGACAAAATGTGGAACATTTCAAGGGCTGTGAAATCTTTTGCAAGCCACTGTATGTCTCAATCTCTTTCCACCTAGCTATATAGCTGTCCTCACACCAATTAATTAGTGGTCGAAGTTGGGCTGCATAGAAATATATCCTAAAATTTGGAAGTGCCATTCCACCTTTGTCCTTTGGCAACTGAAGTGTAGTGTATCGAATTCTGGCCTTCTTTCCTCCCCAAATAAATCTAGATATTAATTTATCCCATTCTGTGAATTGTTTTAATGGTACCTCTACTGGCAGAGTTTGAAACATTTTCACCACATTTATCTTACTACTAAAATCCATTGGGTAGGTGGACCATCTTTCTATATACTTTCCTATGTTTTGGTTGATGTGATTATAATTGGCCCCATACAACATTGATATATTTTTTGTTATGTGTACCCCTAGGTATCTGATGGATTTTGAATCCCATTTAATATTATTATTTTCCTTCCACTTCACAAATATGCACCACTTTGTGTTGGTCTATAAACATAAAATCCCAATAAAATACATTTACATTTGTGGTTGTAACGTGACAAAATGTGGAAAAGTTCAAGGGGTATGAAACCTTTTGCATGCCACTGTATATTGTAAATGACTTGCCACTATGAATGACTGCACTCTAAGGGTGGTAGTTCTTAACAGCCAGTGCATTGTCGGGTTCTATACCTGTGAATGATGGTAGTGCACTTGGTTTTAAAGCAGAAGAGCATCAATATGTATTGGGTCTGAAGAAGGGTTTCAACCAGAAACGTCACCCATTCCTTCTCTCCAGAGATGCTGTCTGTCCCGCTGAGTTATTCCAGCATTTTGTGTCCAATGTATTGGGAGCAGAAAGATCAGTTGACTGTGGCTCCATTATTTACGTACCTGGAATGCTGATGATTTCCGTGTAACTTCTTTACCAATTTCACTTTCCTCTGCCTCATCCTCACTGTCAGTGTCGAACAGATAGTAGCTCCCACAATGGATCACTGCATGGAGACAACGCACAGAGTCCACGATGTATATTGTGCAGACAACAGGCAATAACACTCAGCCAGCAAAACGCTCTGTCTAAATCATAATAGTTCTCCCCAGATGAAACTGAATAAGCTAAACTCCTACTGCAAACGGCAGAACCATTAGGACCACAGGGATCTTGGGTGCAAGTCCATAGCTCTGTAAAAGTGGAAGCACAATGGATCGGGTAGTGATGGTGGCGAATGGCATGGCTGCCTTTAATGGATGAGACATTGAGTGCCAAGTCAGGATATTCTGTTTCAGTGAATAAAACTCTCGTTAGGCCACACGAGGAGTATTGTCTATAGTTCTGGTCATCACCCTGTAGGAAGGAAAGAAAGGCTTCATTGATGGTGCAGAAGATGTCTTGGCTGGATGTTGCCTGGAGTGGAGAGTACGAGCTGTGCGATTTAGGTTCATTATTGGCACGTCTGCCGAGGTACAGTGAAGCGCTTTGTTTTGTATAATCAAATGAGATAATGCTATATGCAAATACAATTAAACTCAAGTGCAATAGGTAGAGCAAAGAAAAAGATACATTATGTTGCAATATAAGGAGAGGTTGGACAGATTAGATTGTTCTCTCTGGAGCATCAGAGGCTGATGGGGGCAACTTGATACAAAAATAATGGAGAGGTATATAGGGTAGATAGAATATTTTTAGATCGGTAGATAGAATATTTTTAGATTGGGTAATATATAAACCATCTGTCCCCGTGGCCGGGGTGAATCACCCTGGTGTGGGTGTCAAAGTCCAGGGGTCGGAGGGCGAGGTCACCCTGGTGTGGAGGTTGGGGTCCGATGGCGGTGCATCGCGGTCAGTGACTGTGGGACGCTACCGCGGGTGGAGACGGAGGAGAGAAGGGGCGAGAGAGAAGGGAGAGAGAGCGGGGGGGGGGGGGGAGAGAGAAGGGGGAGAGAGAGGAGAGGGAGAAGAGGGGAGAGAGATGAGGAGAGAGAGAAGAGGCTAGAGAGAAGAGGAGAGAGAAGGGAGAGAGAAGGGAGAGAGATAGGGGGGGGGGAGAGAGAAGGGGGAGACGGGAGCGTGGGGTTCATTTTCCCACACAAGCCATAGGTGACTCGGCAGTCTGAACCCAAGCACCAAGTTGAAAGCGGCCGAAGGTGTGCATCCCTCGGGACTGCCCCCACTCTCCCATGGCCATCCCCCCTGGGCTGCGGGTCGGGTGGAGCGGAGGTTTAATGCAATGTTCATGCCTTCACGGTGGGGTTCTGGACCAATCACTGACAAGTCTCGCCCCCGGCAACGCCAAGTCCGTTATTGGACTTTTTTTTTTTTTAAATATATTTTTATTAGAGGCCATGCGTATTACAAATAATATAATAATTTTTTCAGATATGCATATTACATATTTCCAAAATTATATGTATTACAAAGCAATATATATATATATAAGCCTCAATTTTTTTAATAGTGAAGAGAAAAAAATAGTAAAGAAAAAGTAGATGTTTAATTTAAAAAGTGTGATTATAATTTTGATTATACGTGAGGAGAGAAAGGAAAAAATAAATTAATTAATTAATAAATTAAAATTAAAAAAATATTTAAATTAAATTAAAAAACCCATATTACTAACAAACAATTATTATACTTAAAAATAGAAAAAAGTATACATCTTAACAATGAATGTAACAATTTCTAATAATATATATATATGAGACGAGTATACAAGTTATTGGACTTTTCAGTTGAGCGGCAGTCGGTCCTTTGGCGTGTAGGCGCCGCCGTATTTCGGGTAGGTGGCGTATCGACTGAGCGGCCATTCAGTAAGTTTGCCTTTAGGCGACGCAGCCTTTCGGTTCGTAGGCGTTTAGGCGTCCCGTCCTTGCAGTTAGTTTGCATTTAGGCGTCTCATCCTTTCGATTTAGGCGTCTCATCCTTCCGCACACACAACCACCACCCCCGGCAGCGTGTTCCAGGCACTCACCACCCCACACATCTTGAAATGTTGCCCCTCTCACCTGAAAGCCGTGCCCTCTCATGTTTAATTTTTCAATCCTGGGAAAAAGATTCGGACTGTCTACCCGATCGATGTCTCTCACAATTCTATATACTTCTATCGGGTATCCCCGCAACCTCCGGCAATTCTGAGAAACCAATCCAAGTCTGTCCAACCTTTCCCTGCAGCTAATCCAGACGTCATTCTGGTAAACCTCCTCTGCACCCTTTCTAAAGCCACCGCGTCCTTCCTGTACGGGGGCAACCAGAACTGCACACAATGCTCCAAATGCAGCCTAGTCAAAGTCTTATAAAGCTGCATCATGATCTCCTGGCTCTCAGACTCAATGCCCTGACTTATGATTGCAAGCCTGCCATAAGCCACGACACTGGATGATACATAAACTGACTGCCGAGGCTGGGCTTCGAGCTGGCCACCCATCCTCATTTCTTGCATTGGAGAGGCAATCCTTGTATAACAAGGGGTTCCCAGATCCTTCACCAGTTCTGCATCAGTGGGACACATTTACACTGCTGTGAAACTGAGAGAACACGGGGCCGATACATGTTAGACGGGTGTCACACATGCGGGGGATGCGTGTGTTAAAGAGGCACATACATCTGTGGTTAAAGGTTTGGAATTAAAGGGTTAAACTTCCCTGAACTTACTTGAGGTATGAGTTGTCCAGGGCTGCCACCAATTCTTCTGGCCACCTTCAACTTTGGCTTTGACATTATCTGTGGAGAAGTAAATTACAGAAACAGATGAATCAACGATATCGAGCACCTGGCTGTGGTTAGAGGCCCAACATCTGTACAAGTCCCACAGGCGGATCCCCCGCAGCATAGACTGGCATCTGCAGTATGGGTGTGGTGTTTAGCTGTCCAAAGCCACGATGCAGACTGAAGTATCAGGCCAGCAAGGACAAGTAAACGCCATCATCATCACTGTTACCTCCATCTCACCTTCCAGGGCACACACTGTGGTGACTGGGGAATACAACGCCAGAGACCCAGGTACGATCCTGGCTACGGGTGCCTGTCTGTATGGAGTTTGCACGTTCTCCCTGTGACCTCCGTGGGTTTTCTCCGACAGTTTCCCCCCACACTCCAAAGATGAACAGGTTTGTAGGTTAATTGGCTTGGTATGAATGTAAAAATTGTCCAATATTCAAGCTTCAAGTGAGTTTATTGTCATGTGTCCCTGATAGGACAATGAAATTCTTGCTTTGCTTCAGCACAACAGAACATAGTAGGCATTACTACAGAACAGATCAGTGTGTCCATACACCATTATATAAATATATACACACATGAATAAATAAACAGATAAAATGACCTTGTGCAGGATGGTGTTACAGTGCAGGGATCGCTGGTCGGTGCGGACTCACTGGGCCGAAGGGCCTGTTTCCGCGCTGTATCTCAAAACTAATCTAAAATTAAGTTCTGGAAACTCTCACCCAACAAGGCAAGGACTGCAGCTTCACCACATGAAGCTCACCATCACTTGCACAAGGACAACCCAGACTGGATGGCAAACACTGTCTAGAGATGCTACAAGATGAGCGTTAATTAAAGTACAGGTGGACCATCGTTTAATTTGGCCTCTTCCAGTTAAAATAGGACACATGGAATTAGGGTAACATATTGGCCTGATTCAGGACTGGTTAACAAATAGAAAATAGGAATTAGCTGAGAGTGTTTGGGCTGTAAGATTGTGGCTATTAGGGTGATGTACGGTCAGTGCTGGGTTCCCAGCTGCTCACAATGGATCAGCAGAGCAAGTCAAATACATCCTAATATGCAGCCAATACAAAGCTGGATGGCAAGATGTAAATTGTGAGGTGAATGCTCAGAGGCAAGATGAATGGGGGAGGATATGGCAGATGCATCGGTAGAACAACAACTTAAGAATTTTTTTTTTTTTTTAAATGGCGAGAAGTTGAAAAGCGTCGGGGTTCAGGCAGTCCCGAGTATCCTTGTACATGAATCGCTGAAGGTGTACACACAGGCCAGCGTACAACGATGTTTCGGGTCAAGACCACGCCTCCATTGCAGAGCATGGCATTGGATGAGGTAGTGCCTGATTCAAGAGATCATCTGCACTATTTGACAGGTGGCTCATGAAAATAGTGCAGGGGAGTTCTCCCTAGAGATCTGGCCTGTGTACATTCTTCAACAAACACTTAACATTGGATTCTTTTGTCAGGGGTTCTGCTGGGTGTCAATGCATGCCACGAACAGCCTCGCCATTACTTGCCCGGCAGCACCAGTCTGTCGGTAAGGAGCAGAGTGGTGTAGTTCAGCAGGGACGCACATACTCTTGTTGACTGATGACTGTAGTTTCCACATCATTGGAGTAGCTGGCGATGCCTGCAAACATTGGCAGAGTTAACTGTTCCCTTCTATTACACATGTAGAGACATACCTGGACATGGTTCTTGACTGTCTGGCTTGAAGTTATTGACTGTGCACGAGCTACCGACAGATTTTGGCGCCTGCATTTTTGATTGCTTGTACTTCTCCTGTTTAGCCTTGATCCTTTCCATCCTAACGATGAGAAGTGGAAAAGAGAAAATAACATCAAGGTAAGTGGGACAGAGCTCCCTCCTCTCCTGCAGAGTGGAGCGCACTATTCTCAGCGCAACTCTCCCCCCACCCAAGGCTAGTTGAACGTGAGCTCCTGACCTTACACAAGACCTCTGCCCAACCCATTGAAACCGCCTTATTAATCCAATCAACAGGTGAACAACACTTAGAAATAAGGTAATCAATGTACATGGAATTAGGCTGAATGTACAACAGAACGACAAACCGTTTGCGGAAACCGATGTATGTTGAATTTGCTTCACACAAATTTGCTCTCATCTCATTTTACCAGCGATATGTATTGCATGCGTACGTACCTTTAGGTATTGTGTTCCACGTGCTAGGACTTTCTGGTAGAACAACATATTAACCACTGGAATCAAGTGGCTCTTGCTTACCATTAATAGGGATGCTTGTTTTCAAATGCCAGCCTTGGTGCAGGAAAACTCTTACTTGGATATCATGATGGCTCAGCATCTGGTTCATTGGGTGCCAATTGCTGTGCTTTCTCTGACACACTAATGCACAGGGTCTCCACTATACACACGCTCTCTAACACATGGGATCTCTGCTACCTACGCTCTCTAATACATGGGATGTCACCTTGCCATGCTCTCCCTATTACACGGGGGGGGGGGGGGGGGGGGGGGGTGCTACTCATGCATCCTCTAATGCACAGGTACCTCAGATCACCAGGAACATGATTCTCACACTCCCTTCAAACTCACAGTTCAGCTCTCCCTTTAAATTTAAATATGAATTCAAAAGAATATTATTTGGGGGTGACATTCAAACATCCAGAAAATCTACCAGTCCGGCACTGTCAACATCCCGAGCCTGTAGGGGTATCAGAGTTTGACTATGACTGGCAATGTGAAATAACCTGTGGATGCTTTACTGATGATGACATTGGGATAGGCATAGTCTCGACCCGAAACGCCACCCATTCCTTCTCTTCAGAGATGCTGCCTGTCCCGCTGAGTTACTCCAGCATTTTGAGCCTATCTTCAGTGTAAGCTAGCATAGGGATTGAGTGAATGTGGAAAGGATGTTTCTACTGGTGGGAGAGGCTAGGACCAGTCTTAGCCTCAGAATTACAGAGCGCCCTTTTAGAAAGGAGGCGAGGAGGAACTTCTTTAGTCGGAGGGTAATCTGTGGAACTCATTGCCACAGAGGGCAGTGGAGGCCAAGTCAGTGGATGTTTTTAAGGCAGAGATAGACAAATTCTTGATTGGAACGGGTGTTCATGAATTATGGGGAGAAGGCAGGAAAATGGGAATAGGAGGCAGAGATCAGCCATGATTGAATGACGACTCGATGGGCCGAATGGCCTAATTCTTCTGCTATAATTTGTGTTGCTGCCCGAGGAGACCAGAAACCAGGCGTGGGGGAAATGAGTGTCGGAAGGAACTGCAGATACTGGTTTAAACCAAAGATAGACACAAAAAGCTGGAGTAACTTAGCGGGTTAGACAGCGTCTCTGGAGAAACGGAATAGGTAAAGTTTTGGTTCGAGACCTTTCTTCAGACTGAGAATCAGGGCAAGGGGAAATGAGGGATATAGGCAGTGATGTAGCGAGATATATAGAACAAATGAAGGAAAGATATACAAAAATGTAATAATGATAAAGGAAACGTGCCACTGTTAGCTGTGGGCTAAGTGAAAATTAGTTATACAGACAATGAAACTAGGACAACAGTGAAACTAGTACAACGGCTAGGGTGGGGTTAGAGACGGAGAGAAACGGGTTGCAAGGGTTATTTGAGGTTAGAGAAATGATTATTCACACCGCTGGGTTGTAAACTGCACAAGCGAAATAGGAGGTGGACCTCACTCTGACAATAGAGGAGGCCCAGGACACAGAGGTCAGTGTGGGAATTGGAAGGGGAGTTAAAAGCGATAGAATGTGGTTGTCTGGACAGAACGGAGATGATGGCAGTTTGATATATTGGAAGCTGCAGGTGTTTGCCCTATACATGAAAACGTCCGTGAGTGCAACTGATATTACTGAAGTCCAGCAGAAAGGACGCTGGATGTGGGCACAAAGAGGAAGGAGACAGACTTCCCAGAAGAAGGACAGTTGCCCTGGTGAATGCTGTAACAATGTACATTACAGGCAAGTTCTCGTACAAGAGGATATGGCAACGGCTTTGATGAAACATTCGCAGGATGGAAAGTGACCAGAAGAAAATGATTTGTGGCCATGTGGTCAAGCTGAAGAAACTGGCAGAGAGGTACTGCATCAAGATCGTTGTAGAGTGGGCATAGTAGTTAGATTGAGTGGTGTGCACAAGGGTTAAGAAGACATTTCAATTAGAATTGATCAACAAAGAAACTTTAACATGTCAGAAGTTACGACAGGTGCCCTGAGTCATAGTAAGAATCAATCATGTGGATCAGTTTCACGTGATTCTGAGGTTGGATGTTAAGGGCCTGTCCCACTTGCGTGTCTTTGACATGCAAATTATCCGACCTCGTGGTCGCGTTGAGCGTGATTACATGCGTACACACAGCCGTCAGGAGCGCGTGACGTCATTTGAAGATGGACACAAAGCTGGAGTATCTCAGCGGGACCGGCAGCATCATTGGAGAGAAGCAATGGGTGACGTTTCGTGTTGAGACTCTTCTTCAGTCTGAAAAAAAGGGTCTTGACCCGAAACGTCATCTATTCTTTCTCTCAGTGATGCTGCCGGTCCCGTTGAGATACTCCAGCATTTTGTGTCCATCTTTAATTTTCATGGCCCCGCTCTGGGAGTAGAAGTGGGGGCGTATCCGGACCACAACGGCCGTGAGCCTCAGGCTGAATTCGGCGATCGTTTGCCTGCTTCTGCTGCTGTTGCTGGTGAGAAGTTGCGACGCGCCAGGGACTTGGGCCTGTCCCACTTTGGCCGTCAGTTACCCGACAGGCTGTTGGCGCGCAAAGATTTTGTTCGCTACAAAGAGTTCGGAGCCCCGCGCAATGGTGCGCACAACTGCATACCCCTCCGCGTTTCTCCGTGCGCCCATATACAAAGGACATTTATTATCACATACACCAATTGGTGAAGTGAAATTTGACACCATGCAGCACACAGATATACGATGCCCGTGCGCCACAAGGTCGCGTAATTTGCGGGCCAAGGACACGTAAATGGGACAGGCCCTATAGCCACAAGGAAAGGAGAGGTATTCTGTGTTAAATGATCAGGAGGAAATGCTTTGGTCACAATTGCCCAAAAGCTGGGAAATGCGAGAACACAAAGCAGTCCCAGGAATGAAGAATGGTAGATTCAAGATAGTAAATGCAGTTTGCAACACGGCGCAGGTTACAAGGTCACCGGCACAATGCGAGAACTATTGTGGACACACGTGCAGATACTCAGTGAAGAGCTGCAATCACGTGGTGCGACGTTACAGGTTGCAGCACCACTCTGACAGTTTACTCTGGTGGAGACTGACCGGCAGATGCTGGGAGAGTTGGTATACGGGCAGGTCTGGAGGTTACGAACAATGTTACTCGAGACAGTCAGCATTGGTGGAGAAGGAGCAACAGTGGACCAGGGCCTGGAAAGGGGAGGTCGCTGAGCCAGCCCCTGCTTGTCCACCGAAGACCAGACACCGGGAGGATGGAGCCGGTGATGCTGGCAGACGCAACCGGTGAGGGATGAGGACAGTAGGAGACTGAACAGGGGACTGGCCTACTGTGCCCACAAGGTCACAGTAGGCCAGGGGCTAAAGATCCTCAAGGCAGCTTGCTGTGTGTGTACAACCTCTTGTCAATTAATAGTCAGGTAACTTTCACTTTCCATATGGAGCTGTGTGCAGGCATTAGATAGTTCCAAATTACTAAACTTTTGGAAACTTGCCAACTCTGCAAATGCTGTAGCTGTGAATGTGCTTCATCCACAACTGCTCCGTTCAGAGTGACCTTGCAGTCCTCAACGCAATCACACTGTATTGTCTGCTTTGGGGAGCATCTCTAAGGGAGTGGTCTTCTTTAGGTGTCGTGCCCTCATGATAACCCTCTCTAACTTATACAGCTCCTTCTCCATCTGTGGCTAAAGGGCAAGTGGCGCTCACATCACAGACCAGCTATTCTCCCCACCCCCTCCCCCCCCCCCCCCCCCTCCCCCCGTCTCCCGACTCCACCCTGGCCCATTTCCACCCACCACCATCATCATCTCTCACACCACCTCAGTCCACCGATCATCTACTGTCCCCTCTCTCACTCCTCCCCTTCCCACTTCACTCCCTCTCGACTCTCAATCCTAATGCAGGGTCTTGAATCTAAACAATGACAAATCTTCCCCCCACCAATGCTGCTGAACCCGCTTAGTTCCTCCAGCAGTTTGTTTCTTGCTCTCCATTCTTGCTTCTCCTACTTTGAGTAAACTTACTGCTTCTTCAGCATCTCCATGGATAGCCTTTCTCTCTCCAGTCTCATTATCACTCCTTTTTTGACTTTTGCTTCAAATAGTTCAGCTCCCCTGTGTAAACAAATGAATTGTATTTATCGAATATGGAGTCATCGCAGTACATCGTATGTATCATATGATCATCCCTTGGCCCTTTAAATTTCCCCTCTTCACCTTTACTTCATATTTATGGATCAATTCAGTTCAGTTTTAGGTTATTGTCACACGTACCGAGGTACAGTGAAAAGCCTTTGTGGCGTGCTATCCAGTCTGTGGAAAGACAATACATGGGTGAACATCGGAGGAAGAGGATTGACTTTGGTGCCTTCCCTCACAGTGGGAAACTTTTGATTCTGCTGTGTGGGGATGTTTTGTGTTGAACTCTATCGTGTGCTGTGTTCTTTATTTTATTGTCCGGCTGTATGGTGACCACATTTCACTGTGCCAACTGGCACATGTGACAAATAAATGTATCTTGTATTAATACAATTGAGCCATTTACAATGTACAGATACACGATAAGGGAATAACGTTTGGTGCAAGGTAAAGCCAGTAAAGTCCGTTCAAAAATAGTGCGAGGGTCCCTGATGAGGTAGATAGTCGTTCAGGACTGCTCTCTGGTTGCGGTAGGATGGTTCAGGTGCCTGATAACAGCTGGGAAGAAACTATCCCTGTACCTGGAGGTTTGCGTTTTCACACTTCTATAATTTTTGCCTGATGGGAGAGGGGAAAAGAGGGTGTGGACAGGGTGCAATTAACACGGTGGTCCTTTTTGAAATGTAGATCAGCACTGTAAACATAGCTGGAAATATTTACCAGTTACGTTGGACATTATCTACTGGGAAAATTTTAATTCAGACATAGACGAGCATAAAATAACGTTTAAAGTGCAGATTATGGAAATCTAAAATAAAGTCAGAAAATGCGTGAAATACTCAGCCAGTCAAGATGCATCTGTGGGAAGAGAAAGCGAGTTATTGTTTTGGAACAAAGCCCCATGTTAGAACTGGAAAGGAGACCAAAAGAAGATGAGGGAAGGGGGTGCATCTGGTAGAGTAAAGCTTGGACAAGCAAGGGGATAAGCTGTGAAGATGCTGTCTGGTTACTGAGCAAATAGGAGCAATTAGAGAGTGACAGGAAACAGAAACAGATGAACGCAGGAATTTGCCAAGTACAGACCAAACAGACATGGCCAGCAGGCTATTGGAGAACTTTCACTTCGGATCATCATTATTGTAAGAGCAAGTTTAACATCTAATTAACTTCCACTTGGATCAATCAGACATTCATGTTATAACTGGTAGAACTCTTGTCCAAACCTGGATTTGAGCACTTAAACCAGATTGCACTTCAGTAAGACACATAATGAACAGTGCAGCACCAGTGGTGTGGACTTTCTACCCGACGACCTATTAAATGTGATTTGACGGCAGACCAGAGAGAATTTCAGCTTGCAAGTGAGATTAGAATGGTGTAAACATCCCCTGCAGGAAGTGGGTCAGGCAGAGCCCAAGCTAATGGAAGCTTGCAGACATCATTCGTACCTTGCTGCCAGGATTTTCGAAACCTTCAGATCTGTGACCACGTGCAGGAAGTAGTAACTCAGAAAGACTCTCCTCTGAGCTAGGAGGAAGAGGAAGCAGACACTATCCCAGATAATGCCTGCTTGCTTGCTTGGGACTTCGCAGGCTTCATGTAGGTTGTCTGCATTTGCTAAAAAAATAAATTGATAATTACTTGACGTGACAATACCATACATAAATACAATTGTCAAACTCAAGTGCACCAGGTAGGGCAAAGGGGAAGATACAGAGTACATAATATAGTCCTCAGCTTTCAATGGGGGAGGGATGAATTTGACAGTAGCTTAGCTCATGGAAGGACTGTTCATAAGACCATTAACAGAGGGGAAGAAGCTGTTCCTGTGAAACTCCACCAGGAATCCAAGCTCTAAAACCTTAGGGCGAGCATGTTGTCATTTTCATCCAGTCATCTTTCTCTGCTCCTCTGCCGAGAGGCTTAGCCATTCCTTAAAAGCATCATTCAATGGATTCTGACCCTCCAGGAATGTCCTGGCACCTACAGGAATTAAAACCAGGATCCCCTGGATTCCATTCCCAGTAACTCAAGACAAATCTCAACCAATCTTTAGAAATAAATTCCTTTGTCTTGTGTTTTGTTTGGTTGTTATTTGGTTTGTTAAATGAGTGAATGGTGCCAGTGGTAGGCACTGGGAAATCTAATTGAATCAAGCTCTGCTTTTTTCCAACAAAAGACAATTAAAACTATTTCTTGCCCTGAGTTTTCAGATTGTTTCCTATCAATCAAAGAAGTGAATGAGAAACATCCCAATGTTTGGTACTCTTGCGATGCTGGTCCCATTTACACATTTACATGATATTATGCCCCATGAAATGGTCCTGTGACACAGCACAGGGGAGCGGTGACCAGTTGTCCTGGGAATGTCTGTTGTTGGGCAAAGCAGGACCTTGTGGTCTTCCCGGCAAATATCCTCACACCAAATGACGTCCCACCACAGGCCCCTGGTCTCCAGCTCCGCAGCCTAGCAACAACGCCATCCCACTAATCGCCCGGTAACGCTAGTAAAAACCCTAATGATCACCACTCTGCTGAGATAAGTAGAAAAGGATAGAAGAGGCATGAAATGTGAAGCCAGGAGGAATATAGGTGGAAGGGAAAAGGGAACGAATGGGTGTGCATTCAGGTGGGCCCCTGGAAGGGGGGATGTTTGTAGGTTAGTTACCTACAATTGTAGAATTCAATAGTCATACAGTTGGGCTGTAAGCTACCCAAGGAGAATAGCAGGCAGGGCTCCTCCAGTTTGCCCATGTCCTCTCTCTGGCAATGGACGAGGCCCAGGACCGAAAGGTCAGTATGGGAAGGGGAATTAAAAGGGGAGATACGGCAGGCTTTGGCAGACTGAGCTCAAATGCCTGGTGACAAGCCGCTTCTCTCCTTATCACACACTTTATGTCTTTTCATCTCTGGCCTTTGTCCAACCTTCTGCCAATCAACTGCCCCCTCACCTGTGTCCACCTATCTCCTTCGCTCCATAGATGCTGCTGCACCCGCTGAGATTCTCCAGCATTTAGTGTACGCTCCACCTATCACTTGCCAGACTTTGTGCTGCACCCGCCTCTCTTGTAGCATTGTCATCACCCCTCTTAAGGCGAGTTAAGAAGAGTGAGTTTGGTCGAAGTCACTCTTCCAAACTCGCAGATTAGGTCTCCCATGTGGGACAGCCCCTTTACACGTTCAGTCTGAAGAAGGGCCCTGACCCAAACAGTCACCTGTCCATGATGTACAGGGATGCCGCCTGATTATCTGCCAATTGCTCCTCAATAGCTACGTACATTTTGCTGATCGTCACTGAGCTATTTCTCCTAAAATACCAAATTCCGATTTCCTGCTCCCGATCCTTCATTCCCACCAAAGTTAGGTCCGAGTCTCCTCCCTGTCCACCATTCCCACCGATGGACATCATAGTGGGCTGTGGTCACCAAGCCCGGCCTTGGGAAAGGGTGGTGGTTGGCAGGCTTCCAGCTACCAACGTGTCCATCAGATCTTATAACTGGCTTCAGACACAATGTTCAGCGGAGGGCCAAGAACCAATGCCCAGACCACACAAACTAGTTTAGTTTAGTGATACATTGCGGAACCAGGCCCTTCAGCCCATCGAGTCCGCGCCGACCAGCGATCCCCACACCCGAGCACTATCCTACACACACCAGGGACAATTTATAATTTCACCGCGCCAATTAACCTACAAACCTGTACGTCGTTGGAGAGTGGGAGGAAACCGGAGAAAACCCACGCGGGTCACAGGGAAAACATACAAACTCCGTACAGACAAGAACCCGTAGTCAGGATTGAACCTGGGTCTCTGGCGCTGCAAGGCAGCAACTCCACCGCTGCGCCACCTTGCAGCCTTGGGAGCAGTGGGGGTTATGGTACAGCTCTATAAAAGATCAGTGAGGCTATATCTAGAACATTGAATGTAGTTTTGGTTGCCACTGTATAGATACCGATGGGTGTAGGAAGGAACTGCTGGTTTATACTGACGATAGACACAAAATGCTGGAGTAACTCAGTGGGTCAGGCAGCATCTCTGGAGAGAAGCAATAGGTGAGGTTTCAATCGGAACCCTTCTTCAAACTTCAGGCTAATGGTGGCACTGGAGCTTCTTGGCAAGTAGTTCCTAATGCTTAATTGGAGGATAATGTTGCCAATTCAAGAGGCATCTGGACGGGCACATGAACATGTATGGGGGGGGACGGAGGGATATGGACCATGTGCAGGCAGATGCGATTAGTTTAGATTGGCATAATGGTCGGCATGGACATGGTGGGTCAAAGGACCTATTCCTGGACTGAATGGTGCATTTGATACTGAATAATGGCAAGCAGCATGATAATCTGGATATGGTGGAGAGTTGCTCACATCCAGCACCGCGATACAGGAAATCCAACTTTGTGCTTCTGAGCGGGGTGAATGAAGTGGTTATCTACTCACGCAGATCATATTCCTTGATGGTGCACGCCATTCCAAACGTCTGCACCACCCAGCAGTTCCCCTCAAGCAAACTCTTCAAGTAGACACACGATCCGATCTGTCAAGGATCAACCCCAACACACGATAATTGGTCATCAAATACGTTGCAGCGTGACTGACTGCCTCTCTAATATTTATTGCCCCCATTTCCCCTTTCCGTTGAAAGCATCATCAACAAAGTCAGATCTCGTGCACATTCTGCCAGTGAACTTTGAACTGGGGCCATTCCGCATCAGCCAAAGCACCCGCTCAAATACATCCCTCTGTTCAGTGTACGCTTCGAGAAAAGCGCATTCTTAAGGTGTTTGCATGCATGTTCAAGTATAGCTTTGCTGTTAAGCAGGCTTTGCTGATAAGGCATGCATACAAATGTTCACAAGTTCACATTTTAGTAGCAGAATTAGGCCATTCGGCCCATCGAGTCTGCTCTGCCATGCAATCATGGCTGAATACATTGTGACGTGCTCTAAATAAAATGGACTCATGAAGGAGCACAGGACACAGATCCCCAGTGCGTAAACAGTGCGGGGAAACAGACCCTGGTGTCAGAACACAACAAGGGGACCGGACCCAGTGAGTTTAAACAAACACGTCCTCTATACAGTGTTCATATTTCCATTTTATGTTTGTTGATTAAACAAAGAGCTTGGAAATTAAAATGTTGATCAAGATCAAGTAAGGAAGCAATGTAGCAATAATTCTATTCCATGTATATTCCTTGTAAAATTGATGAATCTAATAAACAGAGATATTGCAGGGCACTTCGGATCCATGGAGGAGATATCCTGCATCACATGGAAACTCCAGGATATTTCCTGTGTTCTGGACAATCGCAGGTATAGGAAGTTTTTGTTTTAGTTTTAGAGATACAGCGCGGAAACAGGCCCTTCGGCCCACTGAGTCTGCACTGACCTACGATCCCCGCACAATAACACTATCCTGCACACACTAGGGAGAATTGTACACTTCATTGAGGGGCAGAAACTCAGTTTATAATCTAGAGGAAGAGCTAACACCACTGCGGTCCATCAGTGAAGCCGAGAGCTCCATGAACGGCACATTTCAGCAGGTGGTCAGCCTGGTCATCCCCAGACAACAGGCAGGCCGGGAAACGGTGACTGGCTGAAGAGAAAACAAACAGGTAGTTCAGGAGGTTCCCCCCAGGCATCTTGCTCCCTCACAGTATTTCCTTCAGAATACCGACAGGGAGAGGATTTCCGTGGGGAGTGGAGTTACAGAAAGACCACTGCAAGCTGAAAGACAGGGAGTAAAAGGGGCCTGAGCAGGGTTGGTTTGAAGGATAGGCCAAGCGGCAGGACGCAGTAGTAATGAAAGGTTTGTGTAGGAAGGAACTGCAGATGCTGGGTTACACAGGAGATACACACAAAATGCTGGAGTAACTCAGCGGGATGGCGAGCATCTCGGGTGACGTTTCGGGTCGAGACCTTTTTTCAGACTGAAATGTTGTTTGTCACACTGAAGGGAAGTGTGGAATGGCTTCTGAGAGACCTTTGGATGGGAGATGCATATGCAGGGACTGGGGGCATCTGGATTATGTGCAGGCAGATAAGGATGGTTCCTAGCATCATGTTGGCCAACGGACCTCTTCCTGTGATGTACTGTTCTATGTTCCCCAAGACCACTGTTTTTCTCAGACGGGTTACAAAGGAAATTTAGAGCTGTAAAATGAGATGTGGGAATGATTTTGTATGAACACAAAAAACAGCAAGAATTGGCCGTTCAGTCCATTGAGCCATCATCCATCTACAGCTGCAATTATGATCACGGCCTATCACCTCTATCCAGTCCCCTATGCCTGCATTCTCCCCTCTCCCTTGACTTGCTGTGGTGGAGAATTCCACCTGGATCACAGCTTTTTCAGGCCAATGTGGCCCCTATTTCGGTTGAATGCCATCCCTGATTTTCCCTTGTTATCCACATTTGAGTCCCCTTTCCTGCTTCATTTTTCCACCAGGTGGGAATGGACAATTGTTGTAATGCATCCACACATTGCCTATACATCTGCCATTCCTGACCTCTCATCAACCCCAGGAGTGACTTTCCTCAATCAATCTTGGCCAATTCCCACCGCACACCATCATTATTTTATTTCCTTCAATTCTGGAACCTCGTGTAAGAATCAGTTACTGCTCTCCACAGCATAATGAATTCTACACATTATGGATGCTTTCCCTGAAGTGATGTCACACATCAGTCTTATTAATTAATCCCTTCCTCATTAAAACAAAACCCACAGCGGAGATGATCTGCTCTTTGGTAGACAAAAGTGCTGGAGAAACTCAGCGGGTGAGGCAGCATCTATGGAGCGAAGGAAATAGGCGACGTTTTGGGCCGAAACCCTTCTTCAGGCTGCTATGGTGGGGGGGGGGGGGGGGGGAGAAGAAAGGAGAACTTTTGTCTACCTTCGATTTTCCAGCATCTGCAGTTCCTTCTTAATCACATGATCTGCTCTTTAGCCGTTCCCTCAACACATTGGCCCAGGAAACCACCCAGCATTCTCACCAGGAATTCATCCTCCACAATATTGTTACTAATTTGTTTAGCCCATTCTGAACATACACTGGAGTTATGCGGGAAGGAATTGCAGATGCTGGACTCAACCAAAGGTAAACACAAAAAGCTGGAGTAACTCAGTGGGTCAGGCAGCACCTCTGGATAGAAGGAATGGGTGACGTTTCTGGTCTGAAGAAGGGCCTCAACTCAAAATATCATGCATTCCTTTTTTCCAGAGATGCTGTCTGACTCACTGACAAGTACCGGGGAGCGGGGAGAGAAGGGGAGAGAGAGGGGGGGCGGGGAGAGAGAGGGGGGGCGGGGAGAGAGAGAGAGGGGGGGCGGGGAGAGAGAGAGAGGGGGGGCGGGGAGAGAGAGAGGGGGGCGGGGAAAGAGAGGGGGGGGCGGGGAAAGAGAGGGGGGGGCGGGGAAAGAGAGGGGGGGGCGGGGAGAAAGAGAGGGGGGGCGGGGAGAAAGAGAGGGGGGGCGGGGAGAGAGAGAGGGGGGGCGGGGAGAGAGAGAGGGGGGGCGGGGAGAGAGAGAGGGGGGGCGGGGAAAGAGAGAGGGGGGGCGGGGAGAGAGAGGGGGGTCGGGGAGAGAGGGGGGGGGCGGGGAGAGAGAGAGGGGGGGCGGGGAGAGAGAGGGGGGTCGGGGAGAGAGAGGGGGGTCGGGGAGAGAGAGGGGGGGGCGGGGAGAGAGGGGGGGGCGGGGAGAGAGAGAGGGGGGGCGGGGAGTGAGAGAGGGGGGGCGGGGAGTGAGAGAGGGGGGGCGGGGAGAGAGAGGGGGGGCGGGGAGAGAGGGGGGGGGCGGGGAGAGAGGGGGGGGGCGGGGAGAGAGAGGGGGGGGCGGAGAATGAGGGGGGCGGGGAGAGCGGGAATGGAATTACAGGAACTGGGTCCCCAGCGAGGGGATGGGGTGTAATCTAATAGGTGCCATTTACCTCTATGGAAACATGGCTGCAGAGTGGCTGGAGTTGGGAACTGAATGTTCACGGGTATTCAACATTTAGAAAGGATGGGGATATGGTGGAGCAGAGTTAGTGCTTTTATTAAGGAATGAAATAGGAGAAATATGATCTTGTTTCGGCAGGTCATTATGTGGAATCAGAATCAATTGGAGTGAAGTTAAGAAGCAGCAAATAGTCGAAGCATTAATGGGAGTCATTTCAACGTCACCAAATAGAAGTTATAATTTGATCAGAGAATTGGATTTAGAGGCGTTTGTCACAGTAATTAGATAATTACAGAGTGGGGATGTCAATCAATGGTAATTAAGTGGGGAACACATTCATTGAATGGTTTGCTAGATCAATATGTTGAGGAACACCAATTGATGCGGTGTTTTAGATCAAGTATTATACAAAGAGAAACTGTTAATGAATAGCATCATAGAGAGGCAGAGCAGAGAAACACCAAGTCAGGGCCAACTACCGGCCCCATTGTTACACCTGGCTTCCCCAACCCATTTTATTCTCCCCACATTCTAATCATTGTCCCCATCTCCCAGCTTCTACCATTCATCCACACACAGCGGGCAACTTACAACCTGCATATAACTGGGACGTAGGAAGAAGCCAGAGCACCCGGGGAAAACCCACATGGTCACATGGAGAATGTGCAAACTCCACACAGATAGCATTGGCGATCAGGACTGACAGGGTCCGAGGAGCTGTGAGGCAGCAGCTCTACTGACGACCCCTTTGATTAAGAGTGAGCATAATATGGAAGAATCATGCATTGAGTTTGCAGGTGATGCCATGCAACCCAAAACTCAGGTCTCAATCTAAACAAATGAAGTAGTTAAGATATTAAAGGAAAGTTCGCTATGATGGACTGTGAAACTACATCAAAAATCGTGATGGTTAACAGGTACTGGATAACATTAAAAAAACACACAATTTTCAAAAATGATATGCTCTGATATAGCATAAAACTCCAACAGGGAAGTGGTCCTCTGAGACCAACAGAAGTTAAAGATAGTCCTAAATCAGAAGTTGATAAAGGTGCCAGAATTGGCAGTAGATCAGAGGATTGGAGGCATTTTAGAGCTCAGCAAAAGTGGACCAAGAAATGAACAAAAATGGCAAAGTCAATACAAAGGCCGACTGGAAGGAACTTTCATCGGTACGAGAGATGGGAAACATACATACGGATGGACATATGAATCAGCGCACGCGCCTACACTGCACTTCAACATAACCACGACTGATCTCATTACAACCTCAAGTCCACATTCCATTTCCCCCCCAGGAACCATTCACTCCCTGTGCGTATCAAAAATTAATTTCTGCATAAAAATGCTCGAGGAAGAGAGCTCAAATAATTCATGAATGCATGATATATTATAAAATCACCTGATGTCAGTCTTGAATGAATGGTCCCAGTTTATTCCAACCAGGGGAAATATCCTCTTCACATCCACCTTCTCAGTGGATCCATCAACATCTGACCCAAACTGTACTGCTTGCTGGACAACTGTCTCAAGATTTTTAATCAATGTGTTATGGCAAATTTTCTTGTTCTGCTTCAATCAGGTCCTCTTTCTCTCTATTGATCTCCAATGTGTACAGGCATAGCCTATGCAACTTGTCTTCACCAGATAAATAGGTGCAGCAGTAGGCCATTCGGCCCTTCAAATCAGCACTGCCATTCAATGTAATCATGGCTGATCATCCCCAATCAGTACCCTGTTCCTGCCTTCTCCCAATATCCCCTGACTCAGCTATTTTTTAAGAGCCCTATCTAGCTCTCTCTTCAAAGCATCCAGAGAACTTGCCTGCCTATATATATATATATATATAAAGCAGGCCAATGTTATACACTACACTCTGAGCAGAGCCGTACATAACTGAAGCATAACTTACTAGGTCTGCTCAATTCTCCTCACAATAAACAATAACGTTCTGATATCATTCCTAATTACTTGCAGCACATTTCATTGAAACCTGCAAAAGGTTCTCACAGGGCTGAACAGACCGGATGCAGGGAAATTAGGAAATCAGGACTGGGGTTGTGGACTCAAACAAACATCAATAAGACAGCGGCCATTCAGGACAAATGTCTTCCCCTAGAGGGTGGTGGTGCAACAATGGAATTACAAGTGAAGGCTGTTATTCCTGGAGTGAAGGAAACTGAGGGGTGACTTTATAGAGTGTGGGAAATCATGAGGGGCACAGATAAGGTAGATGGTCACAGTCTTTTCCCCCCAGAGTAGAGGAATCTACAACTACAGGACATGGGTTTAAGGTGATGGGGAAAGATTGAAAGGGGATCTGAGGGTCAACTTTCCCACAGAGGGTGGTGGATATATGGACCATGCTGCCAGAGGAGGCAAATTAAACCAGTACTATTACAAAAGGCATTTGGCCAGGTACATGGATTGGAAAGGTTTGTCGGGACATGGGCCAGATGCAGGTAAAGGGGCATAGCTCAGTAAAGCACCTTGGTTAACATGGTCAAATTGGGCCAAGCGGCCTGCTTCAATGCCATTTAACTCTTTAAATGCACACCATCTGCGAGGAAACATGCATAGGTGACAGAATCATAGAGCATCGAAACTGGCCCTTCAGCTCAACTAGTCCATGCCAGCCTAGATGTTTCCCTGAGCGAGATCCATGTGTCTGCACATGCCTCATATCCCTCAAAATCTTTCCATAGACACACAGAATGGTAGCAGACACTTCAGCCCACCGAGTGGCCGCGTTATTATCAACCACCCATTCGCATTAACCTATAGTAATGTGGTATTAACATAGGTGTTGCCAGGTATTATCTACAAGCCAGGTTTGAGTGGGCACAAGGACCACAGGAGAGGCATCGAGCCCACACAGTCCAGGATGCATGGAGACCCAGACAGAAAGCCACAAACTTTGCCAATCATGCAGTCAGACCTCAGCTTTCCTCAGCCAACATTTTTTCCACAGTGATCCGATCAAGCAGCAGCATTGAGCCATTGAGCCAGACAATGGAATGCGAGGGCCAGAGTCTTTGCACTGGGGTTTGGCCATGCCAGCGTTTGAGATCAGGCAGAGAGGAGGGCACATACGGAGAACATATTCTTTGTCACGATGACCAGGATAGTGTAGCCAATCAAGTAGTCCCAGTGGCTGACTATGACCTTGACCGGCTTCAGAAGCAGCTGTCCTCCGGAGAGCAGGAAGTAGAAGCAGGCTACCAGGTAACCCATGCAGAAGATGTTGATCCTGCTGGTCCCAGTGATGAAGATGAGGCACAGTACAAACCAGAACAAGTAGCTGAAAACAACCACTTTCAACATGTCTAAGTAAGACCTGACAGAAAAACAAATCTACATTAAGTAATTACAATCACTGCAGTAAATTGGAAAGAAAAGATTCACGGTGTAAACCATAGACTGATGCAAAAGCACAACACTTGCATTAGATATGCAGTACACATGCATTACACACTTGCATTAGATATGCTGTGAAAGTACTGGGGGGGGGGGGGAAGGAATTATTCATACAAGGGTATACAAACATTTTTGTAAGTTTGGGGCCAGATTGAAAGTCGGAATCTGTGCTGAAAGCCACTCATGTAAAACACGTTTAGTTTTCACACACAAAGATAGACACTCATGTATTAGTTACTTTTTAAATGAAGAGCGCAGAAAAAGGCCCTTCAGCCCACCGAGTACGCACCGATCAGCGGTCCCCCACGCACTAACACTATCCTACACACTAGGGAACAATTTTACATGTTACATTTTTACAATTTATACCAAGCCAATTAACCTACAAACCTGGACGTCTTTGGAATGTGGGAGGAAACCGAAGATCTCGGAGGAAACCCACGCGGACACAGGGAGAACGTGCAAACTCCGTACAGACAGCGCCCGTAGTCAGGATCGAACCTGTAAAGCAGCAAGTCTATCGCTGCACCACCGTGCCACCCTAATATGAAGTTGCAAAGTCTAAAGTTTGTGATCAGATTGCTATTGGACAACGGGTTACTAATCATTTATTTTCTTAAAGTGCATGAAATTGCTCATTTCATCCATGAGGTGTGTGCAACAGCATTATTTGCTTGAAGATATTGAAAAACTAAACAGTCCAGTTGAAAAAATAACCATCTGGGATATTTGATTCCATCAGTGTCTTGTCCTGGGTTTTAACATATCCTTAGCCTTGCCAATTAAATATCAATTTGCAATGTTTACTTCTTACATTAGCCCTTCTTTACTGTCTTTAAAAAAAATACAAAATTGAGCCAGTATTCTCCAAATTATATTTAGCTGAAAAACCTACTACGTTTAGAAGAAATTCAGAGATGAAAGGGCAATTCATGGTGATCATTCTTCACAATAATCTGATCTGCAGCAGAGATGGCTCCACTTCCTTTTGCAATCGTCCAATGTTCAATAATTAATTATAAACTCTCTCCCTCTCTCGTCTGAACCTGTAACTAATTTGCAGGATGTGGAGTGTATTCACAGATGAAGCTTCCACAATTGGAAACAGGAGTTGTTTCTTTGTCAATGTGCATTCAATTTCAGACGTCATGGTGCTATTTCAGAAGGTGGTGTGGGGTGGGAGATTGCAACCTTCACGAGGTCCGCCCTGTTTCGACTAATGCAATCAACTCGACGTGCACAATCCAATAAGATCAAATAGAACAAGTCGTCCTACAACTTTAGCTGTGCACGCCATACGCAAGAAGAAGACGAAGGTGGCGGTGTCTCGGAAGAAAATGCTACATCACGGATTAGTTTGGATCCGAAACTTCCTGATCCCAGGTGTGCAACGTTAAATATTTGTGGCCGTTCAAATGTCCATAAATAAACCACCATTAACATTTTAGCGTTTCCAGATCAAATTATCACGAAAAGCCAGGACATCGCATAATTTCTGTTTGTCCAATACACTGTGTTGCTACAACTACCGTACTCTGACTCATGAGCCTCAACCCCCCCCACCCTTTGATTAATTTGCCTGTCCTGCACCAGAACCAGTCTCATGTTAGGACAGGTCCAGGACTGCAGTTATAAGTTGCCTCCTTCAGCAGCTCTCCAGCTGTCCACCAAATTTCCTTTGGGAATGTCGGGTTAGTTGATACCACGGATTCTCCGAGTGGCTTGGACTGATGGTGTTTTCCCAGGGCGGGCTTACCTGCAATGCAGGAAGTTGTTGACGGGGATGTACTGGCAGAAGGTGGCTGCATCCAGACTCCGGCTGATCTCAGTGTTCTCCCCCGCTACCAGCCGCACCGACGCTTTGTTCTCATCCTCGAACACTTGCCACTGCTTCGATGCACACAACAGCAACATGAAGTCGTCTGAGAGCAAATCAGCAAGAACAAAACACTTCTTCAATGTACTCAATTCAATTCAATTTTCAAACGGAACAACAGAGAGTCTTAACAATAATTACACAGGAACTGGAGCAACGACCATTACCACACGAGATGAGATTATTCTGTACACGAGTCTATGCTGTCCTCTGCTCCTCTCCTCACAGCCTTGAAAATTACTTTTACTTTTAAGTGCCGGTACTTTTTGAAAGCTGTGGCCAACACCATTTCCACCACCTTTACACTTGGTCGTATAGCATGGAAACAGGCTATTTGGCCCAATTTATTCATAGAAACATAGAAATTAGGTGCAGGAGTAGGTCATTCGGCCCTTCGAGCCTGCACCGCCATTCAATATGATCATGGCTGATCATCCAACTCGGTATCCTGTACCTGCCTTCTCTCCATACCCTCTGATCCCCTTAGCCACAAGCGTCACATCTAACTCCCTCTTAAATATAGCCAATGAACTGGCCTCAACTACCCTCTGTGGCAGAGAGTTCCAGAGACCCGCCACTCTCTGTGTGGAAAAAGTCTTTCTCATCTCGGTCTTAAAGGATTTCCCCCTTATCCTTAAGCTGTGACCCCTTGTCCTGGACTTCCCCAACATCGGGAACAATCTTCCTGCATCTAGCCTGTCCAACCCCTTAAGAATTTTGTAAGTTTCTATAAGATCCCCTCTCAATCTCCTAAATTCTAGAGAGTATAAACCGAGTCTATCCAGTCTTTCTTCATAAGACAGTCCTGACATCCCAGGAATCAGTCTGGTGAACCTTCACTGCACTCCCTCTATGGCAATAATGTCCTTCCTCAGATTTGGAGACCAAAACTGTACGCAATACTCCAGGTGTGGTCTCACAAAGACCCTGTACAACGGAAGTAGAACCTCTCTGCTCCTATACTCAAATTCTTTTGCTATGAAAGCTAACATGCTGACCAAGATTCCCTATTTAAGCTCGTCCCACATCCCATGTTTGGCTACATCCTGCTAAACCTTTCGTATCCATGTACCTGTCAAAGTGTGTGTTAAATGCCGTTATAGTACCTGCCTCAACTATCTCATCCAGCAGCTCATTCTAACCTAACGTCCTCTGATTCTTGAATCCGATACCCCATGTAAAAGACTGTGCATTCACCCTATCTATTCCCCTCATGGTTTTATAAACCACTACAAGATCACCCGCAGCCGCCTGCATTCCAAGGAATAAACCCCTCGTCTACCCAACCAGTCTAGACTCGTTTTCTTTTTCTTTCAGTAAATATCAAGATATTCCCACTATTATTCCTAATTGACACCTGGCTTTCAATCACACTTACAAATGCTAAAATATAGGTTTGAGTCACAGAGTCCTAGAGCCATACAGGGTGAAAACATGCTCTTCAGCCCAATTTGCCCACACCGACCAACATGCCCTAGCTACACTAGTCCCACCTGCCTGCGTTTGCCCCATATCGCCCTAAACCTATCCTATCCATGTACTGTACCTGTCTAAATGTTTCCTAACGTTGCAATTGTACCTGCTTCAAATACCCCCTCCGGCAGCTTGTTCAATACACCAAACACCCTTTGTGTAAAAAAGTCACTCCTCAGGTTCCTATAAAATCTTTTCCTCCTCACCTTAAGCCTATGTCCTCTGGTTCTCAATTCCCCTACTCTGGGCAAATGACTGTGTATTTATCCAATCTATTTCTCTCCTGATTGTGTGCACCTCTATAAGATCACCCTTCATCCTCCTGCGCTCCAAGGAATAGTCCATCTTGCCCAATCTCTCCCTAAGGCTCAGGCTGTCGAGTCATGGCCACATCCTTGTAAATCTTTTCTGTACTCTTTCCAGTTTACCAACATCTATCCAGTAATAGGCTGACCAAAACAGAACACAATATTCTAAATGTGGCCTCACAAATGTCTTGCGCAACATGACCTCCCAACTTCTGTACTTAATACTCTGGCTGATGAAGGCCAGTGTGCTGACCACCCTATCCTCCTGCCAGGCCAGTTTCAAGGAACTATGTACCTGGATTCCTGGACCCCTCTGCTCCACAACACTCCCCAGAGCCCGACCATTCACTGTGTAGTTCTTAATCACGTCAGACCTCCCAAAATCCACACCTCACATTTCTTTGTATTAAATTCCATCAACCATTCCTCAGCCCATCTGCCCAACCGATCAAGATGCTGCTGCAATTTTTGACAACCATCTTCACCATTTACAACACCACCCACTTTAGTGTCTTCTGCAAACTTGCTAATCATGCACATCATTGATATAGATGACAAACCGTTGTTAACTAATTGTTATCAGACTTGGAATCTACTAAACTCGCTTCTGAGCCTTAGATTTCATGTTGAAAAAGATAAATAGGTTTCCTTGTCAAAGACCCCACATGCTCGATGCTGGATACTCACAGATTAGGAACATAGGATTGGGTTTTCTTATGAAGTCAGGCAGATACAGCCACTTAATGAGATTGGAACTCAGTCCAAGGCTGGACCTCCAAGGATAATCTGTAAAAGATACTACACATGAAGGAAGAATTCACTCCTGGATCACTCAGACAAATAAGTCAATGAACACTGTGAGGCTAGGTTGTAACTCCTTCCTCCACTAATCAGAGCTATCACTGGTTTGAATGAAGGGACAGCAGAAATGTTTCATTGGCACTACCTGCTGGTATCCAAAAACACCTCATTCCTGGGAGAGAGGAGAACTGGGAACAACTCTGTTGGGGGATGAGGAACGGAGCAATGGAGCAAGTTGGTGATGCACGTGATTGTAAGGGCTGAGTACTAATATTGACAGGAACTATGCGGCTTAGGAAATTATTCAAGTTATTCAGCTGGATTCTGGTAATATTTGCCTACACATTGGATTATAATGGGCCTTGCCCACAATTCATAACATCTAGGAGCAGAATTGGGCCATTTGGCCCATCTCGTCTTCCCCGCTATTTAATCATGGCCGATCTATCTTTCTTTCCCTTTCCCTCTCAACCCCTTTTTCCTGCCTTCCCCCTTTTACCCCCGACACCCTTATTAATCAAGATGTTGCAAATTAATGCAAGGGCTGGAAACACCTTCAGTTGTGTGTGACCTGGCTGGACAGGTGAAATGATTTGCAAGCCTCCACATCCAATAACACAAGGAGATACTCGCCACTGTACGGCTTCACTGAATAACAGCGTACGGGTCATCAGTTAATTCCCACCATTGACATCAGCAAAATGGACCGCGGAGTGAATGAGCATTGACTGTGTTTTTAATGTTTTCCCGTCTCACTGCCGGGAGGTTACGCTCCACAATAATATCTAATTCATGTGTTGGTTCCCTCCACTTTAACAACCTACCTTTGCAGAAGGACGGAGGAATTCCGACACACAGGGAGTACTGGAATGAAATGATGCAGGCGATGAAACAGCAATACTTGGGCCATATCTCTGCGATGGCCTTTCTCCGACGCCGGCATAGGATGGTGGTCAGGCACAGGGCATGGATCGCAGAGTACAAGTCCATCCGCTGCCCGACGAGGTAGATCGCCATCATGAAGCAGACCTGCGAAACAGAGAATAATATCTCCAGTGCTGAGGCGCTTTTACGCACCAGTTTTCATTGTGACTCCAGTTAGCACTGATCTGCACCCATCTCCCGGATGCAGATACCCCAGAGCTCTCCGAGAAGCTGTTTGTATTCTGAGTATCGTCAAACAGAGGTTCATTGGCTCCCCTGTTCCAATACTCCACATTTACCTTCAACATTACAAGGGGTTCACATGCATTCATGTGGATTCTGCAACTAGCCCACAGTTGGTCCCATGCTTCCCAGCCTACGCAATCACTCCCTCTGGAAGGTGACTCCGGACTGTCAAAGCTGCCACAGCCAGACATAAAAACGGCTTTTTTCCACAGTAGTAGCTCTACTCAATAACCAAGAATCTGCAGCCTCCTTTTTGTTCTGGTATTATATTCAATTCACATGTTTAATCAATAATGTCTTATTATTGTTTAATTTTTAATGTGTTATTCCTAACTGTCACTGTAAGTCATGTTGTCACTTGCGGGCAGAGCACCAAGGCAAATTCCTTGTATGTGAATACTTGGCCAATAAACTTATTCATTCATTCATTCATACATGCCTGGCACAGCATTACACAGATTTTATGAATCATAAATTTGTTTCAGAGCCATACAGTGAAGAAACAAGCCCTTCGGCCCATCTGGCACATGCTGACCTAGCCACCCATCTAGGCTAATTCCATTTACCTCAATTAGGTCCATAATAGTTCAAACTCTTGCCCATGCAAGTGGCAGTCTAAATAATGTCTAAGATTCTATACTCTATAATCATTCCTACATTGTCTTCCATAACACTCCCTACATCCACAGCAATTCCCATATAACGCTAATCACATTTACTGCACATTATTTTTAGAACTTTTAGTTGCCCCATTACAGGAAGGCTATGGAAGCTTTGTAGAAGGTGTAGAAGAGGTTTACAAGGATGCTACCTGGATTAGGAAGTATTAGTTACAAGTCGAGGTTGGATAAACTTGCATTATATCTTCTGGGAGATTGGAATTTGAGAGGAGACCTGGTAGAAGTATATAGAATGATGAGGAGACATTGATAGAGTAAGCAGTCAGAACATATTTCCCCAGAGTGAAGATGTCAAAGTGAGAGGGGCATGGTTTAAAGGGGCTGTGCAGGGCAAGTTTTATCTCTACACCAGAGAGCGGTGGATGCCTGGAATGCTTTGCCAGGAGATGGTGGTGAATACAACTGGGCTGCTTAAAAGGGCTGTAGATAGACACATGGATAACCAGAGAATGGAGAGATATGGATCACGTTCAGGTTGAGAAGAAGTTTAACTTGACGTTGCCTTCAGCATGGACATTTAGGGATGAAGGAGCTGTTCTATGTTCTATGTAGAGTGGCATTCTTTGAGCCAGGTCTAACAATTGATCAATGTGCTCCAACATAATCTATGTGACTACATTTATGTGATCTATTCCATTACCCCTGTATTTAGCCCTTTCCAAAATGCCTACAAGCATCCATCCCCTGATATGTGCAACCCACATACCTGCCCAATCATCCCCAACAAAAAACATTGGTTTGCCAGACGTTGGCTGTAGTGACCTTGCTTTAGCCTCATGACCAATCTTATTGTAGGAGGTCCCCGGGTTATGACAGGGGCACGTTCCTGACAACTGAATGAATGAGAGAATGAATGAATGAATGAATGAATGCTTTATTGTCACATGTGACAAGTCACAGCGAAATTATTTGCGTGCATACCCAAAACAGGCAAATAGTCATCACATAAGGGCGTTGACAAAGTATATGTACACAGTAAGCCAGAAATGAGTGAGTGAGTCTCATCGAGCGAGTCTGCTCAGCGCTCCCAGCTCAGCTCGTCTGGACCCAGCCCTGGATTGTTGCTTGGGCAGTGGTGGAGGGGGAAGAGAATGCACATGGGGAAAAGCCCCATTCCCACCCGGCAGAAGAGGCTGCAGCCACACAGCGGCCAGCAAACCCATCCACATCCAGCCCACCAGTTTCTCAAATGCTCATTCAGATGGATGGAGTGTACATTGGTCGGGCCCTTGTATCCTATGATAACTACTTTACCTGTTTGAATTATTTTGCTTTAGGTATCGATTTACAACCTCATCCTATTACTGCAATTTATTGGCTACCAATGTTAGATTCTATTCATCTGTCCCCTTCCGCCCATTGGCCGATTGCTTTTACCACATTAATTGCCAGAAGATCTATTTTATTTAAATAGAAAGACTCTAACCCTCCGACCGCACTCCATTGGTACTCTGAAACGATATCATGTTTACATTTAGAATAAAATTAGGAGTGACATTGTTGAACCCTTGGTTAAATTTGATAGGACTTGGGGAAGCTTTATTCAACATTTTCATACAATATAAATTGTCCTCTCCAACTGTTATAATAATTATTTTACCTTTATACGGTGGAACGGACTCGACGACAAACAGGGACTTAAATTGTTGAAATTCTTTGCAGTCCAGATTCTGCTCTGCTTTTTTTTCTAGTTTAGGAGGGTTTGTTTTTTTGTTTTTTCTCTCTTTTTTTTTCTCTTTTTGTTTTTTATACATATAAGTTCTCTTTTAAACACTTAACTATATCTACATAGAGGCCGGGAGGTCTATATTCAATGTGCATTTTGACACTGGGCTGATATTTAGGTTATACCTGCCATTAATGTCACCCTGATCCCTAGGTATCAATATCATTGTTGTTTAGCATTATTTGTTTGTTGTCTTGTTTTTGCTTTTGAAAAAAACGAATTAAAAGATTTTTAGAGAATTATTTCCTACTAGCTTTGTATTCTACAAAGCCCTTGAATGATTTCAGCATCTTAAACCTGACATACGCTTCCTTTTTCTTTTTGACCAAATTTACAACCTATTTTGTCATCCAAGTTTCCCTTACCTTGCAATCCTTATTCTCCTCTTTATTGGAACATGCCAGTGCAGAACTTTGATCTACTGACTTTTAAACCCCACCTACATACCAGATGCGGACTTACCCATTGACGCCAACTCTCAATTTATACTCCCTAGTTCCTGCTTAATAACATTGTAATCCATCTTACTCCAATCTAGTACTTTCCCCCAGGGTCCAGACTTACCCGTATACAAAACAATCTTAAAACCTATGGAGTTGTGATCGCTATCCTCAAAATGTTCTTCCACTGAGGCACCAATCACCTGGTCAGGCTTGTTTCCTATATGAGTTAGACTATACAAATACTGTTTTAGAAAATCCTCTTGGTTACACCTAATACATTCTGCCCTGTCTAAGCGAGTTCCAGTCAATGGGGAAAAGGACTTGTATCCAAAGGACTTGAGCTGATGGTTTCTAGTGTAAACAGCCGTGTCACCCTTTGTACTCTAGTGTCAGCATTATGGATATATAATGTCGACAGGGAAATCCACTTTAATCCGAGTCTGTGAGATTCTCAAAGAGGGATGGAAGCCCGAAGACGCGATTCCCCCCTGTAGGCAAACTACCTCCAGTCCAAACTTGTAGAAGAAGTAGTTGGTGAAATATTTAGCGCAGCTGGATAACCCATCATCCAAATGCAGCCGGGTAACGTTGCTCAGCAAGGTCCCTGACAGAGGCATCTTGAGACCATTGTGGATCCTGTAGTAACGTTGATGGTGATAAATAGTCACTTCGAACGCCAGCAAACCCAAGATGATCAGGTGGCTCTGAACAAAAAAAAAATGCAACATGTGTAACCACAGCATAAAGGACTATTTACGCCAAGTCCACCAAGTGCAATAATGGCTGATCTATCTCTCCCTCCTAACCCCATTCTCCTGCATTCTCCCCATATCTGATGCAAGCCTTATTTCACCTATCAGTATGTACAATTTATTGTCAACCTCTCCCCAACCAGCTGTATCAAATACCACCAACAGTAAAGATGATTTGGGCTCAGTGAACTACTAGGAGTATCCAAGGAGCAAAGAATCAGGATTGGTACAGGAATACACCTCAGTAATGGAGCCGTTAATACAGAAGCTTCAAACAAGATTGCTGTGGCCTGGAAACACCTTCCAGAGCCCTGAACACAGAGGAAACCACTAAGGAGGAATAAATAGTTCCCAGACAATGTCATGGGATGCATCAGACAGCTTGGCATTTGAATAATGCTTTTCTTATCCCTATCAGACTTCTAAAGTGCTTTACAATTAATGAAGGATGTTTTTAATACGGTTATTGTTATATTATACAAAACTCCCTCAACAAATCAATTCTCCCAAAAGAGCCATGATACTGATTAATAGATTACTATTGTCTTATTCACTGTGGTTAACTCCCTCAGAATTCTTCATACGATTTGCAACAGCTTATTTAAGTCCATCTGAAGGAAAGGATGAAGGCTTGGTTTTTAACAACAGATTCAAAAACAAAATGGCATCCCTGACAGGGCAGCACTCTTCCAGTCACGCAGGAATGTGTCAACCTAGCTTTCTGCCCTCAGGTCTCCGGTGTGGGACTTGAACCCACAGGAGGTGGAGTGCTACTAGCTGGCTGTAGTTGGTACCTGATTGAAGTGGCCAGGCTAGCTCAGAACTGATGATAGCAGAATAATCTGACATTAGGTGCACGCTCTGATAGGGGCCAAATTCCCAATTACTTCTTGCAGGAATCCAGGGCATTGTGCGGGCCAACACCAATTTGTAAGTGTGGTAAGGAACTGCAGATGCTGGTTTAAACCGCAATATCAGGCTCTGCCTCGAAAACTAGAGTTCACGTCAGTAATAATGCATAACGTCTGCACTGAAGCTGTCAATGGTATCATTTAATTGAGACCATGGTTGTCTCCTTTTGTTCTCGGACCAGAGTGACCCCTCTAAGCACAAAAGTGGAATAAACTATTAAATTATATCATTTTTGGGGACTACAGAGAGAGAATACATTCTTTTAAAAATGCCCGTCATTTGAAAAATAACTTTGTTAGGTCCTGAAATTATGAAATATTAATACAAATGCCATTGATTTAGACAATAGCCAATAGGTGGAGGAGTAGGACATTAGGCCCTTTGAGCCAGCACCACCATTCAATGTGATCATGGCAGATCATCCCCAATCAGTACCCCGTTTCTGTTCTCACCATATCTCCTGACTCCTCTATCTTTAAGTCCTATCTAGCTCTCTCTTGAAAGCATCCAGAGAACATGCCTCCACCATCCTCTGAGGCAGAGAATTCCACAGACTCACAACTCTCTGTGAGAAAAAGTGTTCCCTCGTCTCCGTTCTAATTAGCTTACTCCTTATTCTTAAACTATGGCCCCTGTTTCTGGACTCCCCCAATATCGGGATTTTTTAAGCATCGTCATCTGGCCTACTGGATGTGGGAGTTAAAGGATTATGGTCAGAGCAGCTGCCCTGAGAAACAAATCTTTCAGATTCTATTGGAGTTTCAGGTATTGATTCCCAGCCGGGTCACACACAACTAATCGTCTGAGGCCAAGGAATTGCTTCATTAGGGTACGAGGAGGTGCACAAGAAAGCTGGTTTCAGCCAGCAAGTGTCATAGTTATGCAGTCAAATCAAGATTGTACAGAAACAGGCCTTTCGACCCACTATGGCTATGCCAACCATCAAGTATCTATCTGTACTAACCCATCCAGTACTTGATCCATGGCTTTGGTTTTGCCTATGGAAAAGCCTCAGCTATTGATCGCCGAGGTTTTCCAGGTAATTCTTCCCGCTCTTGGAAGGAGAATTAAAGGAGATTGTGAACTCTTCCTCCTGGTACATAGGTGGTGGTAGAAACTTAACCAGGTTTCTCTAAATAAGTAATAGACGCATCTCACCCCTAATCAGCGACAAGTTTTTGAGGATTGGAAGCAGTGCGATGACAATAGTCTAAACTCGTACATGGGGATCCGTAGTGTGCAGTCTTCTCATCAATGACTCCAGTAATCATGCAGAAAGGCAACAAGGAACATATTGATTCCCAATAACTAGGATGGAAGAGCGGTTTCTCGAAGCAGAGCCTGTACCTTTTTAAATGTGATGATGTACTTTACCTTTAGACAGGGCATGACATTATCTTCACATTTCGTCAGCGCTCCATACCAATGTGCAGGGTCGATGGGCCCGGCATACAGAGGGGACGTGGGCTCCATCTCCTGGCTTCCATTCTAAGGAGTGCAAGATAAAACATGAATACAAGTTCACAAGTTAGACGAGTATAATTAGGCCACTAGGCCCACCTAGTCCACTACACCATTCAATCATGGCTTATCTCTGCCTCCTAATCCCATTTTCCTGCCTTCTCCCCATAATCCTCGACACCTGATCTAATTAAGTATTTGTCCATCAATACTTTTACTAAAAGTCTGATCTTGACCACTTCCTGTCTACGTTGTAAATACATTTTAGAAAAAAACATCCCTATACCTATACCGCAATGATTTTTTCGCCATCTTACTCACCATCCTCCTCTCCTCCAAGCGCCCCAAGGTTTTTTTCCGATCGGTGAAATAATAGAAAAGTTATGAATGTTTAAAAAATCATGAGATCATCAGATTGGTCTTCACGCCTGTCAGTCACCATGTTGAAAGTAACGCCCCTTCTAGGGATCAGGAGAATAAAGCCCTGGAGGCCGGACGCGAGTCAATCTGCCCGGAAGACCGTGAGTGAGAGATGAGTCCAGAACTGTGAGTCTATGCCGTGAATGAACTGAACTGTGAGTCTGCGCCGTGCTGAGTAAATTGAGTCTGCGCCGTGCTGGGAGGGGGGGAAGAGGGAGAGAGGGGGAGAGGGGGAGAGGGGGAGTAATGGAGGTTGTGTGTGTGTGTGTGATTGAGAGTGTGTGTGTATGTGTGTGAGTGATGGAGAGTGAGAGTGAGAGTGAGAGTGAGAGTGAGAGTGAGAGTGAGAGTGAGAGTGAGAGTGAGAGTGAGAGTGAGAGTGAGAGTGAGAGTGAGAGTGAGAGTGTGTGTGTGTGTGTGTGTGTGTGTGTGTGTGTGTGTGTGTGTGTGTGTGTGTGTGTGTGTGTGTGTGTGTGTGTGTGAGAGAGAGAGAGAGAGACAGAGATGGAAGGAGCGAGTGTGTGTCAGGCACGTACCGTGAGTAATTACTCAAGGTAGGCAGTCAGTCGTCTTTAAAAAAAATCTTAAACCGCGCATGCGCAGATTGTTCTCCACGTAAAAATAAAAATAAGTAACAATTCAATTTGCCAAAGTCTTCTAAATCTCCTTTATTTTTTAATTACTGAATGGGTGGGGGATGGAGGATGAAGGCAGGTGGGGAGATGGTGGGAAAAACGGGAGCACACCGAAACAAGTTGAATCAGTTGTCATCTTATTGAATGACAATACTGGTTCAAGGGACCAATTGGAGGGAGAGTTCCTTTCACAGCATGTGGAGAGTCTGTGCCAGGGGTTAAAGTTGAGGGGAGGGCAGGAGTGTTGAGAAGGAGGGGGTCGGAGATCATGTAAGTAACTCACTAACCGTTGCCACAGTGCTCCGGGCATGGACAGCAGAACTGGCCGCCACCTCCGGGGAAGGAAGCAGCTCGGGTGACTGCAAGTGGCCACCGGGACCCGATAGCAGAACCGGCTACCACTTCAGCGCCTTCTGCCGGCCCGTTCACCTTTGGCAGTGCTCTCCGTCTGAACATCTCTCGCCTATCGCTCGCTGACTTCGCTCATGTGAGCCGCTTCCCGCAAATCCTTAAATTCCCACAGCTAAATAAAATCAATTGGTCCCTTGAGCGCGCTGTCGGAATTTAAGGATTTGTGGGAAGCGGCTGACATGAGTGAAGCCGGAGAGTGGCAGGAGAGAGGTTTTCAGACGGAGAGCACTGCCAGAGGTGAGCGGGGGTCGGCAGAAGGGGCTGTCTGGTCCCAGCGGCGACTCGCAGCCACCGAGCTAATTCACTCTCCAGCTACAATGCGGTGGCTCCGAGCCCGGAGTGTCGCAAGTGGGTTACTGGCCTGATCCCCGACCCCCTCCTTCAAAGTCAAAAGAGTTCATTGTCATGTGTCCCTGACAGGACAATGACATTCCTTCTTTGCTTAGCATAACAGAACATAGTAGGCATTGACTACAAAACAGATCAGTGTGTCCATATACCATTATATACGTAATAAATAATATACACATGAATAAATAAATTGATAAAGTGCAAATAACAGATAAAGGGGTATTAATGTTCAGAGTTTTGTCCAAGCCAAGTTTAATAGCCTGATGGCTGTGGGGAAGTGGCTATTCCTGAACCTGGACGTTGCAGCCCTCAGGCTCCTGTACCTTCTACCTGAAGGTAGCAGGGAGAAGAGTGTGTGGCCAGGATGGTCTGGGTCCTTGATGATGCTGCCAGCCTTTTTGAGGCAGCGACTGTGATCAATCCCCTCGATGGAAGGGAGGTCAGAGCCGATGATGGATTGGACAGTGTTTACTACTTTTTGTAGACTTTTCCTCTCCAGGGTGCTCAAGTTGCCGAACCAAGCCACGATGCAACCGGTCAGCATGCTCTCTACTGTGCACCTGTAGAAGTTCGAGAGAGTCCTCCTTGACAGACCGACTCTCCGTAATCTTCTCAGGAAGTAGAGGCGCTGATGAGCTTTCTTAATAACTGCATCTGTGTTCTCGGACCAGGAAAGATCTTCACAGATGTGCACGCCCAGGAATTTGAAACTCTTGACCCTTTCAACCATCGACCCGTTGATATAAACAGGACTGTGGGTCTCCATCCTACTCCTTCCAAAGTTCACAATCAGTTCCTTGGTTTTGCTGGTGTTGAGGGCCAGGTTATTGTGCTGGCACCATATGGACAGTCGCTCGACCTCTCTTCTATATTCTGACTCATCCCCATCAGTGATACGTCCCACAACAGTGGTGTCATCAGCGAACTTGATGATGGAGTTCGCACTATGACCGGCTACATGAGTATAGAGTGAGTACAGTAGGGAGCTGAGCACGCAGCCTTGAGGTGCTCCCGTGCTGATTGTTATCGAGTCTGACACATCACCACCAATACGAACAGACTATGGTCTGTGGATGAGGAAGTCGAGGATCCAATTGCAGAGGGATGCGCAGAGACCCAGTTCTGCCAGTTTGTTAACCAGAGTGGATGATTGTGTTAAATGCTGAGCTGTAATCGGTGAATAACAGCCTGACATATGAGTTTTTGTTGTTGAAATGGTCCAGAGCGGAGTGGAGGGCCAGCGAGATCGCATCCACCGCTGATCTGTTGTGGCGGTAAGCGAACTGCAGTGGGTCCAGGTTTTTGTCGAGGTAGGAGTTGATTTGCTCCATGATCAATCTCTCAAAGCACTTCATCACCACAGACGTTAGTGCCACAGGACGATAGTCATTGATGCACATCACCTTACTCGTCTTGGGCACTGGTATAATTGATGCCCTTTTAAAGCAGGTGGGGACCTCAGACCTCAGAAATGACAATTGAAAATGTCCGTAAATGTCCAGGGAGTGATGTATCACCGATATTCGAGCTGCCTCCTGGTTTCGCCTTGCAGGAGGTGATTGCATTCAGGCCCCGCCACAGCTGCAGAACATCTGTCTCATCCCCCAGCTTGGAGCAGAAGTCCCTTTTGGCCTTTTTGATGGCCTTACCAAGGTCGTATCTGAAATTCTTGTAGACTACTGTATCATCAGACATGAATGCCCGGTGTCTGGTCTTCATAAGAGTGCGGATCTCAAAGTTCATCCAAGGTTTCTGATTGGGAAACACTCGGAAGGTTTTAGTGGGGATGCGGTCCGCCACACATTTCTTAATGAAGTCTATCACGACTGTGGCGTATTTGTTCAAGTCCGTTGCCGAGCCCTTGAACATTCACAACGCTGCTGCCCCCCCCCCCGCAACTTTACCCCGGACCGACTCCTCAAATGCTGTGAAAGGGGCTCTCCCCCCACCCCCTACCCCCTCTCCCCAGGAAATACGGTATTTAAAAACATAAAGCACCAAGAAATGTACTTACCTCGTTATGGGTACACGTACTCCATTCGTCTCTCTTTCTTTCCTAAGATACTCTTAAAATAATGACAATCCATATTTGAAAAACCCGCCAAGAGACTTGCGCTGTGCATGCGCAGTACTGCAAAGACAGAATTTCTGCTGCCTTCAGCCCCGCTTGAAATTGATGGCTTGGAGCAGCGCTGACGGCATGTGGGCTGCACAGACCTTCAAGGGTTACAAATGCTGCGGATGAAAGGCATGGAGAATTATGCCTACCTAAGAGATCGATCTCTTAGATAGGCATAATTCTACCATGCCTTTACTACTTATATTTAATAATTACCATTTCATAATTTTAGTCAGGATAGGCAGTGTCTACCCTGACGGCACATGTCTGGTGTGTGCGTGATGGAGGGTGGGGGGGGTGTGTGGGTGTGTGGGTGTGTGTGTGTGTGCGCGCGTGTGCGTGTATATGTGATGGAGGGTGTGCGTGTGTGATGGAGGGTGTGCGTGTGTGCGATGGAGGGTGTGCGTGAGCCCACCAGCCGTGAGAGAGTCAACTGCCAACCCCACCAGCCTTAAGTGAGTCAACTGCCAGCTCACCAGCCGTGAGTCAACTGCCAGCCCACCAGGCGTGAGTGAGTCAACTGCCAGCCCACCAGCCGTGATGAACTGCCAGCCCACCAGCCATGAGTGAGTCAACTGCCAGCCTACCAGCCATGAGTGAGTGAACTGCCAGCCCACCAGTCGTGAGTGTCAAATGCCACATTGAATGGCGGTTCGAGCCAGCACCACCATTCAATGTGATCATGGCTGATCATCCGCAATCAGTTCCCCGTTCCTGCCTTCTCCCCATATCCCCTGACTCCGCTATTTTAAGAGCCCTATTTAGCTCTCTCTTTAAAGCATCCAGAGAATCTGCCTCTACCACCCTCTGAGGCAGAGAATTCCACACTCATCACTCTCTGTGAGAAAAAGTGTTTCCTCGTCTCCATTCTAAAAGGCTTACTCCTTATTCTTAAACTGTGACCTCTGGTTCTGGACTCCCCCAACATCGGGAACAAGTTTCCTGCCTCTAGTGTGTGCAAGCCCTTAACAATATTATATGGTCCAATGAGATATCCTCTCATCCTTCTAAACTCCAGAGTGTACAAGCCCAGCTGCTCCATTCTCCCAGCATATGACAGTATGTCAGCATCAGAAGCTGATACAATTATGACTTTTTTTAAATACATTTTGGAAAGACATATATTTAGGAAGAGTTCAGAGGCATGTGGGCCAAATGCGGGCAGATGGGACTCATCCTATATGCCAACCTGGTCACAGAATGGCCCATTTATGTGTTGCACAGCTCTATGACTATGACAGAAGAACTGGAGAAAAAAGAAAGACAGGATTGCAGCACTGGGGTGGAGAAAAATACCAGGGCCGGGGGGGGGGGGGGTCACCCAGTGGGAGGGTCGAGAGGTTAGCAACATAATTTCACAATGTCATCTGTTTAAGAGTTTCTTCTGTCAGAGAACAGTAAATCTTTGGATTGCTATCCCCAGAGAACTACAGAAGCCAAATCATTCAACATCAGTCATTGAGTATTGAGTATAGAAGTTGGGAGGTCATGTGGCAGTTGTATAAGACGTTGGTGAGACTACATTTAGAGGATTGTGTTCAGTTCTGGGCACCATGTTATAGGAAAGGTGTTGTCAAGCTGGAACGGGTACTGAGAAGATTTACGAGGATGTTGCCAGGACTAGAGGGTCTGAGCTATAGGGAGCGGTTGAGTAGGCTGGGACTCTATTCCCTGGAGTGCAGAAGGATGACGGGTGATCTTATTGAGGTGTATAAAATCATGAGAGAAATAGACTGTGTAGATGCAGAGTCTCTTGCCCAGAGTAGGTGAATCGAGGACCAGAGGACATAGGTTTAAGGAGAAGGGGTAAAGATTTAATAGGAATCTGAGGGGTAACTTTTTCACACAAAGGGTGGTGGATGTATGGAACAAGCTCCCAGAGGAGGTAATTGTAGCTGGGACTATCCCAACGTTTAAAAAACAGTACGACAGGGTACATGGATCGGACAGATTTGGAGGGATATGGACCAAACGCAAGCAGGTTGGACTAGTGTTGCTAGGACCTGTTGGGCTGAAAGGCCTGTTTCCACACTGTACAGTGGCTTACAAACGTTTTCATACCACTTGAACTTTTCCACATTTGGTCACGTTACAACAAGAAACGTAAATGTATTTGACAGACTGCAAGAATGTGGTTCTCTACCAACTTTGATCTAAACCATTCCATTGTAGCTCTGGCTGTATGTTTAGGGTCGTTTTCCTGCTGGAAGGTGAACCTCCGCCCCAGTCTCAAGTCTTTTGCAGACTCTAACAGGTTTTCTTCCAAGATTGCCCTGTATTTGGCTCCATCCATCTTCCCATCAACTCTGACCAGCTTCCCTGTCCCTGCTGAAGAAAAGCATCCCCACAGCATGATGCTGCCACCACCATGTTTCACAGTGGGGATGGTATGTTCAGGGTGATGTGCAGTGTTAGTTTTCCGCCACACATAGCGTTTTGCATTTAGGCCCAAAACTTCAATTTTGGTCTCATCAGACCAGAGCACCTTCCTCCACATGTTTGCTGTGTCCCCCACATGGCTTGTGGCAAACTGCAAACGGGACTTCTTATGGCTTTGTTTCAACAATAGCTTTCTTCTTGCCACTCTTCCATAAAGGCCCGATTTGTGGAGTGCACCACTAATAGTTGTCCTGTGGACAGATTCTCCCACCTGAGCTGTGGATCTCTGCAGCTCCTCCAGAGTTACCATGGGCCTCTTGGCTGCTTCTCTGATCAATGCACTCCTTGCCCGGCCTGTCAGTTTAGGTGGACGGCCATGTCTTGGTAGGTTTGCAGTTGTGCCATACTCTGCAAACAGTGCACCGTGAGATGTTCAAAGCTTGGGATATATTTTTATAACCTAACCCGGTTTTAAACTTCTCCACAACTTTATCCCTGACCTGTCTGGTGGGTTCCTTGGGCTTCATGATGCTGTTTGTTCACTAATGTTCTTTAACAAACCTCTGAGGCCTTCACCGAACAGCTGTATTTATACTGAGATTAGATTATGTGCTACTTTTTGTTGGTCTATCACATAAAATCCCAATAAAATACATTTACGTTTGTGGTTGTAACGTGACAAAATGTGGAAAAGTTCAAGGGGTATGAAAACTTTTGCAAGCCACTGAATCTCTCTATGACTCTAACATATTCAAGGTAAAGATAGATCTTTGGTCTATTGGGCATCAGTGGTGATGAGAAGTTGAGGCCAAGATCAGATCCTATTTCTTATGTCATCATACTTACCAGAGTGCAGTTTGTCGAGTACTTTGACACCTTGACAACCTTCAGCTGGTACATCATCTTGCAGATAATCATGAGACAGGCCCACACGGTGGAGATGCTGGATGCCAGAGGGCGGAATGAGGAGTAGGGCAGAGCGAAGACCCAAAGCAGCAGGAAGACATAGTTCAACAACGAGACCTGCAAACGATTCAAATACACTGGGTGACATGTCATCAGGTAGTCCACCAAGTTCCCCATGATTGTCCCCTCAAACCCCGACACATTTGTAATTGCACACATTTCCACGTAGGCCCTCTGGTACAGCTGAGAGTGGAACACAAGATGGTGATTGTATCTGCAGCTCTCTTCCCAGACAATTCCTCTTTATCCGATTCAACACGAAACCACCCTGAACGTATTAGTTGTTGTCTATCACGTTCTCCAGACTTGGCCTCGCGGATATAAATACTGATGATTTAATCAATTGGTCCCTCACAGCGGAATTATCTTGAACCACTTTAGCAGCAAATTGATCCTCAGCCAGCGATAGCTCTGCTGCCTCACTGGGTAATTACGTATGAGGAAAAAAGTCAAAGTAAAAAAAAAAGTCGAAAGAGTTTATTGTCATGTGTCCCTGACAGGACAATGAAAATCTTTCTTTGCATAGCACAACAGAACATAGAAGGCAGTGACTACAATTCTATACATAAATACACCCATGACTTAATAAATTAATAAAGTACAAATAACAGATGGAGGGATATTAATGTTCAGAGTTCCGAGCCAGGTTTACAAACCTGATGGCTGTGGGGAAGTAGCTATTCCTAAACCGGGTTGTTGCAGTCTTCAGGCTCCTGTACCTTCTACCCGAAGGTAGCAGGGAGATGAGTGTGTGGCCAGGGTGGTGTGGGTCCTTGATGATGCTGCCAGCCTTTTTGAGGCAGCAACTGTGATAAATCCCCTCGATGGAAGGAAGGTCAGAGCCGATGATGGACTGGGCAGTGTTTACTACTTTTTGGAGTCTTTTCCTCTCCAGGGCACTCAAGTTGCCGAACCAAGCCACGATGCAACCAGTCAGCAAGCTCTCTACTGTACACCTGTAGAAGTTAGAGAGAGTCCTCCTTGACAGACCAACTCTCAGTAATCTTCTCAGGAAGTAGAGGCGCTGATGAGCTTTCTTAATAATTGCATTTGTGTTCTCGGACCAGGAAAGATCTTCACAGATGTGCACGCCCAAAAGAATGCATCTGTTCAAAAACCTCAATAATTCCCTCACTGTTTTACCCAATTATATCTTAAGTGGCTTGGGATGATTGCCTTCACTACTCTATCCAGAGGCGTATTCCAGGTGCGGGTCTGTTTGTGGCCTGGATCTCAAGCACCCCAGCACCAGTTAGACCCCATCACTCTTGGCACCAACAAGGCTTTACTTTTCCAGAGGTTGGCAAATGAGCAATCATTGGCCTATATTCTGAACTGCCTCTCGACAATTAGTTTAGATTGGAGATAGAGCAGGGCCCACCGAGTCCATGTCGAATGTTGATCACCCATTTACACTAGTTCTATGTTCTCCCATTTTCTCATCCACTCCCCACACATTAGGGACAATTTACAGAGGGTCAATTAACCTACAAACATGCAAGTCTTTAGGATGTGGGAGGAAATTGGAGCACCCAGAGGGAACTCATGCAGTCACAGGGAGAGCATGCACACTTCCCGCGGGGAGCATTCAAGGTCGGGGTCGAACCCGGGTCTCTGCAGCTGCCACCTGCGCCATTGTGCTGCCAATCTGCAAGATTTCTGTGGCGTTAGTTCGCTAACAACCCATTGAAGGCGTATGCCCCTTGCTTCCTCGGGCAGAGATAGACACAAAATGCTGAAGAAACTCTGCAGGACAGGCAACATCTCTGGAGAGAAGGAATGGGTGGCATTTTGGGCCGGAACCCTTCTTCACTCTGAACTGTCATGACAGGTTGACAAGTGATAGGAGAAGAATTAGGCCATTCGTTGTAATATTTTTTTTTATTTGAAGTAAATAGTTTACAATATATAGCTTACTTTATAAACTAACACCTTAATTCAGTATTACTACAAATAGCATATCAATACATAATATCTTCTATTTTTATGGAAATAAAGAAAAAGATATATAAAAGAATAAAGAAAAAAGGAAAAATAAAAGGGAATAAAAATTTTTTTTTTTCGCACATATATCAATTAAAAATTAAAAAGATAATTTGAAAAACAATAATATTACATATATATATATATATATAAACAAAAACTAAAGACATTGTACGAGATACTATTTCATTCAGAAATATCTCTAATAAATACACAATATTATCAATTATAGGTAAGTTATTCGCATCGGATCCATAGGGTGCCCGTCGAAGCCGTGATTCCAAGAATAGCTACTTCTCTAAATACTGTATATATGGAGACCATATCAATTCAAAAGAATTATACTTGTCCAAAAGGACAAATCTAATTCTTTCCAAATTCAACGTCTCCAACATCTCTGCTTTCCACATTTTAATTGTTGGGGATAATGTTCCCTTCCAAAATTTAAGTATCATTTTTTTCCCAATTATTAAACAATAATCAAAAAAATTTCTTTGATTAATTGTGAGTACCAAATTTGGCTCCGGGATTCCAAATATTATTAATTTTGGGTCTGGGTCAAGTTTAACCTTAAGGACTTCCGAAATAACTTTAAAAATTTCAATCCAATAAAAATTCAACCGTGGACATGTTACAAAACTATGTATTAAATTTGCTTCAAAATTCTTACATTTATCACAAATAGAGGAAAGGTTAGGAAAAATACTTTTTAATTTGGTTTTCGAGTAGTGTAATCTATATATAACTTTAAATTGTATCAATGTATGTCTGGCATTCAAAGAACACCAATGTATTCTTTGTAAGCTTTCTTCCCAAGTTTCTTTCGTTATAGGTAATCCAATTTCATTTTCCCATGCTTGACGATATGTTTCAGTTGTTGGGTTCTCTTTATCTAAAATAATATTGTAGATATAAGCTATAAGCTTATCCGTATTTGGATGTAAATTAAACACTTCATCTAATAAGCCTGGTCCTTTATTTTTATAGTCGTATGTGTTACATTTAATAAAATCTCTAATTTGTAAATACCTAAAATGATGTTGTGAAGGTAATCCAAAAATATCTTGTAACTCTTCAAATAATAATAATTTTCCATTTCTATAAAGGTGTTCTATTCTTTTAATTCCTAAATCCTCCCACAGTCTAAACCCCGCATCTAAGATTGAGGGTTTAAACAGTGGATTATTCCTAATTGATAACCTAAAAGAAAGATTATCCAGATGTAGGGTCTTAACTATCTGTTTCCAAATACGCCTAATATTATGAATGATAATGTTGTCCCTATAAGTCTTTTTTTGTACTTCCTTTGGTGCGAAAATAATCGACTCTATAGTGAAGGGTAAACAGTCTTCCTTTTCCATTTTTAGCCACATTGGTTCAACATCCATATTTACCCACCAAAAATTCATATTCTTAATCTGGACTGCCCAATAGTAATATAAAAAATTTGGAAGTGCCAGCCCTCCATTTATCTTCGACTTACATAAGTGTTTTTTACCTATTCTATGGCTTTTGTAATCCCAGACAAAATTATTAACTATGGTATCAATTTTTTTTAGAAAACTTTTTGGAAGAAAAAAAGGAATTGCCTGAAATAAATATAACAATTGTGGTAAAAAAATCATCTTTATAGCATTAATTCTACCGATCATAGATATAGGAAGTGTTTTCCAATATAAAATGTTTTTTTTAAGTTTCTCTAATAATTGATAATAATTAGCTTTAATTAATAATTTATAGGATTTAGACACATTAATTCCTAAATATTTAAATTTATCTGTAACTATTTTTAATGGGTATTTTTGTAATATATTTACATTTATACCAGTTATAGGCATTATGTCACTTTTACTCCAATTAATCCTATATCCTGAAAATACACTAAATTCATTTATAACATTGAATAGCTTTGGAATACTACGTTCCGGCTTAGTAATATAAATCAGAATATCATCTGCATATAAAGATATCTTATTATTTGTTATGTCAGTGTTGTACCCATATATTTCGGGTTCTGATCTGATTCTTTCAGCCAGAGGTTCTATCACCAAGGCAAATAATAAAGGGGATAACGGACATCCCTGTCTGCATCCCCTAAAGAGATTAAATTTAGGTGATAATATTTGATTGGTTAAAATTCTTGCAGTAGGGTTAGAATATAATATTCTTACCCATTTACAAAATCCGTCCCCCAGTTGATATTTTTCCATTATATTAAATAAATATGACCATTCCACCTGGTCGAATGCTTTTTCAGCATCCAACGATATAACTGCTAATTCTATATCTCTCCTTCTTCTCGAGTAAATAATGTTAAACAAGCGTCTAAGATTATGTGATGAATAACGTTTTGGAATAAAACCTGTTTGATCATAATGTATTATTTTGGAAAGACCTTTTGAATTAGGCCATTCGGCCCATCAAGTCAACTCCGCCATTCAATCATGGCTGATCCTCCTGCTCTGGGTCATTGACAGGATTCGGGTCGGAAGAAGGGTCTCGACCCAAAACATCACTCATCCCTTCTCTCCAGAGATGCTGCCTGTCCCGCTGAGTTACTCCAGCTTTTTGTGTCTATCTTCGGTTTAAACCAGCATCTGCAGTTCCTTCCTACACATTTTGCCTGCTCATTAATGATAATCCTCAGCTGTCGGGAGCTGTCACTGGCAGCTAATAGGGGAAAAGTGGTTGGATGGACCAGGAGAGGTTGGATGGACCACAGGCCAGAGCTCCTGGAGAGGACCCACCCTGACCTCCAGTCACTTTCCCACAGCCGACTTTGCACCAACCCCGAGGCCCTGCCGGCCTCAACCTCTTCCTGTACATCTGCAGGAGGCTCCACGTTGGCCGGAAGGTCTGTAGGACCTCGTTCCTCTGGACCAGAGGGTAATCCAATGCAATTTTGCGAGTTAATCTTTCATCCACGTCCAAGACCTCTGCGGTAAACCTCAGGCGTAAAAAGCCTAAGCTTCACCCGACTCCCCTCCCCACTCTCTCCATGGTGTTTAAAATGTAAAAGTCGCTTTGGTTTCTCAGCAAACAGGGTTCAGTGTACCAGAGATAGACACAAAATGCTGGAGAAACTCAGCGGGACAGGCGGGATCTCTGGAGAGAATGAATGGGTGACGTTTCAGGTCGGACTACATATCTGAAGAATTGTCTCGACCCAAAACGTCATCCATTCCTTCTCTCCAGAGACACTGCCAGCATTTTGTGACTATTTTCGGTGTAAACCAGCATCTGCAGTCCCTTCCTAAACACTCAGTGTAATAGTCTGGCCTCGGTGTCCAGCATTGCCATTCCCTATTTAGTACCAGTTGTGTGCTATTTATTTTTCTGTAATGAACGGGAACCTTCGCTGCATTAACCAACTCACCTCTCTTAGTGCGATCCAGATAATAAAGGATGAGACGATCTTGACGATGTGGAGTTCCAGCAGTCTCCACACCAACACCTGGGCTTGCTGCATCAGCTCCAGGAACCTCACAAACAGTGTGGCCAGTCTGTCTATCACCATGCTCCAGGGACTAGGATCTGCAGCAGGGGAAAAGCGAGAAGATTCTTGGCATTTCCCAGAAAAATAACCTTTTGTTCCGCCTTTTGCTCCGCCAGACAGACCAGACTGTCGTTCCCTCGTCCAACCTGCATAGATAAATAATTATCCAACTGCTCACCTGTTCTATTTCAAGACTCACCCCAAAGCCACATACATTTTCCACTTGACGATGCGTCTCCAGAGAGCGGCGTGGCTAATTACTGAGCATGAGATTACATCACTGGGGGAAAGGACTATATGTTCCATGGCCTGGACAGTAACTGCACCCTCCAGGCCAACGTTGAGTTTTGCTTAAGCAAGCCCACAGTTGGGTGTACAGGTGTACAGGTGTCAGGGGAAATGTGAAGAAGGAGAATGGGGTTAAGAGGGAAAGATAGATCAGCCATGATTGAATGGCGGAGTAGACGTGATGGGCCGAATGGCCTAATTCTGCTCCTATCGCTTATGAATTTATGAGTCACAGGTGGGCTCTCAGAACACAAATCAAAGCCTCATGCCTTTCCTTGGTTGCTTTTTTCACAGTTTCTTTCAAATAGCTCTAGTTCAGAGGTGGTCAGATCACATCTCCAACTGAGCAGCCCCCCTGTCCCGGGCTGGATTTAGATGAAGAGAGGCCCTAGGCTATTCCACTTCTGAGGCCCCTCCCAATCCCCCACCCCCACGACAAGGGGAAGATGGAAGAGTCCACCAGATTGACACCGATGTGCAGCCGAGCGTGGCCAATGAAATAAGGGCTGGAAAGCTGCGCTTTTTATTTATTACCAGCGCTAGTGTCGAGTTATCGGCTAAAAACACTATTATTCTGAAATGAAGGGCAAGGAAAATTACTGAAGTGTTGTTTAGAGACTACAGTGCATTGTGACAGCATATGTAAGAAAGGCCTACGACAGTGTTAAAAATATTATACACCAGGCCCGAACGAAGCTTTTCAAAAAGGGAGGCGGCATGGCAGGATTACAAAAATGTTATGTGAAATAAGTGCACGCAGCGTATATCACAAGCGCAAAGCTCAAAGACCCTTGCGGCCGGGGTTTTAGATGCTCTCTGGTGAATTCTCAGCCTTATTTTGGAGCATTTCTGCACCACATTTATGATCAATATTTCAGAAATAATTTTGGTTCAGTCAAGAGTAATGAGTGGTTATGGTTAATGAGTGGTTAATATAGGAAGGATGTCAACAAAATAGAGAGGGTACAGAGGAGATTTACTAGAATGTTGCCTGGGTTTCAACAGCTAAGTTACAAAGATAGGTTGAATAAGTTAGGTTTTTATTCTCTGGAGCGCAGAAGGTTAAGGGGGGACTTGATAGAGGTCTTTAAAATGATGAGAGGGATCGACAGAGTTGATGTGGACAAGCTTTTCCCTTTGAGAATAGGGAAGATTCAAACAAGAGGACATGACTTTAGAATGAAGGGACAGAAGTTTAGGGGTAACATGAGGGGGAACTTCTTTACTCAGAGAGTGGTAGCGGTGTGGAATGAGCTTCCAGTGGAAGTGGTGGCGGCAGGTTCATTGGTATCATTTAAAAATAAATTGGATAGGCATATGGATGAGAAGGGTATGGAGGGTTATGGTATGAGTGCAGGCAGGTGGGACTAAGGGAAAAAAGTTGTTTGACACGGACTTGAAGGGCCGAGATGGCCTGTTTCCGTGCTGTAATTGTTATATGGTTGGAATGGGATGATTGGGGTCACGTTGTATACATTTTTTTTAATCAAGAATTGAAGCTGTCCTTGTTTTAATAATCAAGTTGAACTGTAAAATGTTATATAAAATGTTATAAAGGAGCATACAAACACTGCAAATAAAATACTGTATGTTTTGCAGTAAATAAAACCTTTTTTTAGAAAATGTTTTGTGTGTTGATTTTTTTCCTGTTACTGTTCGACCGTGTTAGTGTGTGCACATTAAAAATGATGCAAAATGAAAGTCGCAAACTATGGAATTCATATTTTTCAGTATTGTTATCAAGGAAAAGAAAGCAGTACCAATTGTTTGATATTATTCATATGGAGGAGAAAATATAATTGCTCTAAAACCTACCTTAATTTTGCAATCTCATTAAAGATAGTGCCCCTTTCCCTCTCTTCCTCCTCCTTCCCCCTCCCTCCATCTCTCTCCCCCCGCCCTTCTCTCTCTCTCCCTCCCACGCAGCGAGGCTCTGACTCCGCGCTGCAGACACCACTGCCCCTCCCGGCCCGGAGAAACGGGCACTCCCACAATGCAATATTCCACTACTTACCTGGAGTAGACACGAGGCATCGAGCTGATTGTGTGGAGTGCAAATGGAGATCTGAACCTGCCCGGGCCCACTGCGCACGCGCGGAGAGACAGCGTCATTTTGCGTTGTTACTGTGTCACCGGCTTCCCCCAACTGCGCAGGTACGGATGGTCGCAATTTTTTCCCCCCAAAACTTCCAGCGGGCCGGAACCAGAATATCAGGTAATTTCCGTCAAAGTGGAAACGCTGATAACGCTCCAATTTTTTTTTCCTCAGGTTTTTTTTTTACTCTGGGGAAAAAAAAACGCCTTGGCCGTAGGCCCCCTCGATTTTGAGGCCCTAGGCTTCAGCCTATGAAGCCTATAGGTAAATCCAACCCTGCCGAGGCCCCCCTAGATCTCGAGGCCCTAAGCGTAAGCCTATGAACCTTATACGTAAATCCAGCCCTGCCTCTGTCAGGAGGGGTAAAGCAGCTCTCAACACTGTAGTGACAGAGTCAATGAGAGCTATGTTACCACAGAACATTTGGGATTTGCAACTCAAAGCCGCTCTTCAATGTCCATCAAAATCAATTGTCTGTAGAAACTAGGAAGGGTCTCGACCCAAAATGTCACCTATCCATTTGCCCAGGGATGATGCCTGACCTGTTAAGTTACTCAAGCAATGTGTGACCTTTCAAGTTAATCGTTTCATTAATTGAGGTGCAAGAGGCTGCAGATGCTGCAATCTTGAGTAACAAATTGTCCCCAGTGTGTAGGATAATCATCATAGAATCATAGAAAATAGGTGCAGGAGTAGGCCATTCGGCCCTTCGAGCCTGCACCGCCATTCAATATGATCATGGCTGATCATCTTTCTTCATATGAAAGTCCTAACATCCCAGGAATCAGTCTGGTGAACCTTCTCTGTACCCCCTCTATGGCAAGAATGTCTTTCCTCAGATTAGGAGACCAAAACTGTACGCAAAATTCCAGGTGTGGCCTCACCAAGACTCTGTACAACTGCAGTAGAATCTCCCTGCTCTTGTACTCAAATCCTTTTGCTATGAATGCCAACATACCATTCGCTTTCTTCACAGCCTGCGGCACCTACTTTCAATGACTGGTGTACCATGACACCCAGGTCTCGTTGCATCTCCCCATTTCCTAATCGGCCACCATTCAGATAATAATTTACACTCCTGTTTTGCCGCCAAAGTGGATAACCTCACATTTATCCACATTATACTGCATCTGCCATGCATTTGCCCACTCACCCAACCTATCCAAGTCACCTTGCAGCCTCCTAGCATCCTCCTCACAGCTAACACTGCCCCCCAGCTACGTGTCATCCGTAAACTTGGAGATGTTGCATTCAATTCCCTCGTCCAAATCATTAATAAATATTGTAAATAGCTAGGGTCCCAGCACTGAGCCTTGCGGTACCCCACTAGTCACTGCCTGCCATTAGAAAAGGACCCGTTTACTCCTACTCTTTGCTCCCTGTCTGCCAGCCAGTTCTCTATCCACATCAATACTGAACCCCAATGCCGTGTGCTTTAAGTTTGAATGCTAATCTCTTACGTGGGACCTTGTCGAAAGCCTTCTGAAAGTCCAGATATAACACATCCACAGGTTCTCCCTTATCCACTCTACTAGTTACATCCACAAATATTCTATAAGATTCGTCAGACATGATTTATCTTTCATAACTCCATGCTGACTTTGTCCAATGATTTCACCGCTTTCCAAATGTGCTGCTATCCCATCTTTAATAACTGACTCTAGCATTTTCCCCACTACCGATGTTAGACTAATTGGTCTGTAATTCCCCATTTTATCTCTCCCTCCCTTTTTAAAAAGTGGTGTTACATTAGCTACCCTCCAATCCTCAGGAACTACTCCAGAATCTAAAGAGTTTTGAATAATTATCACTAATGCATCCACTAATTCTGGGGCTACTTCCTTAAGTACTCTGGGATGCAGCCTGGCCCTGGGGATTTATCGGCCTTTAATCCATTCAATTTACCCAACACCATAATGTTAGTGTATGGGGTGATCGCTGGTTGGTGCAGACTCGGTGGGTCAAAGTGCCAAAAATTTTCGTTTATCTATACTTCCCCCCTGCAGCTAATACCCCTGATCCAGGCATCATTCTAGTAAACCTGATCTGCACCCTTTCCACATCCAACTGCATGTAGCAGTCCAAATGCAGCCGAGCCAAAGTCCTATAAAGCTGCGTAATAACTTCCTTTCTCTTATACTCTATACTCCGACCTATGAAGGCAAGCCTTCTTTACCACTCTATTTACTTGCATGGTCACTTTCAGGGAGCTATGGACTTGGATCCCAAGATACTGCTGTATCTATCTATATTACTAAAAGCAAGATCTTAACCGCTTTTGACTCACTGCGATGTGATTTCCGAGAGAACGCCGCCACTTACGGCCGTCATTTATGGCCACCACGCTCAGAGCCCCCCTCCATCGGAAAAATCAGAGAGATATTAATGTTTTAAAACATTTTGCCATTCTCTCTGCTGCCCCCGCTGGTGGGAGGGGGGAGGGACTATAAAACACGGAAGTTGTGTGCCTCTCTCAGTCTCTGCAAGATGGAGGAAGCGAGAGGGTCACATCTCTCTGAGCTCTGAATAACACTGAACACATGTCTACTCAACTGTGAGTGCCCTTAATGTGGTTTGAAAATGAAAATATGGTTGGTTTGAAGTAAAAAGGCACTGCAAATGGTTGTTTGGGGGTTTTGGTTTGAAGTAAAAAGGCACCGCAAATGGTTGTTTGGGGGGTTGTGGGTTGAAGTAAAAAGGCACTGCAAAGGGGTTTTCGGTTGAAGTAAAAAGGCACTGCAAATGGTTGTTTGGGGGGGGGGGTGGTGTTGAAGTAAAAAGGCACTGCAAATGGTTGTTTGGGGGATTTTGGTTTGAAGTAAAAAGGCACTGCAAATGGTTATGGGGGGGGGGGGGGGAGTTTGGGTTGAAGTAAAAAGGCACTGCAGATGGTTGCTTGGGGCTTTTGGGTTGAAGTGAAAAGGCACTGCAGAAGGTTGCTTGGGGCTTTTGGGTTGAAGTGAAAAGGCACTGCAAATGGTTGCTTGGGGGTTTTGGGTTGAAGTGAAAAGGCACTGCAAATGGTTGTTTGTCTAAACTTGACAACTTCCTGTTTGCACTATATTGATTTTAGATAAAACGCTACCAATTACGGCTGTGATTTTTAGCCATCTTACTCAGTCCCCCTCCGCTCATCAGGTGCAGAGGATTCTTCCCATCAATTAAAAATAAAAGTGTTATTAGTGTTCAAAAAATGTTGAGGATTTCTCTCCTGTCAATCACGCCATGAAGGCCACACCTTTTCTGGTGGGAGGGGGAGAGATTATAAAACCCGGAAGTGTGGGTATGGCTCAGTCTCTGCATGATGGGGGAGAGAGAGGTCATGACTCTCTGAGCTGTAAATCAACTGAACACACTGAATGTCTACTGAACTGTGATTGTGGTGTTTTGTGTGGTTTTATGGTGGTTTCACCCTGCTTGAAATGGTATGAAACTGCATTTGAATGTGGTGCCTTTGCACCTAGCATGAAATGGTATGAAACTGCATTTGAATGTGGTGTCGTTGCACCCTGCATGAAATGGTGTGAAACAGCATTTGAATTTGGTGGCCTTGCATCCTCCTTGAAATGGTATGAAACTGCACTTGAATTTGATGGCCTTGCACCCTGCTTGAAGTGGTAGGAAACTGAACCTGAATTTGGTGGCCTTGCATCCTGCTTGAAGTGGTGTGAAACTGCACTTGAATTTTGTGGCCTTGTACCCTGCTCGAAGAGGTAATAAACTGCACTTGAATTTGGTGGCCTTGCACCCTGCTTGAAATGGTAGGAAAATTGATTGAATTTGGTGGCCTTGCACTCTGCTTGAAATGGAATTTCAAGGAATAGCCTTGAGTCAACTGCCAGCCCACCAGCCGTGAGTGAGCTGCCAGCACATCAGGCTTGACGGACTGAGCTGCCAACTCAAGAATCCATTTGGCCCACAATGTCCGTACTAGACCTCTGGAGACCAGTAGTCCCTGCAGCCAACACCACCCATACCAGCGCTCCAGAAAGCCCCCCCCACTGGCCACCAATATTGGGATTGGTGGAGAGCTGGAATATTGCGTCGGGGGACCAGCCCTCCCGTGTGAACATGGGACCCAACGGGTCCCACTTAGTCTGGTATCTTGATAGGTTTGAAGCCAGAGTCACGGTCTGGGGCACATGTGCATTTCCTGCTCCTTTTTGACGCTCAATGTTCAATGGAAAAAGTATTTCACAAACTGTGTAACATAAAAAATTGAAAATAAAATTTGTTTGCGTAACATTAGAAACAATATCTAAAGAGTCTGTCCCACATGGCGTATTTTGCGCGTCACGCGAATGGCACGCAAAGATATTGTACATCCCAAAATCCTGGGGCGCCGCGCACCATGCGCGCGTAATGCGCACCATGCTGTATCACGTGAGCTTTACAACGCGCGTGTCGTGACACGTAAATTATGTTGCGTAAATGACGCGAAAATAACGCCCAGGTGGGACAGGCCCTTCACAGACCAGAAAATCTGTAATTTGAACACCAAGGGTCTAAGAGTAGGGTATTATTGGTGCTTTTCCATAGACGCTGAGATGAACATTTACGTTTATATGAAGCACTCTTGAGATTATGCTTAGAAATTACCCAATTAAAATGTTCAAGTTGACTGCCCTCCTTTCTCATTGCTCTTGAACGCATCAGAATCTCTTGGTTTAAGGCAGCAGCAGACAGCAGTGAAGATGGAAATCCACGGAAGGTTAAATTCAAATTCCAAGTCACTCTGCCCAGTAACAGGGGGTCCAAGATTACCTTTCATATCCGGCTCGTCCTCCAGCTCCAAACTTGGCTTCTCGTCGTCAAAGTTGAGCTTCTCCAAAGTGGAACTCCTGCTTTGAATGTTTTCACGGTGCTTATCATTCAACCTGGCAAAACAAAGCAACTGGTGATGCAGTTGGATCCCAAATAAAAATGAAGAGAAGATGCTCACTTACATGGTCATGGAGCCTTACTTTATTCTGGTTATCATCTATTTCAGTATTGGTCAAACTGGATGACCTTAGCTTGGACCTTGCCAAATGCTGTGCCCTGCACCAACTCACCGCAGCTTCATTAACACCCTCCAGATTGTGACATCTACCAGCTAAAGGTACGCACAAAATGCTGGAGTGACTCAACGGGACAGGCAGGAATGGTGATGTTTCATGTCGAGATCCTGAAGAATGGTCTCCAACTGAAATGTCACCTATTTCTTCTCTCCAGAGATGCTGCCTGCCCCGCTGAGTTACTCCAGCATTTGGTGTCTATCCTCAGTGTAAACCAGCATCTGCAGTTCCTTTCTACACATCCACCAGCTAGCAGGGCAGAGGCAAGAGGCTGATCCACATACAGGCACTTCCACACAATTCTCCAAATCATGTAACATTATTGAAGAAATACAGATGTCACAGAATAATGGGAATACTATCCCCACATAGTAATTCTGAAGCTGACTACCCACTCCCTTCTCACGACCAATCAGTGATGGCAAATAATGCTGGCCATGTAAGGAACGCCCATGTTTCATGAAGTGTTGGAAGGAGCTGCAGATGCTGGTTTAAACCGAAGATAGACACAAAATGCTGGAGCAACTCAGTGGGACAGGCAGCATCTCTGGAGAGAAGGAATGGGTGACATTCCGGGTCGAGACCCTTCCTCAGACTGTGTCACTCATTCCTTCTCTCCAGAGATGCTGCCTGTCCCGCTGAGTTGCTCCAGCATTTTGTGTCTACCCATATATCATAACTGAATAACAACATTAACAGATTGCTTTATCTTCAGAACGAGTTTCTGCTGGATTATTTATGCATTGTCCATTTACTCTCTTAAACCTGGCTGCTCAGTCCGAGAGTTGACTGCTTCATAAATGGTCAAGCACGTCTCTCAGTTAACGGTTTAATGGGTTTACAAAGTAGTTTCTTTCTGCCATATGAACAATTATATATGCGTTGCATATATATTGGCGTTGAGAGTGATACCCATACCTCATAAATATGATAAAAGGTACACTGCCTGCCGATGTCGAATTATCAGTGGGAAACTATTAAGAATTAATGTTAATGGAAATCCAGTGGAACGTTCTTCTCTGGCCGAAGTCACATCTTCCAAAGATAAATATGGTGATGGTCGCATGTTATAAATTGTTGAATTGCAATCATCGCAGTTATAAAACGTTGCTATCTACAGAGCAGCCATCTTCAGCTGTATCATCAACATCCCTTACCTCCAAGACACGATCACAACACAAGAAATAGAAGCCGAGCAGACCTTTCAGCTCCTTGTGGCCCCTTCATTAGTTAGTCTCAGGTCTTTCACCTTTGCTGCACCAACCCCAACTCCCTTGATTCCCTCAAGATCCACGAATGGATTGATTGAGCAGTGACTGGTGTACAATGCAACAATTGCACCACAGAGAGCAGTTCTAGCCAGAGGTAATCCAACACCCTATCCTTGATAATCTAGGCAGAGAAATTGCCTATTAACAAAACAATTTGTTTTTTGCATTCGCCAACGATGTTATTGGACCTTCCACAGGCAGTGAGTGACTCGACTTCTGGCTCCACGGAGCCTTTCCACCATCAGGAGAGCGATGGAAGACTTTCCAATTGACAGGAGGTGCAGAACTTCAAAAATATTCAGGAAGTCTGAAACAATCTTGGACAAATGGAAAAGGGTGCTTCATGATCAGTGTCAACTAGGTGGACTGAAGGACCTGGTTCTGTTCTCTATACCTCTTTTGACGAAATAGTTGTTTAATTGGTATCTCATCAACCTTCCTCGGAAGCATTCACTCTTCCCATCACCAGCGTGACATGATGAAGGAATGATTATTTACAAAATGCGTTTCAGTGACTCATCACGGCTTCCGAGACAGTATTTCCCTATTCTACAATCTCTATCATCTTCATCACAAGGACAGCAGCAGTTCATGGCAGTGGCTCATCGCCAGCTTCTCGTCTGAAGAGAACAATGCAGGTCGGACAATAAGGGGGTTTCTGAAAAATGTTCCTTCTTTTGTTATAGGACTGACCAGTTTTCCAATGTAGTGACATTTAAGACTGCACATTTCTTTACGTGATACAGGGTTATGCATGCATCTATGGGCGTTTGTCAATGTTTGACAGTACAGTATCATCCACCTTAGGGAGAACAGGTGGGATCTTGGTTTTATATTTCATAAGTTCATGCGATGAGAGCAGAATTAGGCCATTTCAACTATCAAGTCCACTCCGCCATTCAATCATGGCTGATCTAACTTTCCCTCTAAACCCCATTCTCATGCCTTCTCCCCATAACCCTGACATCCGAAAAGATCAAATTTCATCCCAAAGTGGCCCGTACCTCTGTGCTGCTGGGAAGGCAAGGTTCTGTGTTGAAGCCTCTTGACTGAGACCTGTACACAGCATCTTCTGATGCCGACACAAATGTACAAACTACAATCATCGGCCAAGACCCAAAGGATCAAAGGCCTCTCCCAAAATGGAAAAAGTTGATTCAAGAATATCACAGAATAAGAGGATTTAATAGGTGTTAATGATAAATAATAACTGAGTAGGGAAGAAAGAGTTATTGGGGCTCACCTTTTGGTCAGCCTCATAGCTTCAGCTTTAATACTGCAAAATAAAAATAGATTCATGAACATTTACACTCATAGCACGGTGTTTGTTGCTTCCTGTATCAATGTGACTGTGAAGCAGAAGATTGTGGTCGTGAGGTAATCAACAGTTCAAGACTTTCTCAGGGTTTTCTAACTAGTTGAAGGCATTGTCTTTGGATTTACAGCATGAAAACAGGCCCTTCGACTCACCTAGTCCATGCCAACCACCGATCACCCCGTACAATGGCACTATCCTACACACTGGGGACTATAAGTTACCAAAAGCCATTTAACCTACAAACCTGGTTGTCATTGGAGTGTGGTAATAAACAGAGCACTCGGAGAAAACCCATTTGGTCACAGTGGGAGAGTACAAACGCTGTCCAGACAGCACCCGTAGTCAGGATTGAACCTAGGTTCAATGGTGTACAATTTTGGTCGCCTAATTATAGGAAGGATGTCGACAAAATAGAGAGTGTACAGAGGAGATTTACTAGAATGTTGCTTGGGTTCCAGCAACTAAGTTACAGAGAAAGGTTGAACAAGTTGGGTCTTTATTCTTTGGAACGCAGAAGGTTAAGGGGGGACTTGATTGAGGTCTTTAAAATGATGAAAGGGATAGACAGAGTTGATGTGGATAAGCTTTTCCCATTGAGGGTAGGAAAGATTCAAACAAGAGGGCATGACATGAGAATTAAGGGACAGAAGTTTAGGGGTAACATGAGGGGGAACTTTTTTACTCAGAGAGTGGTGGCTGTGTGGAATGATCTTCCTGCAGAAGTGGTGGAGGCAGGATCGATTTTAACATTTAAAAGTAAAGTGGATAGGTATATGGACGGGAAGGGAATGGAGGGGTATGGTCTGAGTGCAGGTAGATGGGACTAGGGGAAAATAAATGGCCGGCACGGACTGGAAGGGCCGAGAAGGCCTGTTTCCGTGCTGTAATTGTTATATGGTTATATAGGTTCCTGGCGCTGTAAGGCAGCAACTCTACCGCTGCGCCACTGTGCCACCCTTGTCCTCGAGGTCAAATTTTAAATGAGGACCAAATCCCCAGGAGAGACAACGACTTTTCCCACACAGTGTCTTTCACAGCCTCGGAGATTTTCTCACCCGCTGAGTTTCTCCGGCATTTTACGTCTACCGGAGATTTTCTGGCGTTTTGGGGCTAAAGAGTAGGCATTCTTGCAATGAAGCTAAGGGTAGACAGCAGCACATAGAGATGGCAATGTGGCAATAACCAGATATAAAGAGGAAGCTTACTAACCAGCCAGAATGCTGGTACCACCCTTGCTTTTGCCAAGTAGCAGCAGGATGGTGAAAGTAGCATACGCCCACGGGATCGACAGAGCGGGTCAAACTGGATCCAAAACTGGATCCAAAATTCCAAATTCAAACTTCACCCACACACACAGGTGAAGGACCAAAGAGATGTACCTGCAGATGATGTTAACTTGCCTCGCGTTTACCTGCCTTAAAACAGTGATGTGGAGGAAGTGGTTATGGAAGTAATGAAGCTGGAGGTCGTAGGCCAGGAGGAAGCCTGAGTTTATTCAATTATTTACTTATCTCCTGTTGATACTGTCTCCATTATTTTTTATCCCACCCACTTGAATGTCTTCCTGCACCAGTGTATCATGGTCAGATTGAATGATGCCCCTTTCTCCAGATCGTGTATTTGTAGAAAGTACCTGAAAAATGTATGCCCGAGGTTTCCGCATCACCACCTGCGTTCCCATGTCAGACCAACCCTTATGGCCCATACCCCTCCATATGCCTGTCCAAATGTCTTTTAAATGTTATTATTGGAGTCGGAGTAATGGAAGTCGGCTTTGAGCTGACTTCGTTCCAAAAGGGTTTCCTTAATTATGGCTTAATAACGGCAACAAAACTTATACTTAAATTCTGGAAAAATGCACCCACACCGACGCTAAAAATGTGGGTTTCAAATATGTCCGAAATGTTACAGCTTGAAGACATGAGATTTGTCCTAGCAGGAAAATCATGAGATTTGTCCTAGCAGGAAAATCAGACCAATTGTTACAGATTTGGTCTCCATTTATCAACTTATCACAAGCAGTGCAACATAACTCTGGTAATAAACTGTTTCCGGACCGGGTGAGGGGTGTGGAAAGATATCAAGCAGGTACATCCATGTTATTTTATTCTCTTTATATATATATATATATTTCTTTTTCTCACGCTGTATATATCTTTATGGGCTCTCTTTCCACTTTCCCACATACTATTAATATCACTATCTTATCTAACTTTCTCTATTTTTCTTTTTCTTGCTTCTGTTACTTTTCTATTATTAAATTTTAAAACAAGAAATGGTACATGAAATGTATTGTATTATTTTCGGTTTATACTATTGTACATTGCCTCTAATAATTTTTAATTTTTTTAAAATGTTATTATTGTACCTGCATCAACTATTTCCTCTGGCAGTTCATTCCGTACATCCACCACCGTCTGTGTGGAGGAAGCTACCCCTCAGGTTCCTAGTGCCCGACTTAACTCGGGAGGTCTTTTCACTGAAGCTTTCCAGACATTATATCCTCAGGCAGCAGCCTCAAGGGGCGAAGATTGAGATGGATAGGATTGCTATGCTGGGGGCTGGCATGGACTAGATGGGCCAAGTGGGGCCATCCCCTCTGCCACAGTGAGTAGACAGGCAAGCAAGCAAGCTGTGCTTCTTTCCTCCCACACACTGCCCTGGCAATTGTTGCAGGGCCAACTGGAGAAATACTTTAGTAAAGGTCAGAGAACATGTCTAACCCCACAGTGGTAAAAACATAGTTGCCAGGCCATCAAACACAATTTGTTTTTCCAATAGTAAAACAACTTCAAAACACACACACGCACACACACACATACATGCACGCACGTGAAGGTGCAATGAGATGTACCTGCAGATGATGTTATCTTGCCTGAGGTTGATGTGCCTTAAATCAGTGAGGCGGAGGAAATGGCCATGGAAGTAATGAAGCTGGAGGATGCAGGCCAGGAGAAAGACTGAGGGCAGCAGGATATTGGCAAACAGTTCGGCAGTATTATACTGCTCCAAGCCCAGGTCCTTCAAGCTGAAAAAGGGAAGAACAGGATGCAACATTTCAAACTCTAAAGGCTAAGCTGAAGGCACTTCAGAAATGCAAGTTCTCCCAGTCAACATCCCGGGTTTCTAGGGCCAGCCTGTAGAAGGGGGTTGATTTTGTCACCAACTCCTGGTGGGGATCCTGGGCGAATAGACCTCCCGCTCGTTACAAGGTAACCAGCCCTACAAGGTTATAACTTAGGGGTCCCCTGGCAAGACGATCGACACCCACCCCACCTCCATCCAAAGCACTCTTGAGGCTGCAACTGGAGGGATGCACACACGGTGGCTCCCAAGGCATAGTCAACGCTCTGAAGTGACAACGTACATACAAGCTAGTCTCTAAAGAGGTTCAAACCAGATTATAGCCTATCACTACATCCCAGTGTATAACTAGTACAATAAAACATATAATACTTAACAATAATACGGCAAAATATTGCACTCGCTAATTATCATGACATTCCTTTACCAAGCAAGTAAAGAAAAAGACGGTAATCATGTATTTTTACAGACCTGGAGCCAACTCGCCCCGACTCTCCCATAGCTCTGCGGTCACACTCACACACTCTCTCACTCACACACTCTCACACCTGCAATGGACGACAACTCTACTTCATTCGACACCAGATCCACACCCTCAACAAACGCTTCCTCGCCTATCTGGACTCTAGCAAGGATCACAAGTTTGCCCGCCTCTAGACCGGTCCCTCTACCGACACTCCTCGACTCGACTGCCCGCCCGCCCGGAGCTCCACCGCTGGACCGCGGCGCCGCCTGCCCGACCACCAGGGGGCCGAGATGGCCAACACGAGGAGCAGCAACAACATCCACCGCGTCTCCGACCCGCACCTCCTTCCCGGCCGAACCCAGGCCCAGACTATCGAAACTGCCGCAGCTGCCGACTCTCACCACCTCCCTGGGGCCACCAATGCTGCTGCTGCCGACACGCATCTCTACTCCAGCCCCACACGGGCCTCCACCAGGGATTCCGCCAACACTCACCTCTCCACTGGCCACCAGAGGGCCAGAGCCTTCGCCTCACCAGAGTTCCAGCCTCAGCATCAGGCCCACACCTCCACGATGCGGACAGCACATGGCCTGACTCTGCTGGTCCTATTGTTCCCCCCCCCCCCCCCCCACAGGGAACTTCAGTAGTGATGGTTCTTCCCCTTCCCACACTTTCAACCAGGTTACCCCGACCACAAACCCGCTGGTTAAAAGAGGTGTCGGAGCAGGGCTCCGGTGAGCTGCGGCAGCTGGTAATAATGTAGACAGCAGGAGTCTGGATGAGGTAACTGATTAGAAAGGTAGTATGTTGTGACAAAAAAAATACAAGAAATTTTAAATTTAAGAGTGGAAAGTGAGAGAGGGATCTGATTGGGGACTGCACAATGCTGAGTGGAACCACTTCAACATAAACCACATCTACAAGGAATGGGAAGATAGGCACAAGCTGGGAGATCAGTCCTCTACCTGTCCTGGGACATTCCCATTATCCGCTGAAAGAGCCAGGAGACCGTCTTGAACTGGTACATGTAGATAGCGATGAGCACCACCATTGAGTAAGAGACAACAGTGATCCAGAAGTACCTCAGGATCCGGCGCCACCAGTCGTAATGTATCTGCGTGTGTAAGAGGGAATAAAGTAGAGCGGGTGAGTTTGTTCCTCAATAACCCTTCTTACCCCCCTCTATCACCCCCATCCCCAAAGCCCTATCTATGTTACTGATTACATCCTCTTGATCCTGTCCACTGCTCCCTCAGCACCTCTTTCCCACTGTGGCTGGCATTAGTGCTTGTGGACTATCCCCTCAGTAGGCATTCACACTCAATCAGTAAACCCTCCTCAAGCATCCTGTGTGACCAACTGATTTCTACTGACTCAAAAGTTACAGTTAAAAGATTGGATTAATCACAAGATCCCATTAGGTACATTAACTGGGCTGGTGTGGGAAGAAACTGCAGATGCTGGTTAATACTGAAGATAGACACAAAATGCTGGAGTAATTTAGGGGTCAGGCAGCATCTCTGAAGAAGGGGAATAGGTGACGTTTCAGGTCAGAGCCAGATTGATCTACATATCTAATCCTTGCAGATAAACTAATTGGTTTGTATCCAATAGCAACAGTTAAATCCAGAGAACGAACCCCTGGTCTCAGAGTTTGCAGTAAATACTCGAGGAATAGACTGTGATTGTTCCCATTGACTGCGAAGAGTTCCCAAGTGTGATCTGACTGACACAGTATTTGGAGTAAGTTAGCATCCTCTCTTTGTGTGCCAGATAGAAATATTCAGTATGTGTAGGGCGGAACTGCAGATGTTGGTTTACACCCAAGATAGACACAAGAAGCTGGAGTAACTCAGCGGGACAGGCAGCCTCTCAGGAGAGAAAGAATGGGTGATGTTTCGGGTCAAGGCACTTCTTCAGGGTACCCGGACTTGGCGCCGACGAGAAGCCGACGCAAAGAAGTAAAAGCCCAAGAACCGAATGGAAACGAAGCCGAAACGCTAATAAACCGAAAGATTACGAAGACGAAACACCTACTAAACGAAAGGACGGGACGCCTAAAAGCCAACTAACCGAAAAGCTGCGTCGTCTAAAAGCGAACTTACTGAATGGCCGCTCTGTCGAAACGCCACCTACCCGAAAGGTGGCGTCGCCTACACGCCAAAGGACCGACTGCCGCTCAACAGAAAAATATAGTAACAGGCATGACGTTGCCGGGGGGCGGGACTTGTCAGCGATTTGTCCAGACCCCGCGTCCATCACATCACCGTGAAGGCATGAACATTGTCCTAAACCTCCACTCCACCCGACCCGCAGCCCGCGGAGGGTGTCCGTGGGAGAGTGGGGGCTGTCCCGAGGGATGCGCACCTTCGGCCGCTTTCAACTTGGTGCTTGGGTTCAGATTGCCCAGTCACCTATGGCTTGTGTGGGAAAATGAACCCCACGCTCTCGTCTCCCCCTTCTCTCTCCCCCTCTCTCTTCCCGTCATCTCTCTCCCCCCCCCCCCCTCTCTCACCCTCCCTTTTTTCTATCCCCCTTCTCTCTCTCCCCCTCTCCTCCATCTCCACCCACGGGAGCGTCCCACAGTCACTGACCGCGATGCACCGCCATCGGATTCCAACCCCCACACCAGGGTGACCCCCCCCCCCCCCCCCCCCCGGACCCTGACACCCACACCGGGTGGTCAATTAACTAATGGTGGCATTATTTCCCTGTCCGGTGATTCCATCCATCCCTCCCTCCCTCATAAAGAGGGATTTGAATTTGAGCGCACTTGTTTGAATAGATGCAAGCGGCGTGTAAGGCACCTGTTCAAGGAGCGCAGTACATGAAGCCGGGTTCCTTTTCCCACACAAGCCATAGGTGACTGGCTAATCTGAACCCAAGCACCAAGTTGAAAGCGGCTGATGGTGCGCATCCCTCGGGACAACCCCCACTCTCCCATGGGTGGGTCGGGTGGGGCGGAGGTTTGGGACAATGTTCATGCCTTCACAGTGATGTGATTGATGCGGGGGTCTGGACCAATCGCTGACAAGTCCCACCCCCCGGCAATGTCATGTCCATTATTGGACTTTTCTCTTTGATCGGCAGTCGGTCCTTTCGCCTGTAGGCGACGCCGCATTTCGGGTTGTCCATTCGGTAAGTTTGCTTTTAGGCGACGCAGCTTTTCGGTTTGTTTGCTTTTAGGCGTCCCATCATTTCGCTTAGTAGGCGTTTCGTCTTCGGACTCTTTTGGTTTATTGGCGTTTCGGCCTCGTTTCCATTTGGTTCTTTGGCTTTGAATTCTTTGCATTGGTTTTTCGTCCGTCGGCGCCCGTCCACACAAGCTTCTTCAGACCCTTCTTCAGACTATATATTGAGGATGTACCTACCTGATACAGAGCCAAGCAGAAAAGAAACAGCTTGATGTAGAGAATCTTGTAGACCACGACTCTACCATTGAAGCTAACGATGAAGAACATGGCTGTGCAGAAATAGATCCAGTATTTTATCAAAAATCCCTTAACAACACAGCCAATCATTGTCATCAGTGTCCCATCCTCCTGTGCACCTGCTACAGACACAAGCAGAAAGACAAACAAAAGAAAGCATCTTCACTACCAACAGTTTCGCTTCATGTTAAAACTGAAATCCTCACACACATTGCAGGTAGAAACCTGGCAATCTCTCCCACAAGACTACAACAGCTGGCTTTCCTTTCCTGTTCCTCAGTAGGAGCATGTGGAGCTCTTTCTCCTAACTAAGTCAAGCCTGGCCACTCTCTCTTCTCCCCTCTACCATCAGGCAAGAGGTACAGAAGTGTGAAAACTCACACCTCCAAATTCAGTGACATAGAAACATAGAAAATAGGTGCAGGAGGAGGCGATTTGGCCCTTCGAGCCAGCACAGACATTCATTGCGATCATGGCTGATTGTCCCTTATCAATAACCCGTGCCTGCCTTCTCCCCATATCCCTTGACTCCACTAGCCCCTAGAGCTCTATCTAACTCTCTCTTAAATCCATCCAGTGATTTGGCCTCCACTGCCCTCTGTGGCAGGGAATTCCATAAATTCACAACTCTCTGGGTTAAAAAGTTTTTTCTCACCTCAGTCTTAAATTACCTCCCCTTTATTCTAAGACTGCGGCCCCTGGTTCTGGACTCGCCCAACATTGGGAACATTTTTCCTGCATCTAGCTTGTCCAGTCCTTTTATAAATTGTATATATTTCTATAAGATTTTCCCCACATCCTTCTAAACTCCAGTGAGTACAAGCCTAGCCTTTTCAATCTTTCCTCATATGACAGTCCTGCCATCCCAGAGATGAATCTTGTGAACCTACGCTGCACTGCCTCAATCACAAGGATGTCCTTCCTCAAATTTGCTGATTTGGGACGGTTGCTTCCCAGCTGTTATCAGGCAAGTGAACCATCCTACCTCAAGCCTTTCTTGAGGTGCTCTGAGGGAACGCTGTATGTATGTATGTATTTATTGTTGATTCATGTACCACTGTTTGTAGCACGTTAGTACCTGCACTAATATAAAGCGCTTTGTTCAACAAGAGTTGTGTTTAAATGTGCTATAGAAATAAAATTGACTTGCCTGACCAACAACTAGAGAGCAGTCCCGAGCTACTTTCTACCTCATTGGAGACCCTTGGACTATCTTTGATCGGACTTTAACTTGTACTAGACATTATTCCCATTATCATGTATCTGCACACTGTGGATTGCTCGATTGTAATCGTGTATTGTCTTTTCGCTGACTGGTTAGCACGCAGCAAAAGCTTTTCACTGCACCTCGTGACAATAAAACTAAACTCAACTCAGCTAAAAGAGAAGTCAAGAAGTCGAGTCAAGAGAGTTTATTGTCTTGTGTCCCAGATAGGACAATGGAATTCTTGCTTGCCGCAGCACAACAGAATAGTGTAAGGTATTGTAAAGCAAGAATAATTTTGAATAAGGAAGAACCATTCCACTGGCAAGTGTAAAACCCGTGTTTAACATCATCGGTGAAAGGGGATGGGAGCAATTTTGCTTACACTGTTGAGTTGTTGCTCAGAGAATGCACACCTTGTATGGTTGATGAAAACAGATTCAATAGATCATTCAAAGAGATCTGCAGAAACATTTCAAAAGGACAGGGAAATACAGGGCAAAGGTGAAAAATGGGGAAAGGGTTGTTATTCCCTGACTTTTTCCAAAGAGTTAGAGCAAACATATTGGGACCTCCTTCTCCGCAGGTGAACCTTGTGATACTAATTATGCTGTAATGCATAAACCGGTCTCCCCATCTCCACCTCGCCCCTCCCCCTACTGACTCCATCTCTACGTCCCGCTACCTTGGAAAGCAGTCAACACAATCGAACCCCAATCGTTCCCTTTTCTCCCTCCTCCTGTTGGGCTGAACATACAAAAGCTTAAAAGCACCTAAATTTAAGGGCCACTTCTTTGCTGCTGTTACCGGCCTCTATCATATGCCAATGAATTCCTGATCTTCCGGTCTACCTCGTTATGACTCTCAAACACCTCTTTTCATTTTTGCATGTCCTGATGTACTCGCGCATGGTCTGATGCCTGGATTGTGTGCAACACATCTCTCATTTGTTCCTAAGCAAAGGGAAGCTTGCTGCTCAAAAACTGGCTAACAGGGAGAGGCTCAATGGGAAAGGTGGAATTATTGGTAGTATTTTGCAGGTACTAGCATGGTTATGGTATGTATAGGAACCAGGCACGTGCCGTGAGTAATTACTCAGGGTAGGCAGTCAGCCGGCTTTAAAAAAAAATTTAAACCGCGCATGCGCAGATTGTTCTCTTCGTAAAAAATAAAAAATAAGTAACAATTCAATTTTAACAAGGCTTCTCAATCTCCTTCATTTTTTAATTACTGAATGGGTGGGGGACAGAGGATAAAGGCAGGTGGAGAGATGGTGGGAAAAACGGGAGCACACCGGGGCGTTGAATCAGTTGTCATCTTATTGAATGACAATACTAATTCAGGGGTCCATTTGGAGGGAAAGTTCCTTTCACAGCGTGTGGAGAGTCTGTGCCAGGGGTTAAAGATGCGGAGAGTCAAAGTCAAAGTATCCTTTATTGTCATTCAGACCTTTCGGTCTGAAAAAACTTTAATTGCGTTCAGGAGTGGGCAGGGGTGGCAGGAGTGGCATTGAGGGCAGGAGTGTTGAGAAGGAGGGGGTCGGAGATCATATCAGTAACTCACTCACCGCTGCCGCAGCGCTCCGGGCACGGACAGCAGAACTGGCCGCCACTTCCGGGGATAGAAGCAGCTCGGGTGCGAGCGGCTGCCGGAACCCGACAGCAGAACCGGCCGCCACTTCAGCGCCTTTTGCCGGCCCGCTCACCTCTGGCAGTGCTCTTCGTCTGAACATCACTCACCTGCCATTCGCCAGCTTCGCTCATGTCAACCGCATCCCGCAAATCCTTAAATTCCCACAGCCAAGTAACATCAACTGGTCCCGTGAGCGCGCTGTCGGAATTTAAAGATTTGCGGGAAGCCGGCCGGCGAGAGATGTTCAGACGGAGAGCACTGCCAGAGGTGAGTGGGGACCAGCAGAAGGAGCTGAAGTGGCTGTTGGGTCTCGGCGGCTGCTCAAAGTCAGTCACCCGAGCTGCCTTCTTCGTAAGTAGCGGCCAGTTCTGCTGTCCGTGCCCAGAGTGCTGCGGCAGCCACCCGAGCTAATTCACTCCCCGGCCACAATAAAACCATATCGCAATTACAGCACGGAAACAGGCCATCTTGGCCCTTTTAGTCCGTGCCAAACACTTACTCTCACCTAGTCCCATCTACCTGCGCTCAGACCGGAGCGTAGGCAAGTGGGTTACTGTCACCAATCCCCTCCTTCACAACGCCAGACTCCCCAAACACTTTGAAAGGAGCTCTCCCCCCACCCCGGGAAATACAGTATTTAAAAACATAAAGCACCAAGAAATTCACTTACCACTTTATTGGTACATTAAGTCCATTCTACACTCTTTGTTTCCTGAGATAGTAATAAAATAATGGCAATCCATATTTGAAAATCCCGCCAAGAAATTCGCGCTGCGCATGCGGAGTGCTGCAAAGGCAGATTTTCTGCTGCTTTCAGCTCCCCTTGAAACTGACGGCTCCAGCAGCGCTGACAGCACGTGGGCTGCACGGAGCCTCGCGTGTTACAAGTGCTGCGGATGAAAGGCATGGAGAATTATGCCTACCTAGGAGATCGATCTCTTAGATAGGCATAATTCTCACATGCCTTTACTATTTAATAATTGCCATTTCATAATTTTAGTCAGGGTTGGCAGTGCCTACCTTGCCTACCCTGACGGCACGTGCCTGATAGGTACACATGACAATCATAAAACAATCATAAAACAATATTAAAATCAAAGACAAGAACTGGAACATGAGGGTAACTCTGTGAAAGGGATAACACCAATTGTATTGTATGTGTTTATTGTACATACCCCACAAGGATAAATGCCATCCGTTTAATATTGGAAAGAGGTTCCCGCAGTATTGAAAGGAGTCCTCACACTGGTCAGGCATCTGGCTACATTGTTGAAGGAAGGAGTATTCTTACCTGTTCCCTGAACGCGGACCTCACTGAGCGACCCCTGAGACAGTTTACTCCTTTCCTTTCTCTCGATGAAGTGCTGCCGCAGCAGGAGCCAAAAGGTGAAGGTGTAGAAGATCTGTAACACAGAATGCGTAGTAACCCACACTACTGTAACGTCTGTAACTACAACACACAGGCACGTCTAGGGCAATCACAACCTAGCACCTTCTCACTTCATCCCATATGCTCCCTGATGTACAGCCTTTTATTTTACACAGCTCGTTGCTTGTCCCCTGCTTGCTGTCACTCAGTGCCTCTCTCCTTCAGGCAGGTGGTTCACACTGGTGCTGGGGGAACTTAGATTCAGGTATATTATTGTCATATGTACCGAGGTGTGATGAACAGCTTTGCTTTGCATGCTATCCAAACATATTAGATATATCATACATACATAAGTACAATCAAGTTTTTTTTTGTAATTAATGTATCTGGACATCCTCAATCCATCATCAGCTTTACCAGGTTAGCTGTTTTAACGCTCCTTCTTTGCACCTTTTCATTCTGAAATTAAATTAAATCCCATTTACAGAACCTATTGAGTGGAAGGTTCGTCAATCTGGATTCACACACTGCGGTGAAACTACCTCGCTGCTGAAGAGATTCCAGCACAGTCTGACAGGCGGAAGGAATATTCCACGATGGGCCATTGATTTAGAAACATAGAAAGTAGGTGCAGGAGAAGGCCATTCGAGCCAGCACTCCCATTTAATATGATCATAGCTGATCATCCAAAATCAGTACCCCATTTCCTGCTTTCTCCCCGTATCCCTTGATTCCGTTTGTCTCAGGGAATCTGCAATAACTACTTTACCCTGTCACAGGAGGTCCATTTCACCGTTTAACTGCGGTAACCACTGACAAAGGCAGGCAGAGGAGAGGCACCATATTTGGTGCGAACATTAATAGGCCGACTACCCATGGCCAAATTAGCTATTAGTTGTCACAAAGCTATTAGCTATGGCTATCCACCCCCATATATCTAGATTACATAGAAGGAAGCCATTCAGCCCATCGTGTAACTGCTGGCTCTCAGAGCTATCTCATTCTATTCTCCAACCCCTCCCTCCACAGACTCTCTCTGGCTCCAATCCATTGAGCAACATATTCTTCACATTCCCCCATCCCACTTTTCCAAAGCTTCCCAATAAAGTTGATGGAACCCCCTTTCACCTCCCCACTTTGTTACGGGTGCCAGGGGTTGTGGGGCGAATGCATTAGAATGGGGTTAAGAGGGAAAGATACCTCAGCCATGATTGAATGGCAGATTAGACTTGATGGGCTGAATGGCCTATTTCTCCTTCTAACACATATGAACCTCTGACTGGCATTATCCAACCCTGGTTAGGCTCACTATTGCAAAGACGTTGACTTTAGCACCATTCCAGTGTGTGCCAGTCCGCACTAACCTTGGCAGCCAGGTGCACACATGGTGTGTTTGACTTCCTCAGGTCAAAGTCGATGAGGACGGCATCAGACACTCCAGGGAAGAGCTCATCTTCAGTGAGCTGCAAGCCCACAAAGAACTGCTGGCTCACCAGCAAATTGCCATAGACCACCAGGACAGGGGAGCTCAGCTTTGTCCATCGCTGCCGATCTCGGATCATCCAGATCACACATGACCAGATCAGCAGGGCAAATGTCAACCAGCTATTGTAAGTGATGCTCCAGATCTGCGGGTGAGGAGAATGATCAATAAGCAGCGCAGTCTTCTCTCTATCAAACACCCTCCAACAATGCACCAAAGGATCCGTATTAGCACAGCAAATAAAGTTATTCCACAAATCCATATTCAATTATGAAGTTTAGAGCGCTGGGATTGTTCACATCGGAAAAATATGTTTGATAATAGCTAATTGATTAAGAAAGTATGCAGCAAAATTGATCCAACAGTCAGGGCATTCATTGTGAAGGAGTGTTGGTGGACATTAAGAAAGGATATGCAATAAAAGCATATTTTATTGCATATTGCAAAAGAGCATTTTATAACCAAGAATTAAAAGCTGCAAATTAAATTCAGCAATCGGTATTGAAACTAATGGTATAAAATGGATCGATTCCCGAATACGATGAGGCTGTAAAGATTGTGGAACATGGTGGTATCAAGTTAAGAGAGGCGAGGTGGAGTAATGATGTACGAGAAGGTGGCAAGGGTTGGGACTTCTCGATGATTGCAAGAATGTGGGATGATAGATGGGGTGGCTGGTGGCAGATGGAGTTTGGCAGGAAGGGGTACGGGCAGATTAGCAGCACGGTAGAGTTGCTGCCTTACAGTGCCGGAGACCCGGGTTCGATCCTAACTACGGGTGTTGTCGGTACAGAGTTTGTACATTCTCCCCATGACCTGCGTGGGTTTTCTCCGAGATCTTCGGTTTCCTCCCACATTCCAAAGTAACACAGGTTTGTAGGTTAATTGGCTTGCTAAATGTAAAAACTGTCCCTACTGGGTGTAGGATAGTGTTAGTGTGCGGGAATTGCTGGTCGGTGCGGACCCAATGGGCCGAAGGGCCTGTTTCTACGCTGTATCTTTAAACTAAACTGATCAGGTCAAAGAAGGGATCCTATTAAACAACCCTTATGTCCTTTCAACTCAGTTTTATTCCATAAAATTGGGACCATTAACGCAGAATACTGAAATACCATTCAGCTTTCAAAAAATATCCAGAAATGTTTAAGTGCTAAATAACTAATGCTATTTGCTTTTAGGACGTGTGCCAAAATATTATTTTAGACAATAGACACAGGAGTAGGCCATTCGGCCCCTCAAGCCAGCACGCCATTCAACATGATCATGGCTGATCATCCCCAATCAGTGCCCTGTTCCTGCCTTCTCCCCATATCCCCTGACTCCGCTATCTTTAAGAGCACTGTCTAGCTCTCTCTTGAAAGTATCCAGAGAATCGGCCTCCACCGCCCTATGAGGCAGAGAATTCCACAGACTCACAACTCTCTGTGAGAAAAAGTGTTTCTGTTCTAAATGGCTTACCCCTTATCCTTAAACTGAGGCTCCTGGTTCTGGACTCCCCCAACATCAGGAATATGTTTCCTGCCTCTAGCTTGTCCAAACCCTTAATAATCTTATATGTTTCAATAAGATCCCCTCTCATCCTTCTAAACTCCAGAGTATACAAGCCCAGCTGCTCCATTCTCTCAGCATATGACAGTCCCGCTATCCCTGGAATTTAAACCTTGTAAACCTACGCTGTACTCTCTCAATAGCAAGAATGTCCTTCCTCAAATTAAGGGACCAAAACCACACACAATACTCCAGGTGTGGTCTCACTAGGGCCCTGTACAACTGCAGAAGGACCTCTTTGCTTCGATACTCAACTCCTCTTGTTATAAAGGCCAACATGCCATTCACTTTCTTCACTGCCTGCTGTACCTGCATGCTTACTTTCATTGACTGATGAACAAGCACCCCCAGATCCCGTTGTACTTCCCCTTTTCCCAACGACACTATTTAGATAGTAATCTGCCTTCCTGTTTTTGCTACCAAAGTGGATAACCTCACATTTATCCGTATTAAACTTCATCTGCCATGCATCTGCCCACTCATCCAACCTGTCCATGTCACCCTGCATTCTCATAGCATCCTCCTCACAGTTCACACTGCCACCCAGATTTGTGTCATCTGCAAATTTGTTAATGTTACTTTGAATCCCTTCATCTAAATCATTGATGTGTATTGTAAATAGCTGCGGTCCCAGCACTGAGCCTTGCAGTACCCCACTAGTCACTGCCTGCCATTCCAAAAGAGACCCGTTAGTCCCTACACTTTGTTTCCTGTCTGCCAACCAATTTTCTATCCATATCAGCACTTTACCCCCAATACCATGTGCCATAGTTTTGCCCACTAATCTCCTATACGGGACCTTATCAAATGCTTTCTGAAAGTCCAGGTACACTACATCCACTGGCTCTCCCTTGTCCATTTTCCTAGTTACATCCTCAAAAAATTCCAGAAGATTAGTCAAGCATGATTTCCCCTTTGTAAATCCATGCTGACTCGGACCGATCCTGTTACTGCTATCCACATGTGCCGCTATTTCATCCTTTATAATTGACTCCAGCATCTTCCCCACCACCGATGTCAGGCTAACTGGTCCATAATTCCCTGTTTTCTCTCTCCCGCCTTCCTTAAAAAGTGGGATAACATTAGCTGCCCTCCAATCCACAGGAACTGATCCTCAGTCTATAGAACATTTTGTGAAATGATTCACCAGTGGACTGTGTTACCAATACCTACTCGCCATCTGTCCACATGCTTTAATAAATATGCTCTTATTTGTGCCACAGCTTTATAATGATGTGCATGAATTCTATGTCCAGATAGTGTTCTCTAAGTGGCGACAAATTGGCATTGTTCCTGTGAAGTGATGTGTGGGTTCGGTTGCTGTTCTCTAAAGTGGTGACTAGTGGGGATTTTCCCTGCAAAGTGGCGTGTGGGTGGCTCACTGGAGGAACCGTGCAGCATTCAGCGGTGAGAGGTAAAGGGAGACACTGCCTTCACTGTACCATCATGAAGATGAGTGCACAGGTGTAACTCTGCTGCATCACCATACGGGCAGCGACCGACAGGCTGCCGGCTGCTCTCTCAGTGTCATCCTCTGCATGTTCACTCGCTCGGTATACATCTGCCGAAGAAAAAGGAGAGCGAGATCAACGTCGGCCTAAAGCCGGTTACAGAGAGCCTTGTGAGGCGCAGTGAAGAACAGATCCATCTTGCAAAGTGACAAAAGATTGAACAATGGCGAGAGATCAACCAAGCATGAATTGCACGGGGAAACATCTTGCACAGTGTCTTCCTAGTTCACCAGATCAGCAAACCTAGAGCATCAGTACAGGGGAAATGAATAAAGGCCGTCATTTAAGTTAGCCTATGCACATTTCAAGCAGACTGTTATAAAATCATAGTCATACAGCACGGAATCATGCACTTTGACCCAACTTGTCCACGCCAATAAAGGTGCATAACTATCTGCACAAGTCCTACCTGCTGCGTTTGACCCATATCCCTCTAAACCTTGCATATCCATGTGTCTGTCCAGATGCCTTCTAAATGTTGTTCTCGAACCTGCCTCCACAACCTCCTCTGGCAGCTCATTCCAAGACCCACCACCCTCTGTGTAAAAAGTTGTCCCTCAGATTCCTATTAAATCTTTCTCCTCTCACCTTAAACCTCTGTCCTTTGCTTCTCAATTTCCTGACTCTGGGAAAGAGATGCTGTGCATTCACCCTACGCTTTCCCCTCCTGGCCTTGTACACCTCCATAAGATCACCCCTCATCCTCCTGCACTCCATAGAATAATGTCCCAGGCTGTCCAACCTCTCCCCATAGCGCAGCCCCCTAAGCCCTACCAACATCCGTGTAAATCTGCCCTGCATTCGTTATAGCTTAACAACATCTTTCTTAAAATAGGGTGACCAAAACGGAAAAATTTACTTCACCAACATCCTGCACAAATGTAACATCACATTCCAACCTCTATACTCATCGCCATGACTGATGAAGCGCAAGGTACTGAAGGCCTTCCTGGCTAGCCTATCGACCTCTTGTTACAACCTTGGAATGAGAAATATCTGCAATAAATCTAACAGGAGAGGAAGTGAGACGAATATACAAGTTCTAAATATTTTTAGAATCCCATGCAGAGATAATCAATGTACCAGAGGAGGTCACGGTGGCGCAGCGGTAAAGTTGCTGCCTTACAGCAAATGCAGCGCCGGAGAACCGGGTTCGATCCTGACCATGGGCGCTGTCAGTACAGAGTTTGTGTATAAGAAGGACTACAGATGCTGGAAAATCGAAGGTAAACGTAGGCAAACGTGCTGGAGGTACCCAGAGGGTGCAGCAGCATCTATGGAGCGAAGAAAATGAAGGGTTTCTGCCCGAAACATTGCCTATTTCCTTCGCTCCATAAATGTTGCTGCACCCACTGAGTTTTGCCAGCACTTTTGTCTACCATCAGAGTTTGCGTACGTTCTCCCCGTGACCTGCGTGGGTTTTCTCCGAGATCTTCGGTTTCCTCCCACTCTCCAAGGACGTACAGGTTTCTAGGTTAATTGGCTTGGTGTAAATGTAAAAATTGGCGCTAGTGGGTGTTAATGTGCGGGGACCGCTGTTCGGTGCAGACCCGGTGGACCGAAGGGCCTGTTTCCGCGATTGATAAACCAAAATTAAAATCTAGAAAAAAAAGATGGGCTTTGACTGGACCCCGGGAATTGACTGGACGGGAGGTTTGATTACTTCTTATTCATTCACAAGTCGCAGGCATTTCCCGTTGATGCCACTTATTACTCATCCTAATTGCCCCTTGAATTTAAGACCTTTCATTATTTGCCAGACGTGTAAGAGTGGGCCACATTTCTTTCTGGAGCCACAAAGCAGCTGCGAGTTACCAGTCACAGCAGCACCAGACTAGTGCCATTCGGCAGCATCTCTGGAATAGGGAAGCAATGAATCCCCAGTAACAGCACAGACACCAATCAATGATTGCAAGGACTACCACTTGTTACGAGCCGTTGTGCCGCCTCAGCCCATGTGGTGGCATGGCAGTGAGATCCAAGATCATTGCCCTCAATACAACAGATTGATGAATGCACTAACTTAATACAATGCAGTTTCTTCCTGAAGCTGCAAAGGTTTTGTTTTAGGTTTTGTGTTAGGTGTCTTAAAGCAGCTGGCAAACTAATTCAATAAGAATAATTTTGGAAAAATAATGATTCAATCAGATCAACAAATTTTCATTTAGCTTAGAGTTATAGCATGGAAACAGGTTCTTCGGCCCACCCAGTCCGCCCCACACAATAACACTATCCTACACACACAAGGGATAATTTTATACTTGTACCAATTAGCCGACAAACCTGTACGTCTTTGGAGGGTGGGAGGAAACTGAAGATCTCAGCGAAAACCCAGGCAGGTCACGGGGAGAACGTACAAACTCAGAACAGACAGGACCCGTAGTCGGGATCGAACCTGGGTCCAGAGATCTGTAAGGCACCAACTTTGCCACTGTGCCACCGTGCCACCTCTCAGATTCTTTTACCACCTGAGGCAATTAGCGCTGTGCCGGGAAACATGTCCACACAACAGCACATGTAGACTGCCACCTGTGAGCAGGTTCCAGATGGAACCTGAATGGGCAGTCGATATACCCAGTGACCATGCGGTATATTCTGTGCAAACATGGTGCTGCCCTTATGCAGAGCAGTGATCATTGCCTACATCACTTCTTGCCATTCAATCACATTTGATTCTGGATTAGGAACCTTACCAGAGCCAGAGGAACACGGAGAATACTCTGGGGAGCTGTACCTCGGCACCGGCACACAGTTATTGTTCTCTTGCTGTTTGTAGAAGGGAACAGCCAACTGCACTGTGTGGCCACTTCCTGAATAAATCATTGGCTGCTGCAATCAAAGAGAATATTAAAGTCAAGACACAATGTACTGAAACTCAAACCCTGCACGTCGTACTCCAATTCCCCCCAGATGGTAAAAATAAATCTGGGTGGCACAGTGACGCAGCTCGTAGTGTTGCTGTCTTATGAAAACCAGAGATCTGGGTGCTTTGGGTGCTGTCTGTGTGGAGTTTGCATGTTTTCCCTGTGTCAGCACAGGCTTCCTCTGGGCATTCCAGTTTCCTCCCACGTCTCAACAATGTGTACATTTGCAGATTAATTGGTCCCTCAACATTGCCCCTAGTGTGTAGGGAGTGGATGCAAAAGAGGGATAACATGGAACTAATGTGAAGGGACGAATGGTCGTCAATGTAGGCTCAGTGGGCCAAGGGTCCGTTTCCATGCTGTGTCTTTCAATCAAACAATATATGGAGATCTAAACAGCAGGTGGCAAAGACCAGCTTGTGGACACTCCACCTCGGTGTTGCTTGGCATAATTTAAATAGACCCTCATCCCTTTAAGGCTAGGACAACTAAAGTTCAGGATCTTGGGCTAATCCGCACTATTTGAGTCCGTGCTCCAGTCCAACTAAGCAGTAACACCTTTGACCAGAAGAGGCCACAGAATGACATTGAGGGAAGGTGCCCCACCTGAATGTAGGGAGTGAGGAGGCCACTGAGATGAGGGAGCTGGATGAAGGGGCCCTTGCAACAGGGAGGAGGGAACCAAGAGCCAGGTGAGGGGGCTCCTCTGGGTGGGAGGGAGCAGGGCAAACATATCCCCAAGATGAGGGAGGGTCATAAGGTCATGTAATAGGAGTAGAATTAGGCCATTCAGCCCATCAAGTCTACTCCACCATTCAAGAATCTAGCTATCACTGCCTTAAAAATATCCACTGACTTGGCATCCACAGCCTTCTATGGCAATAAATGCCACAGATTCACCACCCTCTGACTAAAGAAATTCCTCCTCATCTCCTTCCTAATAGAACGTTCTTTAATTCCGAGGCTATGGCCTCTAGTCCTAGACTCTCCCGTTGGTGGAAACATCCTCTCCACATCCAATTTATCCAAGCCATTCACTATTCTGTATGCTTCTAAACTCCAGCGAGTACAGGCCCAGTGCTGACAAACGCTCATCATAGGTTCCTGGGTGACGATGTGCCCAGGAGGAGCAGGGTGAATGTACCCTCGAGGGGAGGGGGCAGGTGAAGGAAACCCCCTATGGGGAGGGAGTTTAACAAAGTAGCCTCTCCACCCTCCCCCTCCCCCCAGGGAAGGCACTGGCCAACAACTGCTCTTTTGCTCTGCTTTTTATGACCTTGTCGTGAGACAGAGATGAATTGAAGTTTCCGATCTTTTGTTGACGATGGCCATTCTCAATGAACTGAACAGGACAGATTTATTTATTACGATTTTGTTCTGACCTTTTTGCCCTCATTTTCAACCATCTGCAAGATCGCTGCAGCATTGCCATTTTCTGCCACTTCTTCTATGGAGGTGATTTCCACCTTTGGAAGTTCGGCCTTTTAATAACAATCACAAAACCATTACATTACAACATGACAACAGTTGTTATAACCGCGCAGTATTAAAAGTGAACATTCACTGACTGTCATCAGCCAGTTGTGATATTTATTTAAGTGGAATCAAGAACTGTATTTTATTTTACTCTATTTGGAGTCATAAGGGCGGCACAGTGGTAGAGTTACTGCCTTACAGCACCAGAGACCCTGGTTCGATCCTGACTACCGGTGCTTGTCTGTACGGAGTTTGTATGCACTCCCTGTGACCTGCGTGGGTTTTCTCCAGGATCTTCGGTTTCCTCCCACACTCAAAAAACGTAGAGATTTGTAGGTTAATTGGCTTGGTATAAGTATAAATTGTCCCTAGTGTGTGTAGGATAGTGTTAATGTGCAGGGATCCCTGGTGGGTCCAGACTCGGTGGGCCGAAGGGCCTGTATCTCTAAACTAAACTAAGTCATTGCATTTTAAGTTGAACATTGTGAGGAACGATCCTGCATGAGCGTAAAAATCAGGAAAACCCACTAACTTCATTCTTGGGTCAGATGGATTTGCACTGTGCCATGGAGAGGAGAAAATGCCACGTTTAACTTTGATCATTGTTGAGTTCATTGGTCTCAGTTCAACTGAGTGGCCTGGCCCTGGACTACAAATGTAACCAGCATCCTGGACAGAGTGTGGGCTTGGTCACGATGATCTTATAGCCTTCATTATTTTCTTGCTATTGAGGGAGTGCAGCATAGGTTTACAAGATTAATTCCCGGGATGGCGGGACTGTCATATGCTGAGAGAATGGAGCAGCTGGGCTTGTACACTCTGGAATTTAGAAGGATGAGAGGGGTTCTTATTGAAACATATAAGATTGTTGAGGGTTTGGAACGCGCTAGAGGCAGGAAACATGTTCCCGATGTTGGGGGAGTCCAGAACCAGGGGCCACAGTTTAAGAATAAGGAGTAAGCCATTTAGAACAGAGACGAGGAAACACTTTTTCTCTCAGAGAGTGGTGAGTCTCTGCCTCAGAGGGCGGTGGAGGCAGGTTCTCTCGATGCTTTCAAGAGAGAGCTAGATAGGGCTCTTAAAAATAGCGGAGTCAGGGGATATGGGGAGAAGGCAGGAACGGGGTACTGATTGGGGATGATCAGCCATGATCACATTGAATGGCGGTGCTGGCTCGAAGGGCTGAATGGCCTACTCCTGCACCTATTGTCTATTATTCAAACTGGCACTCTGCAGCTGCAGGAAACATGCAATAATTATCCACATTTGTTCTCCCATTGCAAGTTGAGTTGAAAAAAATCAGAACATTGGAAAGGGAGTCATAAAGGATTTAGGTGGATGTTACCAGGAGTGGTTTGTTTGAGTTATAAAGAGTGGCTGGAACGCTTGATCTTATATTCCCATGGAATATTAGAGCCAGAGGAAGGCACCGTATAAAGGTTTGTAATTGTTAATTATTTTATGAGTCTCAATGAGGTTTATAAAATAATGAGGTTGAATAGTCAGTCTTTTCATCAGGATAAAAGGCACAGGTTTAAAAGACTTAAAATGGACACAATGGGTAACTTTTTTTCAAAAGAGTGTTGAGAATATGAAACAAGCTGCCATATCCAGCGATAAGAGGCAGGTACATTAAATAACATTTAAAATACACTTGGATAGGGAAGGTTTGTAGGGATATGGGTCAGGTGCAAGCAAGTGCGACTAGCTAGGTTGCGCAACATGGTCATTATGAGTGAGTCGGGCCAGTTTGCTTGCTGTAGAGCTCTATGACTCTACAACAAGATTGTCTGGCCAGCAAACCCCCAAGGCGGTGGTGCACTTCAGTAATGTCACACCCCAAAATATCAGGAACATCCAACCTTTTCTGCAAAAATGGAAGCAGGAAATTTGGAATAGCTATCGTTAGTAGTTTTGGTGCAACGCTTTAGCATAATTCAGCAGTTGTTCTTTGCTAGAACATTTACAAGGACAATTCAGCTCTCATTGCCCCTGCTCTACCAGGTTCAACAACCCACACCCCACCAGGTGGATTGTAAATGGTTTCATACATCTCAGTAAGCCATTTGAGTGTGACGGGGCCGATTTGTTGCGACGGTGCATTTCCAGTGGTTTCGAGTCGCAATATTGGCGGAGCCGGCAGCTGGAGGAACTACAGCAGACGGGTGAGAGTGTGGATAGAGCGTAACCTGTGGCAGCTGCATCGAGCGGCCATGGTAGGAGCCAATGGCAACTGGCTGAGCGAAGCCAACCCCTAATTAAGTTCATAAGGGATAGGAGTAAAATTAGGCTATTCGGCCAATCAGTTTATTCCGCCATTCAATCATGGCTGATCTATCTCTCCCTCCGAACCCCATTCTCCTGCCTTCTCCTCGCTCTCATCGATCTGTTGCCGCCAGGACACCAGGCCTTAAAAAGTGAGAATACAAGAAGCTGCAGCATATGTCCTCAGGACAAGATTGGACTTCCAGGGATTTGGAAGTTGAGGGAAGGTGCCAGAATGTGGTGATTCTCCGCCTGCTGTTTCACAAGAGGATTTAACGTGCATGGTTTATGGTACGATTTGAGTGGACAGCAAGCAGAACAAGCATTCCAGTGTATCTCTGTATATGTGACAATAATTAAACTAAGCCAAACCAAGTGTTACAGTTACCTCTGATTCGTCGCTGAGGAGCAGTTGTCGAGTTAAAGTAGCAACGGTGAAGTACAGAATCAGGAGCACGATGGGGTTCAGAACCACAGGCCAGTGAAGACCCCGGTGGGTCATTAGTGCCCATGGTTCCGACATGTTGGTGTGAATCACCGCTGTCAAACCAAATAACCTGCATCAGGAGAGAGATCAAGTAAACCATCAAACAGTAGATTAATAAGAACAAAATGCATCAGTTAATTGGATAATGGTTGACCCGTACAATTCTGATGCTTGCTTTCAGTTAATTCAATGTCCAGAGCATTCCGGGCAGTAGTGTCCCAGATTTGCATTGACTTCTCGGTGACCTGCTGATTCCAGCTTCCACCCCCAGATCCAACCACACCTTGTCTGGCCAAGCGGCTAAATTTGTATATATACCACATCCAACCCCAAACCCTCTCCCCTATTCACCCCACTTCCAATGTGACATTTTCTCTGGATGCGCACGATAGAAGAAATCAATTCTCCATCTTTTAAAGGACCTCCGTTAGTTCATTCCCAGCAGATCAATCTGGGAGGTTGAAGAGTCCACAGCTGCCATGCCATTCCTCAGAGGATTAACTCTTTGACACCGACAATCAGATTCCCTGCTCTCCATGGCCCTCCCTCCTGATCTCATCTCTTGTTGACCAAACCTGAACATTGCATTCCAAGTACAACCTGACTCAGAACTATCCCTTTATATCCATCTTCCAATTTATGATCAATAAACATTGAGTTCACACGGTGCTTACGACCGAATTACATTTTAATCTTCATTGCATCGCCAGTAATTTAGCAGAACGCTTTATTTCCTTTGAGTGGGAAAGAACTGAAGGTAGACAAAAATGCTGGAGCAACTCAGCGGGAGAGGCAGCATCACTTTATTTTCGTTATGGACTTTAGCCCACTTAGTCCACATTGACTATCAAGCGCCCACCTTCATTAATTCCAATCCATTCTTCCCACATTTCCATCATCTGCTCCCAGATTCCGCTACTAACTAAATCTCTACCCCAGGGGCAATTTAAAATGGCTAATTGACACATGAACACGGATGTCTTATGCACGGGAAGTAATCTGAAGAACCCCCATGGTCACGGGGAGATGTGCTAAGTCCACACATCAGGATTGATCCTAGTTTTCTGTTTCCACCCAGCTCTGCCAAGTGCCAAGGCTGCCAAAGATTTAAACATTTCTGACATTTATAAACTATTGAAAATGAAACTATAACAAAGAAATGTAAATATTCATGACATAAAAATGACACATAATGAGAACCACTTAAAAAAAATTAAAAGCTCAATTAATTAAACAAAGCTCAAGTAATTTACACAAATGCAAATTATCTCGACTTCTTCAAAGTAAACGGACTTGTGGGACTTGTGCCAGGTACAACCTGGGGATCCATGGTGACTGGGAAATCTGGTGCAGAGCTCATCCACTCGGTTGGGGCTTTTGTTGGGGACCTATAAACTCTTGCCACCATTGAGAATTGCCAACTATTTATTCCCTGCTTAGCTTCTGATAAACCCAGCAAAATCAGTCATTATAGATCATAGAACACGACAGCGCAGGAACAGGCCCCTCCGCCCAAAATGTCTGCGCTGAACATGATGTCAAGTTAATCTCTTCCATCTGAACATGATCCATATCCTCCTTATACTTGTGCCTCTCTAAAAGCCTCTTAAATCCCAGTATTGTATCTGCTTCGATGAATGCCCATGGCGTCATTTTTGATTTGAAGAAAGTGAGAGGAGTCAAAAGAGAAGTTGTCAGTAGCGTAGTGGTGATGAAGGCAAGCACATCATATGCCTAGTTTGTAGTTTGTTCCCACTTGTATTCCCACTTCCAGGGAACTATGGATTTGGACACAAGGATCTCTCTGTACATTAGCTCTCACCATCAACTATATTTTTTCCACAAACATTTGATCATCCAAACTGCAACACATCACAGTTGCTCAGATTAAACTCCATCTACCATTTCTCCACCCAATGAATTATGCTGTCAAAGGCAAGCAAATCACATATCATTCAATTAAGTTGTGTTCAATTAAGTTATAGGAGTAGAATTATGCCATTCAGCCCATCAAGTCTGCTCCCCCATTCAATCATGGCTGATCTCTACCTCCCAATCCAATTTTCCTGCCTTCTCACCATAATCCTTGACATCCGTTCTAATCAAGAATTTGTTTATCTCTGCCTTAAAAATATCCACTGCCTTGGCCTCCCCAGCCCTCGGTGACAATGAGTTCCACAGATTAATAACCCCTAACAAAAGTTCCTCCTCACCTCCTTTCTAAAAGAGCGCCTTTTAATTCTGAGGCTCAGACCTGTGGTCCTGGACTCTCCCATCGGTGGAAATACTCTTTCCACATCCACCCTATCTATGCCTTTCATTATTCTGTAAGTTTCAATGAGATCTCCCTTCAACCTTCTAAACTCCAGCGAGTAAATGCCCAGTGCTGTCATGCACTCATTATATGCTAACCCACTAATTCCTGAAACCATTCTTGTAAACCTCCTCTGGACCCTCTCCAAAGCCAGCACATCCTTCCTCAGAAGGATTGTGTTGCCAGCAGCGCCCATGGCTACACCTTTGATTTGAAGCAAGTGAGGAGCAAAAAGGGAAGGTGAGAGGAGTCGCAAGAGAAGAGGCATCAGCTTCTCCAACGGTGCAGCCCTACCTCATCCAAATATTGTTTGGTGGAAGCAGCCCCTGGAGGAATGGCAGCTGGTAGAGGTAGATCAGAGCCAAGTGGCTGCCGCTGAAGAACTGCGTCGTTAGACACAAGCGTTTGAAGAGCAGGCGATGGAAGGCTCGGGCACAGGCCCACCACGAGCACAACCCCAGGAAGGTGAAGAAGTAGACCGCAGAGATGAGCGACGGGTGCACAATACCTGGAGGACAGAGATGGACACAGAGTGAAACAGCTGTCACCCTATCAAAGAAGCTCGCAAGCATCAAACAACCAACATCACTAAAACGGATTAGCTGTTCATTATTTCAAACTATACAGAATTGGCTGCTGTGATATATGCTTATAATGATTAAAATTCACAACTTCTTTTGTACTCGCCAAGATTGTGAACAACCTGTAACCTGGATGCAAGTTATTTCCCTTATTGGAGTCATTTGTGTTCTGGAGATTCCACTCACATTCTCCACACAGACTTCAATGAACCACATCAGAATCGGAATCGGAATCACACTTTATTCGCCGAGTATGTTTTGCAACATAAGAGGAATTTCATTGGACAGGTCAGTCATACAATTAAAAGCAACAGATCACCCAAAACACAGTTTAACATGAGCATCCACCACAGTGACTCCTACACATTCCTCACTGTGATGGAAGGCGAAATAAAGTTAAAGTCGCTTCCTTTTGTTCTTCCTCGGTCGTGGGCCTCGAGGCCTCCATTTACGGGATGATCTTGACTCCCGTAGCCGGCAGCGTTCGGGCCCTCCGCATTGAGGCGACCAGCTCCCGCATCGGGGGGGAGGGGGTGTCAGCTTCCCCGTGCTGGGCGATCGAACCTCGCGTCAGGGCTGGTCAAACCTTCCGCGACGTCGGAGCTTCCCGACTCGGCCTTTCTGGACTGCGAGCTTGATGGTAAAGTCCGCGGTGGCTGGGCAAGGGATCAGCTCCAATGTTAAGTCCGCGCCCCGCGGTGCGGCTCACGACAGTCCGCGGTGGCTTCCAGCTCCATCGATGGTAGGCCGCAGAGCCCGGAGAATGTGATCCGAACATTTATCAGATCTCCGGGAAGGTAACAGCTTGAAAGAAAAGTTTCCCCCGATCCCCTCCCCCCCGCATAAAGCAAACAGAAGACCATTAAAACAAACTTTTAACAAACTAAAAAATAACAAAAAGATAGAAAATACAATCATACTGCCGGCAGGGCAGCCATCTCCCCGGATGGGAGATTGCAACCTTCACGTGGTCCACCCTGTTTCAACGAATGCAATCAACCTACCGTGCACAATTAAATAAGATCAAATAGAACAAGTTGTCCTACAACTTTAGGCTGTGCGCGGCCTACACAAGAAGAAGCTATCTCCCCGACGCCCCTGGTGGTCTTAGAATGCCAGCCATTCGACAGTGCAGGTGAATGGCACCAGCAGCCTGTGATTGTTATTAACCCTGAGGAAGAGTGGAAATACACAAGACATTGGTGCACAACCACTTGTCGACAATACCAGTGCCTCTACTGCGAAAGGAAGGTGGAGGTTGATGAGGGAAACGTGGCTGATAGAATAAACCAGGGGGGTTACTAAAGGTTAATTGTTGAAGTTCCATGTAACATGCATATCAACATGACCGAGACCCATGGAATAAGAGGGGCAGAGGCAGCAAGGACGGGAAGTTGGAGTGCACGGGATAGAGAACAGAGTCATGATAAATGCAAGACAAAGTGCTGGAGTAACAGCGGGTCAGGCAGCATCCATGGAGAACATGGAAAGGTGATGTTTCAGGCGGGAACCCTTCTTCAGAGTGACCGCAGAGGTGTGGGGAGTGATTGGGTGGGGTGGGAGGACGAAGCATAGCATGTCAAAGGTGAGCACAGGTGAGGTGTTCACCTTTGGTGGACAAAGGCCAAAGATGAACACACACCAGGTGATTAGAGAATTGCGAAATATGCAGCTCGAGTATTGACGAGGTGAGAGTCGTTTAGGAATGTGGCTGGAGGGGGAGGTGAGGGGAGAGATAGGTGTGAGATAAGCCAGGGGGAGGGGTGGGATGGGGTTGGGAGAAGAAAGGAAGGGAGAGGTTATGGGGAAGAAAGAATTTTGTTGAGGTTACGATGGAGAAAGAGTTGGGGGGGGGGGGGGTCAGTGCCAGTGTACGCCTGAAACAAGGACCGTTCAACGTAACCAACAAAAACATAGGCATAGCTACGGCCTATGTGGGTGCTCATGCCTGCACCATCACCTTGGAGAAAGTGAGAGGAGTCAAAAGAGAAATTGTTGAGGGTGAAATTGTTGAGGGTCTGTCTCTTTTCTATGAGGAGCGACACGATAAACGATTGTTATCAGGCTGGAGAAAGAGAGAGACCGCTCTTTCCAGCTGTTGGTGCGAGGACCAACGTCCAGGTTCAGGAACAACTTCTTCCCTACGGCCATCAAGCTATTGCTCACTACAACGTCCAATAAGTTCTGATCTACAAAAAACTATTATTATTGCACTACTTGTGTGTGTGTGTGTGTGTGTGTGTGTGTGTGTGTGTGTGTGTGTGTGTGTGTGTGTGTGTGTGTGTGTGGAGGTGTGTGTGTGTGTGGAGGTGTGTGTGTGTGTGTGGAGGTGTGTGTGTGTGTGTGGAGGTGTGTGTGTGTGTGTGGAGGTGTGTGTGTGTGGAGGTGTGTGTGTGTGGAGGTGTGTGTGTGTGTGTGGAGGTGTGTGTGTGTGTGTGGAGGTGTGTGTGTGTGGAGGTGTGTGTGTGTGGAGGTGTGTGTGTCTGGAGGTGTGGGTGGGTGTGGGTGGGTGTGGGTGTGGGTGTGGGAGGGTGTGGGTGTGGGAGGGTGTGGGTGTACGTGTGATGGAAGGTGTGCGTGTGATGGAGGGTGTGCGTGAGCCCACCAGCCGTGAGAGTCAAGTGCCAGCCAACCAGTCGTGCGGGAGTGAACTGCCAGCCCACCAGCCGTGAGTGAGTCAACTGCCAGCTCACCAGCCGTGAGTCAACTACCAGCCCACCAGCCTTGAGTGAGTCAACTGCCAGCTCACCAGCCATGAGTGAGTCAACTGCCAGCTCACCAGCCATGAGTGAGTCAACTGCCAGCCCACCAGCCACGAGTGAGGAACTGCCAGCCCACCAGCCGTGACTGAGCCAACATGACAATAAAACACTCTTGACTCTTGACATCTCTTCCTAATATATTTCAGTAATTTTGTTTTTGTTTATGGGGGGGGGGGGGGGGGGGAGTATTTAAAAACTGCAGGCGTCGCAAAACATGAGGAGCAGCCAACAGCGGGGAGAATGATGATGGATTTCATGTGGACTCGGATAGGTTGGTGGAGGTGGGAACGCATATGTCAGGTGAAGCATTCTGGTGGGAAGGGGGAACAGATGCTGTGGTGCCATGGGTACAGGTCTGAAGGAGGACGGAAACAGAAAGGCCTTTGCAACCCATTAAATGGAGCAGAGCTGATTGAGAGACCAATCTAAAAAAGGTCCAAGCCATTCATGAACAGGGGAACACAATACCAAAGCTGGCAGGTCTTAACTTTTGGAGTGACTATACAAGGAAGGTAACTTTCAGGAAAAGGCTGGAGAAGCCAGGATGCTCAAAATAGATGTGTGGCGATGAATCAAATATCTCAGATGCAGAGGTGATTGGAAAGCAAACCAAGAGATGCAGCAGCATCTGGAACACAAGGATTGACAGCAGGGTGGAGGTGGATTCAATCTGGGCTTTCAAAATTGGATCCCATTTTTGAAAGTTCACAAGTTATTGGAGTAGAATTATGCGATTCAGCCCATCGAGTCTACTCCGCCATTCAATCATGGCTGATCTCTGCCTCCTAATCCCATTTTCCTGCCTTCTCTCCATAACCCTTGCCTTCCGTTCTAATCAAAAATTTGTCCACCTCTGCCTTAAATATATCCACTGACTTGGCCGCCTCAGACCTCTGTGGCAATGAGTTCCACAGATTATCTACCCTCTGACTAAAGAGGTTACTCCTCACCTCCTTTCTAAAAGAGTGCCCTTTGATTTTGAGGCTAGGACTAAACTCTCCCACCAGTGGAAATATCCTTTCCACATCCACTCTATCTATGCCTTAGATAGCGGGAGAATTGCAGAGCTTTAGGTAAGGGCAGGGGTGGGTCTAGCCATTTGTTCTTACACGGAAGAAGCGTGGACTAAAGGGGCTTTGTGGCCTCTTATTCCATTACTGATCTACAAATTGTAAGATTCTATGAGCTCTTGCTTTCCATATATATTTAAAAAAACCATGGAAGGATTTTATACTCAAATATGCTGGTTTTGATTAAGTCCTGTGCCATAGACAATCCATCCTCTGGCACATAGACATTGCCAAGCATACATCAGTCCAAGTTCGTGATAAGGCTGAATTAAGTTAAAAATATAAGAAGATATTAAATTGGTTCCTGGGCTAGTTTACAGCTTATATTTAGTCTCAAATTAGGCTTGCCACAGGTTGCTGTGTATTGAGATAATGAATGACTTAATATGCGTTTAGCATTTGGCGAGAAAGGAAGCCCAGATTAATCCCAGTAAGGGGTATTGGGACAAATGTCCGATGTTTATGAGGGAGGAGGTAACGAGAGAGGAAGTTAGATTGTAAGTAAGGGGCAATGACAAATCCCCCAGTAAGGGGCAATGACAAATGGCTGAAGCCTTTGATGTGACGAGACCACACAGGCGCATCCTGTAGTGATCTTTATTCACTGTACCTCTGACCATGACTAATGTCTGTGGAATGTGCTAAGGTGACAAAAAAACACTATATAATACGATGTAATTCTGTTGTTCGAAGAAGTGGACTGAGGACAAGTGAAGTGTCTGTATTGCTCACTTGACTAGAGTTCTCGCTCCCTTCCATCGGCCGATAATAAGTAAAGTTTTGAACTGGTCTACCAAACAGTTTGTGTGTTGTCTGTTTATTAAGAAGCGAACCTGTTTAGTTGTTATTTAAGTAACTTTTTTCTTTGGCGTAGTCATGCAGGCCTCGCTGGGACCCCATCAACCGCTGACTGTGCAAGAGGTTGCCGGGATTGGAAGGGAGATAACTGAGCTCTATCGGCCCCCTTGTAAGACCGACTCCCCTACAAACTCCCGGGAACATCTGTAATCCTTCATCAGATGTTGAATTGGTTCCCTGCCGAGGTTCTTAGAAACAGACAAAGGTAAGACCAATTGGGCTTTGTGTATGTATTTTTTAAGAAGGAATTGAGCGGTTTCTATCTTTTTCTATCTCTAGTTTTATTCCTCTCTCTCTCTCTCTCTCTCTCTCTCTTTCTGTCTATCTCTCTTTGTTTTCTCTTTTTCTCTCTCTACAAAGGGCTCGTCGGCCTTGTTGAGACGTCCGTGGTTTGTCGGGTTGAGATACAGGGGACGAGGTGTGCCTGGCTTATTGAGACATCCGAGGAGTTGTCGGGTTGAGAAATAAGTGGCGTCTTTAAAAGAGTTAAGTAGTCTGCCAAGTTGAGAAACTGGGGTCTCGATTAGCGGGTCTGCCTGGTTGAAATACTTGGGGTGTTGTTTTTGAAGAATTGAGAAGTCTGCGCTCTCTCTCTCTTTTTCTCTTTCTCTCTATCTTTCTTTTCTTTCTCTCCATGGGGAATGCTCTGGATAACAGTGAAGGGGGAACTCCCGTCCAACATGTGTGTCATTTGAACCCCAAGTATAATAAGGAATAGTAAGATTGAACGAGAACTTACCAGTTCGAAGGTTGATCATTATTTCATGAGGAGTCGAAGTGAGGGATTTCGTGTAGAGCCCGCCGGCGCGCATGCTCGACATACTTCAAAGTAGCGGCGTGGAATCACAGAAACCAACAAAAGAAATGACTTCGGATAGTAAGATTGAAGTGACTAAGATTACCAGATGAAGGTGATTGAGGGTGGGCGAGGAGGGCACGAAATCCCTCACTTCGACTCCTCATGAAATAATGATCAACCTTCGAACTGGTAAGTTCTCGTTCAATCTTACTATTTCATTTCGGAGTCACGTGAGTGACTTCGTGAAGACTTCAAAGCTTCTGTGATTACACGCCCTGGACCACGTCCATGCAGACACACCACTACCAGGGATGGATGGGAGGAACAAACTTGCTCAAATAGATCATACTGCAAAACAAGAGCATATTTGTTAATAACAAATCAAATCCCCTCATGGGGACATCTCCGCGTTCTTGACCTGCATTCAGCACGGCTTCTGCGAACTGTAGAGGAGCAGCAACAGGCTTGTTATAAAATCGCTGACACACAGCTTCATTAGCCCATCCTGCTATGGCGAGGATCTGGCCCATAGGCACCTTCATAATCCTTGCCATTGATGTCAATGCAGCCCTGGTGGAGTAAAACTTGAACACATTAGTGTCGATACCTGACTTACCCAAGACGACTCGAAGCCACCTGGATATCGTCTGGACTGTCACTTGATGATGAGACAAGCCGGTATCTCTCCATTCCTCTGATGCGTGCCGTCACCTTGACATAGTGATGAATACGTGAGGCTGAACACAGCCTAGCATCTGCGGGGCATGCCGGGAACTTCAGCTGCAGCCCTGTGCACCCAGGTCTATGCTGCTTTAGTAGCTCATCAACGACGAAGACTACTTCCATAGGGGTAGATATCATCCTGTCAACACATCGTTTGTGTAGTGTTTGTACCCTCTGCTGAAGTCAGCGCTAGTAACATCACCAGTTTCATGATGAGTTTGTCCAGTTGGATCCCTTCCATGGGAGACCACGTCCTGAGCAGGTTTAATACGTCCCTGACATCCCAGGTGATATCATAGCGTGGTGTAGGCGGATTCATATTGAATATACCCCGCATGAGTCTGGACACTAGCCTGTTGGATCCTACCTCAATCTTGAGATAGAATGATAGCGCGCTCCTGGCGCTGTTGATGGCACTGTAACTTAAGTGTTGATCATGGTACAACCCCGCGAGGAATTCCAGGACGTCAGTTATTGTCACGTCATCGTACGTGATGCGAGAGCGGCTGCAGTAGGCTCCCACTTCTTAATCTGCGAGCGGTATCTTCGCCTTGTTGACTCTCGACATGTCGCCCTGATGGTATCCAATGGTCCGAGTTGAGAGGCCGTATTGGACTAACGGCCTGTTCAGAACCTGCAAGCCAACAAATTAAATAGCCATGGCAGGGATGCGGCTCCCCTGAGACAGGGTGAGTAACCAATTCTGGGCAACCCTTCAAAAGGACCCAAGGTTCGATTGAGCATGTCAAAGACCACCGGACACCAAGGCCGTGTAGGCCAGTCGGGTATAATAAGGATGCCCTTGGCAGCATCTGCCTGAATCTTTCGCAGTACCCGACTGATGAGGCAAAACGAGGGGAATGCATAGAAAAACCAATTCCCCCAGTCCAGCGAGAATGCATCTAGCGCTATTGCCCCAGGATCTGGTTCCCATGAAACGTATGTTGATACCTGATGGTTCAACCGTGACGCAAAAGGTCAATGTCCGGTTTACCAAATTTGGCTGTGACTTTAGCAAAAATTTCAGGATGCAACATCCATTCAATATTGTCATTGAATTTGCGTGACCTGGTGTCCGCCACAGTATTAAGCTCACCTGGCAAATAGGTAGCTGAAATCCAAAATCTCTTTGAATACACCAGAGCCAAATTGAGTTAGCCAATTTGTCACATGAAACTGACCTGGTACCACCCATATGGTTTAAATATGCCACATCTGTGATGTTGTCTATTTGGAAACGGACGTGTGCTCCAACAAGCTTGGAACAATACACACGAAGTCCGTGGAATGCTGCCAGCAACTCCAAATAGTTAAACCCTTGAGTCAAGAACATCGTTGACTCAAGGGTGTCCCATCTGCCCCCACAACGAGAACAATTATCTGTAGCTCCCCAGCCATTGGAGCTTGCATCAGTCTGCAAATATACCACCGGATTAGCCTCCCTGATGGGCTTGAATGAGCTGCTAATGTGACACACCCACCATTGCAACTCATTTATTGCTTCGGACGGCAGCTGCATTGATCGATCATAATGACCAGCGTTCCATTTTAACGCAGTAATTTTAGCTCTTTGCAAATTCTGATAATGCAAAGGTCCATATCGTGCTGCCGGAAACAAAGCCACTAGCTTGCCAATTACTGTGGCTGTATGCCGAATCGATGGTATATTGGTGCCAATTAAATCTCTGCACACCTGAGTGACCTCCTCAATTTTGTTAATTGGTATGGTTTCCCTCATGCTCATTGAGTTCACCGTGAACCCTAGGTAATTAATTACCTGGGCAGGGCAGAACTTCGATTTCTCTGGATGGACAATGAATCCCAATTGTTGAAATATATTGACAGCAGCTGCAACACCCTGTTCAGCCAATTCCAGGGTGTGGCCCACAATAAAGATATCATCTAAATAGGCCATTACTATATGATGTCGTTGTCTCAAATAAGCCATGATTGGCTTCACCAATTTAGTGAACAATCTAGGGGCTGTAGTGAGCCCATTAGGCAAAGCCTTATACTGCCAAAGTTGCCCCATCCAGATAAATTTCAAAAACCTTCTATCATATTTCTGGATGGATACTGAATAATATGCATCCCTCAAATCGATGCATGCCATAAAGCAACCATGAGAAACCAATGATTTGGCTGTTTCAAACGTATCCATTTTAAAATGAGTATATGTTACAAGCGTATTCAAACGGGTTAGATCAATAATAACACGACAGCCTCCATCCTCCTTAGGTCTAGTGAATATCTTCGAAACAAATTCAACTGGCTCATGCACCATTTTCTCAATCCTTAAAATTTCCTTGTAACCTGCTACCTGTTCTGCAGCATATAATTTAAACATTCGACCGGGCATGTGCTGGGATGGAGGAATGTCGCCATTAATAAACTCAATTTTATGCCCCTGAATATTCTGCAACACACACTCGTCACCAGTAAATTTACCCATGCACCCAAAAACAACCGAAGGCGACCACCAACATGTGAAGTTAAACAAAGAGAAAAGAGAGAACCAGACCCCCTCACCTCCGTGGTTACCGGCGGTCCTTGACATGTGTGGGTGGCCGTGGAGGTGCTGGGTTGGCTTGAGGGCGCGGCGTCTTCGTTTCCCACCAAGGTCTCTGCCGACCCTGTCCTAAAAAAGACCCTTGGTGCTGGTCTGGTGTTGTTGTCGTTGTGGAACTAGAGGGTGGGTCCTCCTCGAGGTACTGGCAAACCCTCATGAGCGAATGTATGGAGCTTTTGAGCCTGACGGTGTGGGGCACTCTGAGAGCGCATGATCCCCACCGTCTTGGCTTGTTCGTCAAGCTCTTTGACTCTCTTCGAGAGGTCTCACCAAAGAGCTGACGGGGCGGCGGCGGCGGCGGTGGTTTGCACAATCCTGCAAACTTCGGGTTGAGCGCTGGGCGGATGCTGTTCTTGCGGAACCCGTTGATTTCGTGCTGGGTCGCGCACAATAAGGCCAGAGCATCTTCCTGGTCCAAATTCAGTTCGTCCCCGTCCACCGACCGCGCAAAGGCGGTAATACCGGCCGTGAGGAGTTTCAGGATCCGCTGCAATTTTAGCTCCTGTTGACGGATAGCCGCACTGATGTTGCCCCATATTGGCGTATTGACCACAGGCACGTTGAGGGAGTTGCAGTGTGATGGAGCCTTGTGACGGCTCATAGCGTGGATGAGGACTTTTTCCTGCAGCACCTGATTATTAAGAAAGTCCACTATGGCTGCCAGTTTTGTATTTAGAGGAAGTCCAGATGAATGTGGAGCCGCGAATTTGGTCGCCACATCCAAGGGTTGCTCCGCTGGCACCTCCAACGGAGGTGGTACGGGATCCACCAGAATCTCCTCGTCCTGCTGCTCCCGGCTGATAGTGGATGTTGGTGAAGACGCCCTGTGCCTGTTGCTGCCCTGCTGTTGTTGACGTTGAAGCAGGAGCTCCAGCAGCCGCTCCATACGGTCAATACGCCCTTCACCCTGAACACTCAGGTGGTCGGAGTCCTCCGGCTCTGAAAAGAAAACCGGGCTCCTGTCATCGGCCCGCACCTCGTCGAGGCCCTGCCGGTGCCGGTAGTTGTCGCTGACAGCCGCCGAGGCGAACTGCGCGATTCCTGCGCGGGTGTGTTCAACCGCCTCCGTTTAGCGGGAGCTGAAGCCGCTGCCACTAAGGACACTTGCGGCGTGGTGTCGGCACCAGCCGAAGCATGGCTGCCTGGGGCCCGCGCAGTCTTGCCGGCTGCCCACATCGTGGACCTTGCCAGCGCATGGTCTCGCCCACCCATCCATGGGGGGCTCGGCGACCGTGACGAGACCCGACTCAACCGACCCGTACCGGCGTCGAGAGTCGGGGTGTGCCGGCTGGACCTCACAGCCGCCCCGGGTCTCGCCCTGGAACCTGACCGCTCCTCCGTGTCAGGCAATGCCTTAGCCCTAACAGGGTTAGGCTTCTGGGCTCCTGCCCTCCCCCTTCTCGGAGGGCTGAGTGGAACGGGCCGTGCAGCCGCACGCACCCTGCTCCAGGTCGCCAGCGAGCCCGCTGACGACCTGACTGCCATGGCAGGGTCCCCCTGCTCTGGTGGCACACCACACTCCTCCTCTGGAACTCCTCCGAGCTGTGGTGTGCTGGCGGATCCGGACCTGTAAAACAGGGCTTACCCCAGTCTCCGCCTGAGTCCCGGCCTGCGCTGCAGTCGGAACTGTTGACCGGGGACTTCTCCAAACATCCTCCGGTCCATCGATCTCCCATCCATGTTCTTGCTGCAAGAAAACATCGCATAGCAAGAACCACCAACTTAAGGTAAGATACTTACCTCCGTGGCCCCTTGTGAAGGGCTGGCGAGGAGCGCGCTCCACCGCCAGCCGTCGCAGCAACGCGGTACGACGATATGTCGAGCATGCGCGCCGGCGGGCTCTTCACGAAGTCACTCACGTGACTCCGAAATGAAATTTAGAATGTTAAGTTACAAGTTGACCAAACGGTTAGGGGATGAAGCCTGACCAGTTGGGGGCACATGGAATGTAGAGACAATTATATGGGAAATGAAGGCAGGGAATAAATGGAGGAAAGGAATTAAAGCATGGAAAGCGGAAGAAGAGAAGAAGCATGAGGAGAGTAGAGTTCGAAGTTGGATGGATACTGCATGTAGGAAAGGGATAGAGTTAAGAAACAAGGAAAGCACTAGGAAAGGATGGGAAGTATTGCAACTAGAATGCTAGTGGGCAGAGGAACAAGAGAAAAGAATTAAAAGACAGGCAGGAGGTGAGAAACAGGTGATGGTTAGTAAAAATAAACCCAGTACTGGTAAATCCTCTGGAGGAGACTTCATGTCTGGCACGACGACGCGGTTTGGTAGTGAAGATGAGGAGTTAGATAATCCTGGGAGACGTCCACCTCCCTACGTCCTACCAGTATCAATGGCATCCTTACCTTTGGCAGCTCCGTCAGTAATATCCATGTACTCCGAAGTTCCGACCTTACAAAGCTACGATGAAGTACTAAAGGAAGACATGAGTGAGCTAACGGAAAGTGTCCAAAATGTAGCGATTAACACAGTGGGATCAATTGGGGAGCGAGTATAAACACACCCTAGAAGGACTGCACAGAACCTCCCTATGAGAGCGGTGCCAAACCCTAGGGCAGGAGATGACAATCAGAACGATACCATGCAAATATATACACCGTGGAAACCACATGAGCAATGTATGATACGGGATAAAGCCCCAGACTGCCATAAGACCCCGCAGCAATTTGTAGACTACCTCCGCAGTACGGTAGAATATTATCAGGCTATGGACCGTGATATTTGGTCCATGACCATGTCACTTTTGTCAGCGGCCGAACAACAGAAGTGGACTGAGGACAAGTGAAGTGTCTGTATTGCTCACTTGACTAGAGTTCTCGCTCCCTTCCATCGGCCGATAATAAGTAAAGTTTTGAACTGGTCTAACAAACAGTTTGCATGTTGTCTGTTTATTAAGAAGCGAACCTGTTTAGTTGTTATTTAAGTAACTTTTTTCTTTGGCGGTTTCTCTCTTTTTCTATCTCTAGTTTTATTCCTCTCTCTTTCTGTTTTCTCTTTTTCTCTCTCAACAAAGGGCTCGTCGGCCTTGTTGAGACGTCCGTGGTTTGTCGGGTTGAGATACAGGGGACGAGGTGTGCCTGGCTTATTGAGACATCCGAGGAGTTGTCGGGTTGAGAAATAAGTGGCGTCTTTAAAAGAGTTAAGTAGTCTGCCAAGTTGAGAAACTTGGGTCTCGATTAGCGGGTCTGCCTGGTTGAAATACTTGGGGTGTTGTTTTTGAAGAATTGAGAAGTCTGCGCTCTCTCTCTCTTTTTCTCTTTATCTCTATCTTTCTTTTCTTTCTATCCATGGGGAATGCTCTGGATAACAGCGCATCCTGTAGTGATCTTTATTCTCTGTACCTCTGACCATGACCAATGTTTGTGGAATGTGCTAAGGTGACAAAAAACACTATAAAATACGATGTAATTCTGTTGTTCGAAGAAGTGGACTGAGGACAAGTGAAGTGTCTGTATTGCTCACTTGACTAGAGTTCTCGCTCCCTTCCATCAGCCGATAATAAGTAAAGTTTTGAACTGGTCTACCAAACAGTTTGTGTATTGTCTGTTTATTAAGAAGCGAACCTGTTTAGCGGTTATTTAAGTAACATTTTTCCATTCGAAGGTTGGCTTGCTGTGCACATGCAGTCTATTATGCTTCCTATATTTAGAGTCAGAGTGATACAGTGCGGAAACAGACCCTTCAGCCCAACTTGCCCACACTGGCCAACATATCCCAGCTACTAGTCCCACCTGCCTGCTTTTGGTCCATATCTTTCCAAACCTGTCCTATCCATATACCTGTCTAACTGTTTCTTAAACGTTGGGATAGTCCCAGCCTCAACTACCTCCATACACCCACCATCCTTTGTATGAAAAATGTACCCCTCAGATTCCTATTAAATCTTTTCCCCTTCATCTTAAACCCATGTCCTCTGATCCTCGATTCTCCTACTCTGGGCAAGAGACTCTGCCCATCTACCCAATCATGAATAAAGAGGAATACATCTGCATCTGCAAGAATACATCTTGGTTGTTAAGATATCTCAAGACGAAAAGGTGTCAGATATAAGCAAGCCTTGCTTTTTTGACAATCATTCTCACAAAGTTTCAGAAGCTTATGTGTATTCAATAACTTAAAGATACAGACCTGCAAAACATAGTAGAATGGTAACAATAGCTTTCCCTGCAGTAATGATCAGATCTCCAATCATCTCCTTAATCCCCATCATTAATAAAGTTAGCCTCCAGGCCAGTCTTTGCTTGTTGCATGCTTTGTCTTCAGTCAATGTTTCTTCCTCTTCCTCTTCCTCTTCTTCGTACTCCGTAGATTCTGACTCCGAGCAGGATTCTGTTTCTTCTTCGGATTCTGTGCCTTCCACTTCTTCCTGACAGCAATAAAGATCAAAAAGTAAACTAACTGGGCGCCGAGAAGGAATAGAATTTAGTTGGGCATTTTTGGTAAATGTGGCACAGGTAGAGATTTTACTTGAAAGGCGTTCCCTCGCTCCCCTGTTCCTGCCAAAAAACTGAGGGCGAGCTAAAATAGCTCAGAAGTTTTCATAGAAAATTGCATAAACCTAACCGCAGAAACGGATAAATCTGACTTTCAGCTGATAGATCGGGCAGCACAGTGGCACAACAGTAGAGTCGCTGCCTTTGCAACATCTGAGACCGGGGTTCGATCCTGACCACGGGTGCTGTTTGCATGGAGTTTGTACATTCTCCCTGTGACTGCGTGGGTTTTCTCCGGGTGCTCTGGTTTCCTCCTACACTCTCCACTCTCTCAAACACTCGCACAAGTTTGAGAGCAGACCTGCAAACAGTCCGGGCAATATTTCTGACTAATTGTAGTGAGGCTGAGACATATCAATAGAAACAGCAGTGCAAGGGTTAAACAGACAATTTCAGCTAAAATGGGAAATGGAGTTATCAGCTAAATTACAGCCCTACATCCCATAGCCCCTCGGAAACAAGATTCCAACACGCTGTTTTCCAGATAGTGGGAGATATTTCCTGCAGCTGACCATGCGTGGGGACTTACATTGCCTGTGAATGTAGCCTTTCTCCAGCCATTCTATGGGAAAGCCTGGCGTTGGTGAACAAAACATAACTGTAATAGTTTGGTCGACCACCAGCTTCCCGTGCCGTTGGTAGCGCACAAATGTTGCAGACAAGGGGGGGGGCTTACGATTGGCTTAGGGAGGGAGCAGTGGCGCGGTCTGGTCTGATAATAAATGCCGTGTTGGGTGCCTTTTTGGAGAGAGAACCTTAACCTTGGACAGTGTCGCAAACGGTGCCAGGTGATCGAGAACAGAAACATCCTGTGGCGTCCTCTGATGTGTACGCCAGTGGGTACGGGTTTATGTTAGTGTATGTAGAAACATCCTGCGCATGCTCTGCGGTGTACCCGGTGTTTGCGAGTGTAATCGGGGGTAAGCGGGGATACGCGAGTGTATGTGCCTCATTAAGTAGTGTAATAAATTACTGAGTGAATCAAACTCTGTTATCTGAATCTGGTGATTTATCGAACACAACAGGCAAGTCAATCTACCCCACAACGGAAGGGGGAGGAGTTGTACAGTTTGATAGCCACAGGGAAAAAGCATCTCCTGTAGCGTTCTGTGCTGCAGAACATAATATAATTATCTGGCAAATTGGTCTCCAGTTGAAAGAAAATGATAAGTGTAAACACCAGACTTCTGTTCCCTCCGACAGAGATTTCCTCCTTACCTGAGGCCCACTCTGACCCACGTCCTTGACATGATCTTGGACTCCATTGTCCATCCTGGGGACAATCACCAATTTCCGACACATGATAAAAGCCGCCAAGCTCCCAATCAACATCCCAATATCCGGGATCACCAGGCGAATCCCGTTTCCAACACCAGCTGCACTCAACCTACATACGGTTGAAAAGACAATATCTTTTAAAGAAGAAATTAATAATATTAAATGTCTGAGATGAATTGAGAGGAACACACTAGATAACAGACACATAAAGCTGGAGTAACTCAGCGGGACAGGCAGCATCTCTGGAGAGAAGGAATGGGTGAGGAGAAACGTCAACCATTCTTTTATCCAGAGATGTTGGCAGCCCCACTTAGTTACTCCAGTTTTTTGTGTCTATCGTCGGTTTAAACCAGCATCTGCAGTTCCGTCTTACACACTAGAGAGCATTAGAGGTCTCGACCCGAAACGTCACCCATTCCTTCTATCCAGAGATGCTACTCCAGCATTCTGTACCTATTACAATTACTGCTCCAGGCTGGCAGTGGATGGAAGATGTTACTGGCATTTGTACAGACAGGCAGGGCACAGAGTGTGTCGACTGGCTGGACAGGTAGCCCATGGACTGTGTCATACTCTCTAGTCCAGAGTAACAATGTATAAAGTGTGCCAAATGTCTGTCACCTGGTCAGGCAGGGAATGGACGGTGTCACTGTTTGCAGGCAGTGTGTCACAGAAACATAGACAATAGGTGCAGGAGTAGGCCATTCGGCCCTTCGAGCCAGCACCGCCATTCAATATGATCATGGCTGATCATCCAAAATCAGTACCCCGTTCCTGCTTTCTCCCCATATCCCTTGTTTCCGTTAGCCCTAAGAGCTAAATCTAACTCTCTTGAATAGAACCAGTGAATTGGCCTCCATTTAACATGTCGTATTTAATTATCTAGACCAGCAGCAATAGAATGTGTTACACTCACTGGTCCTTGGATGTGAATTAGGTGTTTCATGTACTGTTCTACACCGCAGTGTGTCGTCTTCACACGTCTTGACTGGCAGGGGATGTCGTGGGTCCGTGCTCATGTTTGTTCATAAAGTATGCCAATACTAGGTTAGGTTGGTATTGCGCCTGTTACTTGTGCAAGTTAGTGGAAGCTATATTTGAATGGGCGGCACGGTGGCACAGCGGTAGAGCTACTGCCTCACAGCGCCAGAGACTCGGGTTTGATCCTGACTACGGGCGCTGTCTGTACGGAGTTTGTACGTTCCCCCCGTGACCACGTGGGTTTTCTCCGGGTGCTCTGGGTTCCTTCCACACTCCAAAGAGATACAGGTTTGTAGGTCAATTGGCTTTGGTAAAATGGTGAATTGTTGTGTGTGTGTGTGTGTGTGTGTGTGTGTGTGTGTGTGTGTGTGTGTGTGTGTGTGTGTGTGTGTGTGTGTGTGTGTGTGTGTGTGTGTGTGTGTGTGTGTGTGTGTGTGTGTGTGTGTGTGTGTGTGTGTGTGTGTGTGTGTATCGCTGGTCGGCATGGATTCGGTGGGCCGAAGGGCCTGTTTCCACGCTATATGTCTCCACTAAACTAAACTAAACTCATGACTATGTAAAATATTCATTGTAAGAATGTAGTTGGCGAGAGCGAGATGATGTGGTGGAATAATAATCGTGCCATCACACACATTTTAACCTTTGGGAACTCCAAATGCACAGTACATTGTGCTCCATTGGACATTGAAGAGAGGTGGACACTGTTCCTGGTTTGAAGGTTTACTCCCCACTGGAGCCTATCCTACCCATTTTCAAGGCATAAGCCAACCTCCCACCCACTGTGGTCACTTACCTGACTATTCCCGTCTGCCAGAGGGCACTCTCCCACGCCGTCCCTATGGGAAAGAGAAAGATTGCTTGACTGAAATATTTTGGCCATTCGGTCCACCAAGTCTACTCCGCCATTCAATCATGGCTAATCTACCTATCCCTCTCAACCCAATTCTCCTGCCTTTGCCCCACAACCCCTGACATCCTTACTAATCATTTTCTCTTGGCTTTTAAATCGGAACATCCCTCTTTACCATGAAGGATCCAACCTCATGCAGAGTTGGAATCTACATCTCCTCTTTGCGTTAAAAAAAAAAGTTCAACACATGTCACATTTGCCTTTGTTCAGGGAGAGAGCGAAGGATCTGGTGAGAGGGAGGGAGAAGGGCAGAAACTGTGGGAGAAAGGGACTTCTCATGGTGTCCCAAGGCAGTACCTGTAATGGTGACTTACCTTCAGCTAAAGACACAGGGTGCTGGAGTAGCTCAGTGGCTCAGGCAGCATCTCTGGAGAACATGGATAGGCGATGTTTGTGGTTGGGACCTTTCCTAAAACATCCTACCTGAAACGTCACCTATCCACGTTCTCCAGAGATACTGCCTGACCAACTGAGTTACTCCAGTACTTTATGGCATTCTTTGCAAACTAGCATCTGCAGTTCCTGGCTTCTACATGTACGTTCAGCTAATGGGTTTCTCCAAGCGATTAAGTCCTGGGTGAAAACCAGAAATCACAGACTGCCAGCCTGATTAAACTTTCTTAACTGCTGAGCCAGCAGCTGAGAGTGGGTTGGTTTCGGGCTCCATATCCTCCCTCCATCAAAACCCAAATGTCAATGGGCTGGACGCACGTTAGCATTGAAGCTCCGCGTTTTCACATGTAGCCCTGCAATAACATGAGACCGTATCACTACTGCACAATGAAGGCAACCACCGCAAAACCACTTGAGAGACAAAATCAAACTCAAACCCATTTCCAAGTCTGTTCACGAATCATAGAACGACGGTGATAGTAAATCAGCAGGTTAAAATCTTTTAACTTTACGAGCTGAGTCCAGCGTTTGGCTTCACAGGACACTGGGGCTTCACAGAGGCTACTATGCAGAGCGCACATCCTTTGAGGAAATACAGATGCAGCCAAAAGCTTACATTATAGGGTCATGGAGTCATGCAGCATGGAAACATGGCCAACTCATCCATGCTGACCAAGATACTCCATCCAAGCTAGTCACAGATCCATATCCCTCTAAAACGTTCCATTCCATGTTGAGGTGTCTTTTGAGTGTTACTATTTTACCTATTGTACACGAGCACTATCCGACACGCTAGGGACCATTAACCCCAAACCTGTATCTCTTTGGAGTGTGGGAGGAAACCAGAGCACCTGGAGTAAATCCTCACGGTCACCGGGAGAAGGTACAAACTCACAGATGCAGCACGTGAGGTCAGGATCGAACCCGGGTCTCTGGCGCTGCAAGAGAGCAACTCTACCGATCCACCACTGTACTGCCCCTGGATTTAAATGTCCAGACAGAGAGACCAAGCCCACAAAAATATATAATATATGAAATATACAACAGAGCGCTGGACAAAGAGTGGCAAGATGATGGTGGTGGCTATAAAGGACTCGGCTTTCAAGATGGATGAAAGGAAAGTGGTGAGATATCGAACATCCTTGATAAGAGCGAGGTGGGAGTGTGGTTGAGGTTACTCCCTCTAGGGGAAATGCAACAATTCGGAATGAATGGCCTTTCCCCAGTTCTACCTATTTCTGCACAGTCCGCAGTCTCTCTCCAGAATCACCTGAATGTCTTACCATTGTACCGTACATAATGGAACATTGCTTGAAATCCAATCTGTAGCAGCAGGAGGGTGAAGCTGGTGAGACACAAGGTTTTCAGAAGACATCCAGTGTGGCCTGAAACAGAAGGCACATCAGTCAAGAGGCTGAGTGATAAAACAAGCAGGACACCAGATTTAGTTTAGTTTGGATTAGAGATACAACACGGAAACAGGCCCTTCGGCCCGACCACTGATCCCGCACATTAACACTATCCTACACGCACACTAGGGACAATTTACATTCCCACCAAGCCAATTAACCTACATACCTGTACGACTTTGGAGTGTGGGAGGATACCGAAGATCTTGGAGAAGACGTATGCGGTCACAGGGAGAACGTACAAACTGAAACATACAGCATCCATGGGTCGGATCGAACCCGGGTCGCTGGCGCTGTAAGGCAGCAGCACCACCACTGCACCACCGTGCCATCCTAAATTGTATTTACATTGGACACTTAAGGCCCACAGAAGTCCCCAAAACGATTTGCAGTCAGTATAGAAAGTGAAGCACAATCATTATGTAAATGCAGGAAGCCAGCAGATGACAGGTGCATGGCAAGATTCCACACATCTCCTTAAACAGATCAATTCCATTGAATCACACGGGGTCTTTGGCAAGCATCAATTATCATGCATCAATGCTATCCTAACCCTCGTCATTCTCCCCACTTTCCCTCAACTGCCCCACCTCCAGACGTTACCGTTCACCTCAAGAGTAACACTTCGATTGACTTTGGGAAAGATACTGCACAAAATAAAAAAGGTCTTGAGGTAAAACAGGTAGATTCATTACAATAAAGGATGATGTGTCTCATTGTGAAACAAACCGACAACACACCAATGAAATTCTTACCTGCAGAAGCATAACATGCCTGTAAACACAATACATATGGAGAATATATAAAGGGCCTGTCCCACTTAGTCGGTATGTTGCAAAACTTACCTTTAGCGGCGCTGCAGTTCTGCCGCTCCCCGTGTGCGTGACTTTGGCGCCTTTCAGAGGGGGGCGGGCTTAAAGTGCCGATTTTCAACAGACCTGGATAATCGATGAATGTCGGGCGATTTCGTTGCGGAAGGAAAATCGCTCCGACATTTCATCAATGAAGGTATTTTTAAATTACTCTAAATTATTTGTTAACTAGAGTAATTTAAAAATCACCTTCAAAAGCCGTGAGCACCGACAACCGGAAGGATTTTCCGTAGGGGAGAAAAAAAGGTAGTTTATTTTTATATTAAAAGTTGGTTTTTCGGGAGGCTTTAATAATATTTTTATGTTGCGAAATGGGGTCCCAAAAAATGTATGAACAAACAATATTTTTCCTCCCGACTTCACCGCTAACCGCAACGTTCCAATCCACCGCATTCCACTAAAACCCACTCGCTAGTTGATTTAAATGGCCATTAATTTACAGGAATCAAACACTAAATTCCTTCCATTTGGCCCAGAAATTCATGAAAATGAGATTTAAAAATTATGTTATATTGTGGATTATTGTGTGAATGTTATTTGGACAGGCAATTTAAAAAAAAATTATCTTTTCTTAAGAAATGGATAGATGTTTAGATCTACTCATTGAATTTTGTAATTAGCTACAATTAGATAACTAACTAATTATATGCTTTAATTTCAGGTCATCCAAGTAAGATTGTTTCATATTTGTTTCAGAATGCTTCAATCTATAATAACTGAAAATTTCTTTGAGTTCTCTTAATTTTTAAGAAAGTTATGGGCTTTTAACTTTTCCAGATCACAGCTTTTGAGTTAAGTCAATTGAAAGGCAATGGGGAGCAAGATGCTAATTTCCGAGTATGAAAATGGCCATAACTTTCCTAATACTGAAGATATGAAAGTAAATTAGGTGTCAAATTAAACTTCTTTTTATGCTTTATCTGATGGGATAAATTGCAGACTTGATTTTTTTAATCTCAAAATTTTGTAACATTGCTACACTTAGGCAATTTGTTAGGCGACTGTCATAGTCGTAGCAGGTCACCGAAAAACCAGTGACTGGACCCCCCACCGACAAGCTGCAACAACCCACCACCTAGTCGACGGCAAGCTACCGACACCCAGCGACTCATTAGGATGCCCATCTACGACCACACAGGCGACAGCCTACGACAACCGAAGCCAACCTACTTCCACCCGCGACAAACTACGGCATGCAACAACCCTGTCAGCGACAACTGAAGACAATTCAGTCGCCGGTACCTGTTGCTGGTTGACGTAGGTTGACGTAGGTAGTTGCCAATGGAATTCACCGAAGTCAGCACCGGCGACAACCTACGTCATCCTGGCGACAACCTACGACAGCATCTACGTCAGGAGAAGTCAAGCTCATTGGCGTCAACCTACTGTCGACGACAATTTTTGAACATGTTGAAAATCCAGCGGCTCCCAGAGAGACGCTACGACTCTTTAGGCGACTGAGTAGACGACTCACGACCATACAGGCGACACCCTGGCAACAGACCATGTGGCAACAGACTAGTCGCCTAAAAAATTGCCAAAGTGGAACAGCCCCTTAATAAACATAAAATCAGCCTAACATGGCAATTAGAGAGAAATTAACATCAGGTTAGGGCTTTGTGGTCTGTGTAATGTGTTGTGAATGATAAGGTTCATAAGGGCAGATTGTACAAAGAAAAATTAAGCCAAAATAATAGCGGACAGAAATGGCCAGTTCCAACACAGACAGGAAGAAAGAGATAGTTATCTACCTTTGGAGAACTTTATATTGAGTCCTGCTGTGTGCAACGTGCCCAGATAGAAGATGGGTTGTTGCCACTAGAGCTTGTGTTGGGCCTCATACAGTGCAGGAGATCACAGATAGAGAGATCAGCATGGGAGTGGGATGGTGAATTGAAGTGGCACCAGGAAGCTCTGGGTCACCTCTACAAACCCGCTGTGGGTGCTCCTCAGAGCGCTCACCCAATCCGGCTTTGGTTTCTCCGCTGTAGAAGAGGCCACGTTGTCAACGTCCCTGGCACAGTGTTACAGGCTCTGGGACCATCACCATATGACCAACTGTGCAGCACCTTCATCTGCATCTGACAGCAGAGCCATGTTCCCAAGCACTGGGGAGCTATGCCAGGGAGAATATTAATGGGCCTCCATACGCCAATCATAATCACTGAAGCCGATGTCAGAAGAACCTTCAGGAGGTGAACCCTCAGTAAGTGTCTGGAACTGATGGCAAATCTGGTCACATTCTCAAAACCTGCATGGAACAATCCCTGGAGTTTTTACAGACATTTTCAAGCCTCATTACTGAGATATGAGGCTCCCCACCTGCTTTAGAGTAGGTGCAGGAGTAGGCCATTCGGCCCTTCGGGTCAATATGATCTTGGCTGATCATCCAAAATCAGTACCCCGTTCCGGCTTTTTCCCCATATCCCTTGATTCCCTTAGCCCCAAGGGCACCCTTAAAAGGGCACCAAAGAAGAGTAATGAATATCAACCATTGGCACTTATGTCTGTGGTGGTGAAGTGTTTTGAGAGGTTGGTTATGGTACATATCAACTCCTACTTTAGCAAGAGCCTGGACCCTACTACAATTTCCCTACCGCCACAATAGATCAATAGGGGATGCGATCTATCTAGGTCTCCACTTTGCATTTTACCACTTGGATAATAAAAAACACAAACGTCAGGTTGATATTCATCGACTGCAGCTCAGTTCAGCACCATCATCCCCTCCAAACCTGTCCCCAATGTCAGGGAACTGGGTTTCTGCTCATCCTTTACAACTGGACCCTTGACGTCTTCATCAACAGAACACAATCAGTATGAATTGGCAACACCACTTCCCCTCCGACAATGATCAGGGGCACCTCAAGACCGTGTGCCGAGACCCCTGGTCCACTCACTCAATACGCGTGACTCTGCACTGATGTAACTAGAAAGATTTGTCCATTCATTGTGAGCAATCCCACTGTCAAATTCCTATTGGAAAACAGAAAGAGATCGGCAGTGTAGGAGCACTGAGGGACTAAATCATCTTGCCCATACACCTTCTCCTCTGCAGCCTCAATGTGTGGTACACCTCAATATTATGCACACTCCACCCAAAAGCAATGTGTCCTCCTGAAAGTGGAGGGAAAATGTATTACCAACCTGGAGCATTAGCAAGAAATACTGTCAGAAATTCTGCACTAGCTCTGTTAAGCAATGAACCTCGATCAGGATTGGCACTAACCCCCCATTAAAGCAGCTAGCTTGTGCTCAAGTTGATTGCACTGATCAACAATAGTAACACGTGGGAGTCTTACCTTGCATTGTGATGGTTGTTGGCTCAGAGAATATCGGCAATAGAAGGAGAAAGATGAGATAGAAGACTGAGAACCCATTGTACCGGAAAGAAATAGCTGAAAATAAGAGAGGAAAGACAATTATAGGTGAAAAAGGTAAAGTCAATCATGTATTCCATCACCAATTTGTCTTGTCAACTTTAATAAATCTGCAGGACTGTATTACCTTTTTCTCAAGGAAAATGTAAAACACCCACATACATTCGATTTTCCATGACATCCCAAGTGACTTTAAATCTGTGTCTGGGATTCACCAAGATCAGGAGCGAACTGTCCTCAAACTCCATGCAGCTGTCTTTTCCTTTCTCTAATAATTATAGACAATAGGTGAAGGAGTAGGCCATTTGGCCCTTCGAGCCAGCACCGCCATTCAATGTGATCATGGCTGATCATCCACAATCAGTACCTTACAATATTTTCATTCTGTATCTATTAAACATCAATTGAAATTAGATTCAAAATTAAACTTTGGCCCAACATCAATCACTGTCTGAGGAGAGCTCAAAGCATCTAGCTCTCTCCAGTAGAAGCATTTATAACGTCATTCTCCTCCCTGGCTCCAAAATGTATACTTCCCCCCCTTTGTCTTCCACTTGAGGTTATTTTTATGCTGTTGAGATCTGCCTTATCAATCACCCAGAATGTCGTCAAAACATCACTGGTTACCGCTCAAACTTTTAATTAGAATCCGAAAATGCTGGAAACACTCAGCCAGTCAGGCAGTAACTGCGGAAAGAGAAGAGTTCGTAGACATGTTAACTCGGTTCTCTTTCCACGGATGTTACCTGACCCGCTGATTATTGCCAACATTTGTTTGGTTTTCATTTTAACCTTTCCAGCTTTATTTTCACTTAATCTTTTAAATGTCAGCAAATATAACTTGTTGACGAGACCAAGCAGGCGTGGCGTTCGTTTCCTTGAACACCTCCACTCAGTCCGCCTGCACCCACCTGATCTAGCAGTTGCCAAACACATCTAAGTCCCCCTCCCATTCCCACACTGACCCATCTGCCCTAGGCCCCCTCCATTGTCAGAGTGAGGCTAAACGCAAATTGGAGGAACAGCACCTCATATTTCTCTTGGGCAGCTTCAAATAACCCTTGCATTCCCTCTCTCTCCATCCCTCCCCCACCCAAGTCGCACCAGCTTCAAAGTCGTTTTGTTGAGACTCATTGTGTGTAACTAGTTCTCACCTACAAACAGCTAACGAATGGCCTGTTTCCTTTATCATCATTACTTTTTTGCACATCTTTCATTCATTTGTTCTATATCTCTCTATATCACCGGCTACATCTCATGATTCCCTTTCCCCTGACTCTCCAGTCTGAAGAAGGGTCTCAACCCTAAACGTCACCTACTCCTTTACTCCAGAGATGCTGTCTGACCCGCTGAGTTACTCCAGCTTTTTGTGTCTAGCTTTCGCTTCTGTAGTTTCTTCTCAGAATTCATCACTTGCACTTCAGGTGTCATTCTGATAAATGTACACAGCATCTCCAACCTGGGCCATAGTGACCAGTTGGGCCAGGATTTTGCCATGAATGCCATCAGTGCCTTTTCATGCCTTTTTTTGATTTCACCAGGATAATGCCCTTTTCACAATCAAGTGCCTAAATCAGCCTTTTTTTACCTTTTTGCTAAAAGGTCGTGCTATTTTCTCTAGTTGTACCGTGATTACAATTACATTTTCCATTTTAACACATTAATATTAATGTTATTATTAACATGTTAACATTGTATAACTTAGAAGAAAATTTCCACCACCGCGGCAAAGCCTGGGGCGCAACCGTCGGTCATTCATTCGTTCGTGCCGCTGCCCGCTGGTTCAGTCTTCCCCAAGAAAGAACCGCGGATGCTGGAAAAGTCAAAGTGGGTGAGGCAGCATCAATGGAGAGAAGGAATAGGCGATGTTTTGGGTCGAGACCCTTCTTCAGACTGATGTGGGGGTGGGGCAGGAAAAAGAAAGGAAGAGGCGGAGACAGTAGGACTAGAAGGAGAGCTGGGAAGGGGAGGAGAGAGAAGACAACGGCTATCTAAAATTAAAGAAGTCAATGTTGATACCGCTGGGGTGTAGACTACCCAAGCCTGTCTCCTTACTACATTTACTGCTGGCTCCAAGTCTCAAATCTGAGTTTGAGTGATCTATGCAAGGCAATCATTGATGCTAGAATTCCACTGTGGAAATGGGAAAACAAATCTCTCAGAGGTTTGTTATGGAAATACACAGAAAAACATATACCAAGCGAGTCATCATTACGGAAAAATAATGTTGACAGCAACTTCAACATTGTTGTGCAGAAAATTAGAGATGAAGTTGCATGCAACAAAATATGGATCTCAATAGATGAGACAATCAATGCTGTGGGGAGTTATGTTGTCAATGTGGTCATCGGTACACTGGAGGCAAGTTAACCATCAGACTATTTGTTGACGTCGTAAATATTGGAGGTCAAACAGCTCAACTATTGCACAGTTGAAAAACTCATATGTCAGGCTGCAATTTATCAATTACAGCTCGGCATTTAACACAATCATCCCCTCCAAGCTGGTTACCAAACTCTCAGAACTGGGTCTCTGCACATCCCTCTGCAATTGGATCCTTGACTTCCTCATTCACAGACCACAGTCCGTTCGTATTGGTGGAAATGTGCCAGCCTCAATAACAATCAGCACGGGAGCACCTCAAGGCTGCTTGCTCAGCCCCCTGCTGTACTCACTCTATACTCATGACTGCGTAGCCGGTCACAGTGCGAACTCCATCATCAAGTTCGCTGACGACACCACTGTTGTGGGACTGATGGGGATGAGTCAGCGTATAGAAGGGAGATCTAGCAACTGTCCATATGGTGCCAGCACAATAACCTGGCCCTCAACACCAGCAAAACTAAGGAACTGATTGTGGACTTTGGAAGGAGTAGGATAGGGACCCACAGTCCTGTTTATATCAATGGGTCGATGGTTGAAAGGGTCAAGAGCTTCAAATTCCTGGAAGTGCACATCTCTGAAGATCTTTCCTGGTCCAAGAACTCTAACGCAACTATCAAGAAAGCACATCAGCGCCTCTACTTCCTGAGAAGATTGCGGAGAGTCGGTTTGTTAGAGAGAGTCCTCCTTGACTTCTACAGGTGCACAGTAGAGAGCATGCTGACCAGTTGCATTGTGGCTTGGTTCAGCAACTTGAGTGCCCTGGAGAGGAAAATACTTCAAAAAGTAGTAAACACTGCCCAGTCCAACATCAGCTCTGACCTTCCTTCCATCGAGGGGATTTATCGCAGTCGCTACCTGAAAAAGGCTGGCAGTATCATCAAGGACCCACACCATCCTGGCCACACACTCATCTCCCTCCTACCTTCAGGTAGAAGGCACAGGAGCCTGAAGACTGCAACGACCAGGTTCAGGAATAGCTACTTCCCCACAGCCATCAGGCTATTAAACTAGGCTCGGACAAAACTATGATCTTTAATAACGTATTATCTGTTATTTGCACATTATCAGTTTATTTATTCATGTGTGTATGTATTTTTGTATAATGATATATGGACACACTGATCTGTTTTGTAGTCATGCCTACTATGTTCTGTGTGCCGAAGCAAAGCAAGAATTTAATTGTCCTATCAGGGACACATGACAATAAACTCACTTGAACTTGAATTGTTTATATCTTCACTTGCTGTACTTTGGCCAGAAGGTATAAAACACAAGAATGTTCTCTTTGTGACTTAAAGTGTGATTCCCCAAAAGGTTGCATTTGACATGCGTAGCTCCAGGCCTTCATAGAATTGCCAAGCACATGCATAGCTTGTTGCCACATGAACTTGACGCCTAGTTTCCAATGTCAAGAAAGTCTTCCTCAAAGCACCGTCACGTGTGCAGTTGTTCAAGGAAATGGCACCCGAGATTCTGCTACCTCCTCAGCCCATTTTGACTACGTGGGGTAAATGGCTCTCTGCTGCACTCTGCTATGCTGCAAATGTTGTAGAGATAAAAGAAATCCTCAACTGAAGAAGAAGAATCTGCTGCAGTCAGGATTGTCAGTGAAATCATGCAGAAAAAGCCCCTCCACCCGATCTAGTGTTTATTGCTTTCAATTTTGTAAATTTCCCACAAGCTATCACTTCCCTTGAGAAACATGGCGAAACATTAGTGAATAACTTGCAGGTTTTCAATAAAGTAACTGACAATATTCGTAAAGTTCCTGGTGATGTAGGTAAAGACATACAAGGAAAATGTGAGAGAGTGATTTTAGCTAACAAAGATCTCGAAGAAATAGAAAACATAGCTAAAGTTCTCGAAGGTAGTTGTAATGCACAAGGTATAGCGTCTGTAGCTTGTTTCAGGTATGCACCAGTGACCTCAGGTAAGGTAGAAAGAGGTTTTTCACAACTGAAGCATATTCTGTCTGTCAGACTACATAGTTCATTTGAAAAAAAAAGGCTAGTGCAGCCAGGTAACTTTGGTCATTTAATGCAGTATACCTTTATATTATAATTTTTAACCATATTTTGGTGGTGGAAATACATGCCTTTTTATGTCTTTTTTGTCAATAAATGCCTTTTTCGTGCCTTTTTGTAATTTTATTATGCTTTTTTGCCTGCCTATTTCAGTTTTTTAGTGCCTAAACATCCTGGCTCTAGTGACCAGAATTGTTGCAATGTTCCATGGCAGTGAATGGGTATGGTGTAGTTCCTACCCTCCTGTGTTCAAGTCCCTTTTGAGTACTTTCTGCACGCATCCACAACTTTTAAAATGATCCACATACATGGACACCTAGGTTCTTGGTCATAACTTCTCACAATTTGGAAAGGGTGCTATTCTGTCCTTTTTAGATCCAAAATGGGTGCTGAAGGAGAAATTTGTTTGCCACAGTTCAACCAGTTCACCAGTCTATTCATATCACATTGTTTCCATTCATGCCAGTTACAATGCCCTTATCTTCATATCAGTGGCTTTTTATCCCATCAATGAAGTCACACTAATGTAGTGAACTACTGTGGCTCCAAGCATCACTTCCTGCCAATGTGAATGCTTCACCAATATCCTGACTGTCTCATGCTACTTGGCTAACACCCAGTCTGGATCAATACATAGCCTTTAATTTGATGATATTGCCACAGTTGGGTGTCATATTGGTGCAGCTACAGTTGCTATTTCACATCTCCAGCTGAGAAAGATTTGGGTGTCACAGATATTCCCAAATCCATTCCATTATTCACCTCTAAGAAAGATTCCATTCATCTTGTCAGATATGACAAACTCTTCATAGATATAAGGTAGACAAAAACTGCTGGAGTAACTCATGACAGGCAGCATCTCTGACTCTGGAGAGAAGGAATGGGTGACGTTTTGCGGCGTGACCCTTCTTCAGACCCGAAATGTCACCCATTCCTTCTCTCCAGAGATGCTGCCTGTCCCGCTGAGTTACTCCAACAGTTTGTGTCTACTTTTGGTTTAAACCAGCATCTGCAGTTCCTTCCTAAACCTCTTCCTAGATACATCCTAGATCTCTCCAACCAACTAGTCTGGAAAATGGTCTCAACCCAAAACATCATCCATTCCCTCGCTCCAGAGATGCTGCCTGTCCCGCTGAGTTACTCTTGCACTTTGTGTCTATCTTCAGTACAAAACGTTAAGTGGTATAGTCATTTCATGCCTATTTAGAGACTCCGGCAAATTCCCCACAATACATATTACACCAACTGGTCGATAATTCATTGGTTTCTTCTTCCCATCCGCATTGAGGGAAGAGTATTTTTTAATCTAAAGGAATGGATGTCAAACGGAGTAAATTAGATCAGCAATGTTCTCATCAATGTAACTGTAAACCCTGGCACGGAAGTCATCGGGTCCTGTGGATTTATCACTCTTTACTGTCATTATTTGCTTTGTCACTTTTTCTTTTCTTCGGTTAATTTTGGTCAGTGCTGAACCAAATTGAACAAGATTTTGTGGGAACATCTCAACAGATCTACACAAACCTGCCCGCAGAATCCCACTTCTACCCCAGCAAGTGTGAACTTGGAAATCCCAAACTCACTGGCAGTAGTTTGTTGAAGATTTCATAATGACCATCGGTGCTGGATTCTGTGTGAAGCTGCTGAACGTTATGGCCCCTACACCTGAAAATCTGCTCTGAGGCCCAAGTTGCAATGGACAGTCCTCCATTCATTTCTTGGAGAAGTACAGCTACAAGGGTTAAAGTACCAGTTTTGTTAAAGGTATGTTTAAAGTACTCTAAAAAACAAATTAAAACTATTGATTAATGCTTGTTTAATAGATTAATAGATAATAGTTTCTGGATTTCAGAAGAGCTCATGACTGCAAATGTGACCCATGTCGTCAACAAATGCCCGTGTGAAGCTTGAGGTTTCCAGGAGAGTCGGTTTTCCGGCTACCAACAACACTAAGAATTAATGTTCAATAGGTTGCTTCTCCACGAATAAAAATAAACCAAATCACAAGAAATCATAAATAGAAATGCAGCAACAGTTACGTCACAGAGTTTAGCTTTGGCTCCCTTTTACTGAAAGACCAACAAAGTGATTTGCAGCACACATTGGAATAATGCCATTGATAAGACCATCAGGAAAGATTGTCAGGGAAGGGTCAAGAGAGGCTTTTTAATTTATATAGACTCATAATACGACTTCCTCCCATGGCCTCTTGATTTAAAACTTCACAGTGTGAAGGAGAGCAAATGAATTTAAGGTGCTCTGCTTCAGGAGACTGAGCAGAGTTACACCTGTACCTGCGCTGGGAAGGCTTGTGAAATATTTGAAAGCGCTGAGTTCACAGGGAGAGCAGGGGAATGGCTGGGATTAGACAAGTACTACACCTCGCAGACACCGACACAGAGACACAGACACAGTCACACATACACACAGAGAAACAGACATACACACACAGAGACAGATGAACACAGTCACGCTACAGAGACTAGGATTTCCAACTTTTTCACTCCCAAATAAGGGTCAAACGGGACAAATTATTGACGGCAATTCGTTGACCGACTCGGCCATGGCTGGGTGAATGATCAATTGGCCCGGGTGCTGGACTGCACACAAAGCCAGCCAGCGGGCCAGCTGAGGAGTTTTGTCCCGCACGATCTCGCGCGCAAAGTCCAGCATCCCATCCGACTCATGAACCGATGATCGACCATGAGAAGGAGGGGTGGTGGTGGTGTCGGTGGTAAGCGAAGGTCCGAAGGTCAGACAGTTGGCCAGGCTGCTGCTGCACTCCATGGGCTGCACTACATCGGGACGGGTGAGGCGGGGCCGGATGCGGCGCTCCGACCCGACAGTCCCCTCGACCTGAGTAGCAGCGGTCAACTATGGGACAAAGGCAGTCCCGTATAGTGTAAACCAATTTAGCCCAATATACGGGATGTCCCGGCTAATACTGGATAGTTGGCAACCCTAACAGAGATACACAGACACAATGGCTCCATTCAGTCCTCATGGCCTCTCCAAGCCCACTCTGTCTCTCCAAGATGACCACCCTCAACTATATTCCCACCAAAACGCTTCCCAGCAATGCCCCTCCCTGGTTTCTGCAGATGCCGGTTTACTCCGACCAGTGACACAAAAATGCTGGAGTAACTCAGAAGGCCAGGCAGCATCTCTGGAGATAAGGAATGTGTGATGTTTCAGGTCAAGAGCTTTTGATTGTCATATGTCCCAAATAGAACAATGAAATTCTTACTTGCTGCAGCACAACAGAATATGTAAACTATATTCTTCAGCTTGAAGAAGGGTCTTGACCCGAAACGTCACCCATTCCTTCTCTCCAGAGATGCTGCCTGTCCCACAGTGTTTAATTGTTAAATGCAATGAGAATAGATCAATGAACTTTGCAGGCATATTAACGTAACAGCACAACAAATAAATATTGTAATCAATAATATAATAATTAAATTATCAGTGGTACCAGACCATAATTATTGTAGTCAGCTTGTTATAAATATTGCAGGTGACTGGTGGGGTATTTCCATTATGGGGCTGGTCTCTCATTGCCCCTGGATCACTGGCCTGCTATTCTTCCAACATCCTTCCAGATACACTCTCCCACTAGGAACTCACACCGTTTCACATTTGGGATGCACCAAAATGCACTATAAATAAAATAACATTTTAAAAAAATGTTAAAGACTTGCACTTAAACTAGTTAAAATGTTTCAACCCGGGCATGGGCAGATTCATGGGTAATTTTCGGCCCCATTTCCATAACCGGCTTCCGTCTCCGCACCAAAGATCCCATAGCGGAGCAAAGATAACTAGTGTGGAGACGGAAGCCGGTTAGGGAAACATCCTCAGAAAAATAAAATTTATTTGGTAAAAATCTTCTCCTCATTTTCAGAATTTTAATTTATTAACACAAACTGTTCCCCCGCAACGTTGATTACACTGCGAGTCGGGTCGGGTTGGGTTATGGAAATGGTTGAAAAAAAGGCCCAGTTTCCGTTCCGTTGCGTACTACACGTCAGCCCATTGCATTTAGCAGGAGTGATCTATCTTGCTTGCTATAGGATCTTTGGTTTCAACTGTCTCCACTCACATTGTACCCAACAGCTGATGGCCTCCAGTCATTTTCCGGGTTTGGCCCTAGCACAAGAGGAGAACAGCCTGCGGAGAAGATGACCCTACCCGAGGACCCCGCAAGGACTTTACCAGTGCGGGACTGGTGGCAGGGCACCAGGTGCCACCAGCAGCTCGCACCCAGGCAGCAGGCAAGCCCTGGCAGTACCGGGAGGTCCGCCCATTAAATCTGGAGCTCAACAGTGACGGTGGCTGTAAAACAACTAGATTCCCATTAATAATTTATGAGTTCACTAATGCCTTTCAGGGCAGGAAGTCGTCCATCCTTCTGCACTGTGATCTACCTGGAAGCATCTGAAAATCACTCAGTGTTACAGCAATTAGAGATGCGCAGTAAATCCTTCCTTGTTCCCAACATGTGGGCATCGCAGGTATAAAATCACTCTGAATGTCGTGGGAATAACTGTATAACATCAAGTGCTTCAGTGGACGGTATAAATTAAATTACATGAAGAGTCATAGACATAGAGGCATACAGCATGGTATCAAGCCCTTCAGCCCAACTTCCGACCAAAATGCACCATCTCCACTAGTCCCACCTGGCCCTGTTTGGCCTATATGCTTCTAAACTTATCCTATTCATTAACCTGCCCAAATATATTTTAAATGTTGTTAAAGTATTTGTCTCAATATCCTAATTTGGCAGCTCGTTCCATATACCCACAACCTTTTGTGCGGAAGTTCCCCTCAGTTTCCTATTAAATCTTTCCCCTCTCACCTTAAATCCATGACCTCTGGTTCTTGATTCCCCGACTCCGGATAAAAGTCCTCCCTATCTATTCTTATCATGATCTTACACACCTCCATCAGGCCACTAGGGGCGCCGCATGAAGGCTGCCTCTGCCTACAGTCTGTCCGTTTTTTCCACCTTTTTACATTTTTTTAGTTTAAAATGTTTATTTTTTAGTTGTTTAAAAGTATGTTGAGGAGGTTTCTTTAGTTTTTCTATGTGGGGGAGGGGGGTAGGGTAAGGGGGAAACCGTCTCCCAGTCACCTCCTAGCGAGGATGCGACTATTCTCCGAGTCGCGTCCTCGCCCCCCCCCCCCTCCTCGCGGCCTACCAACTGGATTGGTGCGGCCTTTCCTGCCGGGGACTGGACCCGAGCTCCAGCAGCGGCGGCGCAGCGCTGGATACATCGCAGAGCGGGCGATGCCTCACCTGGGACCGCCGTTTGAAGCAGAGTCCTGGGCCTACTGCTTCAACATCGCGGGGTTGTGGTTTGAAGAGCTTCCTGAGTGGGCGGTGCTGACTTCAACATCGCGGTGCCCTGGGGCCCTTTGCCGAGGGCCGCCAGCGTGGGTCTCTGCTCGGCGCGGTCTAAGGACTTCGGGAGCCGCGGTCTCCGGTAGGAAGTGGCCGATTAGGAGGTCCAGGCCGCTGAGGTTGTTCTCCCGTTCCGACGTCGGAGTTCCACCATGCCGGCGAGAGGGCCTGAGCGTCGGGCCACCCGTAGCGGTGACTGCGGAGGACTCAGGAGTCCCCCGACCACGGGTATACATCAAAGAACATCAAAGAGGAGGATGACTGAACGTTGGGCCTTCCCTCACAGTAGGAAACATTAATTCCGCTGTGCAGGGGATGTTTATGTTAAAATAATATTGTGTTTTGTTCTTTTTTTATTCGTATGGCTGCACGGTGAGCCCAATTTGACTGTACCAATTGGTGCATGTGACAATAAATGTCTTTTGAATCTTGATCACCTCTCACTCTCCTGCGCTCCAAGGAATAAAGTCCTGGTAACATCCTTATAAATCCTCTCTGCACTCTTTCCAGCTTAACAACATCTTTCCTGTTGCAGAGTGACCAAAACTGAACACAAGACTCCAAATGTGGCCTCGCCAACATCTTATACAACTGTAACATGACATCCCAACTTCTATACTCAATACCCTGAATGATGAAGGCCATTGTGGCAAAAGCCTTCTTGTCCATCCTCTCTACCTGTAATGCCACTTTCAAGGAACTATGTACCTGCACTCCTCGATCCTTCTGCTCTACAACACTGCACAGGACCCCATCATTCACTGTGAAGGTCCTGCCCTGGATTGACTTCCCAAAAGATGCAACACCTCACACCTATCTGCATTAAATTCCATTAATCATTCCTCAGCCCAACTTGCCCATTTGATCAAGATCCTGCTATGATTTTTGATAACCATCTTCACCATCTACAATACCACCCACCTTTGTGTCATCTGCAAACTTACAAATCATGCCTTGTATATTCTCATCCAAATAGGTGTTATAATCCACAAACAGCAATTGGCTCAACACCGATCATCGAGGTACACGACTAGTCACAGACCTCCAGTCTGGAAAAACAACCTTCCACCATCACTCTTTACTTCCTTCCTTGCAGCCAATGTTCTACCTTGTTGGCTTGCTCTCCCTAAATCCCATGCAATCCAACCTTCCAGGGCAGCTTACTATGTGGAACCTTGTCAAATGCCTTGCTGGAATTCATATAGATAATGTCTACGACTGCCTTCATCAACCCTCTTTTGTTACTTCTTCAAAATCTCAGATTCATGAGACACAATCACCCATGCATAAACCTATGCTGACTAACCCTTATCAACTGTCTGTTCAACTGTATATCTTCTATCTATCTATTTATATATTATTACTAAAACTCTCATCTTGTCGTCTTCAGATTTGAGGTTTTTTTTTAAATTTGCACAAAAAAAGATACCCTATAAGATTTTTTCGCCACCTTACTCAACGTTCTCCTCTGCTCCAAATGCACCATGTTTCGTTCCGATCGGTGGAATATTACAAAAGTTATGAAGGTTTAAAAAATCGTGAGATCAGCAGGTTGGTCTTCACGCCTCTCATCATTATGAAGGTAACGCCCCTTCCGACAACCGCTGTTAATCAACGGGCGGGGCGAGGAGAAGAAAGCCTTGGAGGCGGGGCGGGGCGAGGAGAATAAAGCCTTGGAGGCGGGGCTGAGTCCACAAGCCGTGCTGATCGAGTCTGCAAGCCGTGCTGATTGAGTCCGCAAGCTGTGTTGACTGAGTCCGCGAGCCGTGCGGAGGAGAACGACCAGCGAAACGCCCATCAAAGCGACCAGTGCCCGCTGTGAGTCCCCATCGCACCCCAACCCCTTCCCCTCTGGTCCCCCTCGCTGGCTCATGCCCCCCTCCCCCATAATACCGCACACTCCCACATGGCTCTTCCCCCGTCTTTTCTCCGAGCTCTCTGCCCCTCTGCCCCCACACACCCCAACACCCCCCACACAACCCTTCCCCCACCCACACTCAACACCCCTCCCTCCCCTACACACAACCACCCCTCCTCCCCAACACCCCTCCCCCAAACAACCCTCCTTCTCCCTCTCACAAACCCCTCCAGCCCACATACACACTTCTCTCCCACCCCACACCTCCCCCTCCACAGCCCCCCCCCCACAATGGTGATTGGGATCTAATAATGATTAGTATATATCAGCCAGGGTACCTGCAATTTTTTTTCTACCTTCCCACAGCGTCCTGTGATCTATCTGACCCGGCCCAGGAGATCTACCTACCTTCATACATCTTAGGACATTCACCATAATACTGAGTATCCTCAAGACACTTTCATCAACTGTCCGAAGTTCCCCGGTCTACATGTTTTTCTCCACATAAAAACAGAGGAGGAATAATCATTGAGGACTTTGCCCATCTCCTGCTGCTCCAAATAGAGATTACAACTTTGGTTTATGAAGGGCCCTATTTGCTTTGACCTTCCCTCCATTGACAAACTGTAGACTGCAAAGGCCAGGAAGCGAGCGGGTAAGATCATCTCTGACCCCTCTCACCCTCTGGAAGGCGACTCCGGACTTTCAAAGCTGCCACAGCCAGACATAAAAACAGTTTTTATCCACGATTGGTAGCTCTACTCAATAACCAAAAATCAGTAGCCTCCCTTTGCTCTGGTATTTTATTTAATTTCCATGTTTAATCAATAAGGTTTTTATTATTAATGTTTAAAGTTTTATATGTCATTCTTAATTGTCACTATATGTCATGTTGTCACTTGCGTGTGGAGCATCAAGGCAAATTCCTTGTATGTGAACATGCTTGACCAATAAACTTATTCATAAACATTACTTAATTAATTCATTCTTTTCCAGTTATTCCCTTTCATACACATACAGTAAAATCTCTTTGCATTTCCCTTAATACTATCTACCAGAGCTATCACCGGCACCATTTTGCCCTTTTAATTTCCTTTTTAAGTATGCTCCTCAGTTCCCCAGAAATACACTCGATCCCAGCTCCCTAATCACTTTCTTGCCTTCTTGTCTCCAAGAGTTCAGGTTGACTTCTCTCAACCCCAATTCTGCAAGCTCGGAGGTTGTGGGAGATTCCTGTGCAGGATCCACTTTCACTGCGAAGGCGAGGAAGGAGGTGCTTGATCAGGTAAGGATGGCGAGTCATTTGGGAAAGTGTCACTTCCTATGCCGTCCTCCAGTTGCTGCTGCTGCTGAGGTTGGATGTGCTCTATGGCTTCCTGGATGCCCTTTCTCGACTTTATTCATGATATCCACAACTTAGTGTTACATTTCTTTCAAGGACAAGATCCTCGTAATGTGTCCTCTGCCTTCCTCGCCATCTCTTCTCCTGATAGAGCTCAGAGTAAAGTCCTTGGTTCAGAACACTGGTATCAGGCATACAAAAGATGTGGGCCTAGAAGAGGTTTTGCATAGTCAGATCTTTTGGGAGGTTTTGAGCTAGAAGCCCCCTACAAGAGGCCTGGATCTCTGCTGTTCCATGTATCTGGTGTTGGGTTTGAGATATTTACTTTCCAACAACCTTTTCCTCATCGGCTGAATGCTGTGCTAGTGTGCTGAGAACTGTGGTGAGTTTTTTTTACAAGGCTGTTTATTAGTTTAGTTTAGATTAGATTAGCGATGCAGCACGGAAACAGGCCCTTCAGCCCACAGAGCCGACCAGTGATCCCCGTACACTAGCACTATCCTACACTCCAAGGACAATTTGCAATTTTTACCAAAGTCAATTAACTTACAAACCAGTACATCTTTGGAATGTGAGAGGAAACCCAAGCACCCGGAGAAAACCCACGCAGTCACAGGGAGAACGTACAAACACCATACAGACAACACCCATAGACAGAATCAAACGCGGGTCATGGGGCCCATTATGCAGCAACTCTACTGCTGGGATACGGTAAGAGGATGCCCGAATGATATGAGAAGTGGTCCGTTTTAGACACTACTTCTCAGATATTTCATAAACACAACGCAGTCACTTACTAATGGTATGTGATAGCAAATTATTCTCATCAACATGAGGCACTTGACCACAGAACGACTCAAACTGGACATGAAGGCACGTGGAACAGAGTTAGAACATGCACCACATTGGGGATCCATCATTTTTTTTTTAATTATAAAGGTTTTTTTTTATTAGAAGCAAGTACATAATAAGAACATTTCATGTATAACAGTCAAACATTGCTAATATTATCAATTATTTAATGACTCTGCTTTTTATATATATATATTTTATATAGAAAATAAAGAAAGAGAAAAAAAGCATGATAAAGAATGGAATAATTTTCTAAAAATACAACATTGGAGATAGGTTCGTAAATTATAAAGTATAACTTTTCAACTAATCCTTGATTCGAGCTTCAGTCAGGTTCTTGTGCCGAACCAGTTTGCCCCTTCAAATAGTCAATAAATGGAGACCATATTCTGATAAAAAGTTCTCGTATGTCCATTAAGACAAGTCTGATTCTTTCCAAATGTAGGGTCTTCCTTTTCCATTTTTAACCAGTCTGGTTGCTGGTCCATTTCTTCCAACCAGAAGTTCATATTTTTTAATGTTAACTGCCCAGAAATAAAACATGAAATTCAGTAAAGCTAAACCTCCATTTATTTTTGATTCACATAAATGTTTTTTTGTTTATTCTGTGATTCTTATAATCCCAGATAAAATTAGTGACATCTTTAAAAAATAATTTTTTTGGAAGATATATCGGGATTGATTGAAAGAGGTACAATAATTGTGGAAGAAAAATCATTTTTACGGCATTAATTCTACCAAACATTGAGATAGGTAATGTTTTCCAATACTGAATATTCTTATGCAATTTATTCAGTAAAGGAGGAAAGTTTAATTTAAATAAAGAAGCATATGTCTTAGCTACATAAATTCCTAGATATTTAAATTTTTCAATAACTATTTTAAAGGGGGATTGTTGTAATATATGTAGATTAATTTCCACTATTGGCATGATTTCGCTTTTATTCCAATTAATTCTGTATCCCGAGAACAAACCAAATTGAGTTATTAAATTTAATAGGTTTGGAATACTAATTTCAGGTTTTGTAATGTAGATTAATACATCGTCTGCATATAAAGAAATTTTATTCTCGGTGTCTTTAGTATTATACCCGTGTATTTCTGGATGGGCCCTAACACTTTCTGCTAGTGGCTCAATTGCGAGTGCGAATAATAACGGGGATAACGGGCATCTTTGTCTACAACCTCTAGATAAGTTAAATTTAGTTGACATTTGATTTGTTAATATTCTAGCTGTTGGATTAGTATATACAAATTTAACCCATGTACTAAACTTCTCGCCCAATTGAAATTTTTCCATCACCGAACAAAAATAGGGCCATTCCACCTGATCAAATGCTTTCTCAGCATCTAACGAAATAATTGCTAAGTCTGCATTAGTAATTCTTTTTGAGTATATAATATTGAATAATTGTCTCAGGTTATAAGATGAGTAACGATTTGGGATAAATCCTGTTTGGTCAGGGTGTATTAATTTATTAATCACCGAGCTTAATCTTTGTGCTAGGATTTTAGTTAATATTTTCTGATCAGTATTTAAGAGAGCTATAGCTCTATATGAACCTGGGTCTTCAAGGTCCTTATCTGCTTTTGGTATAAGTGTCATTATAGATTTGTTTAGCGTTTCTGGTAATTTCTGTTGAGTATAAATGTGCTCATTCAGCGTCTGTAAATGTGGAGAGATCAGATCATACATTTTTAAATAAAATTCAGAGCTTATACCATCAGGGCCCGGGGCCTTGGTGTTTTTTAGAGATCTAGTCGACTCTTCAATTAATTTTACTGTTATTTCAGTACCTAGTAATTCTCTCTCTTTCAAATCTAAACCTTTAAGGTTACATTTTTGTAAGAATGCTTCCATTCCTGTCGAATGTTCTGTCGTTTTGGCCGAGTAGAGGTTTTGATAATATTGCAGATATCTCTCATTGATATCCTTGGGCTGTACGAGTAGTTCTCCCATATCTGATCTAATTTTGTGAATTGTTTTTTCCCCCGTCCAGTTTTCGAAGTTAGCGTGCTAATAGTTTTTGTGGTTTGTCACCGAATTCAAAATGTAACTGTTTAGTATGCTGATAAAGTTTTATAACTTGGTTGGAGTATATTTAATTTAATTTATATTTTAATACTGCAATTTGGTTGCATTTTATCAAAGTTGGTGCAGCCGCATTTTCTATGTCTAATTGCATTATTTCCCTTTCCAGTATCTGTTGCTTAACCCAGTTCTCTTTATTGTGAAATGCTTGGGAGGAGATCAATGCTCCTCGGGCAAATGCTTTAAATGTTTCCCAGAGAAGGGAGGCAGACGTTCCAGGGTGATCATTGGCCTCAAAAAACATATTAATCTGTTTAGTAAGATATTTCTTTTCATTTAAAATTTGTAGGTTGAGTTCCCATTGTGTCTGTTTCTCGGTCCTTCCATTTAATTTAATCATAAATGTTAAGGGTGCATTGTCCGAGATTAAGATGTTATGATATTTCGAGTTGTAGGTAAATGGAATGAGCTTGGAGTCTACTAAAAATTAATCTATTCTTGAATAGGTTTTTAGTACTGATGAGTAAAATGCGTATTCTCGTCCGGTTGGGTTTTCGATTCTCGAGACGTCCTTAATATTAGTATCAATATATGCATTTAGAAATTCACTTGACTGAGATTTTACTTTTCGTTGTCTTAACGATCTGACTAAATAGGGATCTAGTGTACAATTTAAGTCTCCTCCAATTATTGAATTGTGTTGTGTAAGTTCTGGAATTATATTGAAATTTTCTTGAAAAACAAAGGACTATCAAAATTTGGTCCATAAACTTTAAGAAGAATCACTTTTTTTTGCATATAACTCGCCTATTAATACAATATATCTACCATCATTGTTCGTTATAGTTAATGTATGTTTAAAAGGTATCCCTTTACGGATTAATATTGCAACACCTCTGGATTTGTGTGAAAATGAGGAATGATACGTTTTATCAATCTATTTAGCTTTCAATCCATGCTGTACTTCCTTTAAGGTGAATTTCCTGAAGGAATATTATATCCGTTTTAAGTGATTTTAAATGTGCTAATACTTTACCTCTCTTGATTGGTTCATTAATGCCATTAACATTACAGCTACAAAATGTGATTCCTTCACCCCCAATCTTCATATTCACGTCTTGCTTGTTATGTTTAGGGTGGTCTGTAAGAGAGCTAATGTCTCAGCTCAACAAGCCCGACATTACACCCGAACATCAGATAGATTAATTTTAAATCTCACAGATCTTTCTCCCGTACGCATCTCCTTTGGTAAAACTTATAATTCCATTCAAACTTAAAAGTATAATAAGATGTTAAATAAAAAAGGTGATAGGGTAGGCAGTTAGTAAAGTGCAAAAAAAAGAAAAAACTACATCGATAATTAGTGCAGTTAGTGATAGCCACACTAATGTGGCTAGCCATCTACAGACTTCCGTAGCCTTTGAAAAAAAACTTTACTAGTTCCATGCTTTCTTTAAAATAAAATGTCAATAACAACATTTTACAGGAGAGGTGGAAAACATAATCTTCTGGAAGCATCGCTTTTTATTTACTTCCTTTGGCACATCAGAAGGAGTGTGGGAAATTGATCAACACCTGGTCCCGCATGTAATGTTTCACAAATGTATCTCCAGAGAGAATGATTTACTTACAAGCCAACACACAAACTATCTGTATATTGAGTATTTGGATCGGTCTGCTGTACTTTGACAAAGTTTACATTGCTACAGATGCAGGTACAATTCTGACCAATGGGTTCACAACACGACACCGCACATGTACACGACACACAATATGGTGTTCATAGCTACAAATACATTAGGCAGTTCCATGCTTTTTAAAGCTGTGGTGAGATACCAGTAAAGAGTGAATAGTGTATTCCAGTAGCTGTTTCTCCCTTCCTAATCTCTTTATGAATGTCTAAATGAGGCTTTAGTTCTGGATTTGACCTGAAAGGTTCCGTTTCTTTCTCAGACGCACAGAGACTCTGCGCTTCACTTCCCGAGGTCGACACTGGAACCAAATGACACAAATTCAAGCAGGGCTATCCATGGTACAGGCTTGGTTCACTTCTAGTCAAGATCACTTGAATATTTTTTGCATTCTGACAGACACTTCATCGTTTTCTCTTGCTTCTACAAATCATATTGACTGCAAAGCATATTAACTGGCTGCATCACTGGTTAGCTCAGCAACTCGAACGCCCAGGAACAATGAAGATGGTGAACACTGCCCACTCCATCACAGACACTGGTCTCCCCACCATCAAATGGATTTACAAGAGCCGATGCCTCCAAAAGGCAGCCAGCGGCATCAGTGACCCACGCTCATTTTACTCCTGCCATTCGGAAGAAGATATAGGAGCCTGAAAACTATAACGTCCAGGTTCAGGAGCAGTTTCTTCCCTACAACCATCAGGCTATTAAACACTGCAACCCCCAAATAGACCCCAAACTATATTGACTTGGGGACATTATTTTTGACTTTGCTATACTGTTGTCTATTTATTTGTCTGGTATTCTAGTTATTATTTATTATGGATTTTGCAGAGTAATATGTCACAGAGTAATATGTATTGTGCTGCTGCTAGTAGCAATTTCATTTTTACTTTTTGGGATGTTTGACACTCGACACTATTACGGTTGCAACATCTCTCGTCTTATCCTGACATGTGGGACCAACGCTTTCTCAATCTTCTTTGTCAAGAGGCTGTTTGGTTCTTCAGTCGGATATTGGCCAGGCAATGATTCACATGGAGTCTGAGTTTTCAATGTCTCTGCAGCACTTGTTTCTTGCGACGTTCCCTGACTATTCTGACTGGCCTATCTGCAGTTGCACTTTAAACCAGTTAAATAAATGTAGGAACAGAGTTAGTTTGCCACCATCCTTTTTTAAACGGTTTGCAAATCAACAGGTAGAGATTAATCAAAGATAGTCAGCATGGGGGATGATCCTGTCTAGATGATGGGATGATCCCGTATGATCAATCGGACTGAACTTTTCAGAGGGGTAATAAAATCTCAATGTAGTTGATGTTCCCTCCATGGACTTCAATAGGCATTTACCTAGTTCACTCCCGGAAGACTTGCACAAAGGGTTAGTTGCAACCCTTAGGGCAAGTTGGGAAATTGGATCTAGAAAGGGCTTAGTTACAGAAGGCAGAGGATTGTTTTTGTGATTAGAGTCTGTAACGGGAGATGTGTGCTGGTGTTACATTTCCCAAGTTAAGATGGTATCTGACCTGGAGGGGAACGTACAAGTGGTGGCTGCAGCACACACAGCAGAAGATGCACTCTGCAGCCATTGTGCACTGGCAATGGATTGGGGGGGGGGGGGGTAAATGCAGTAGGATGTATAAGTTGGAGCAGAATTAGGCCATTCGGCCCATCATTTCTACTCCGTCATTCAATCATGGCTGATCTATCGTTCCCTCTCAACCCCATTCTCCTGCCTTCTCCCCATAACCCCCGACACGCACACTAAACAAGAATCTATCTATCTCTGCCTTAACAATATCAACTGACTTGGCCTCCACAGCCTTCTGTTGGCAACCAATTCCATAAATACACCACCCTCTGATTAAAGAAATGACTCTTCATCTCCTTGCTAAAGAGTTGTCCTTTTACTTTGAGGCTATGGCCTCTAGTCCTAGACTCTCCCAAATGCGGAAACATCCTCTCCACATCCACTCTATCCAGCTCTTTCACTATTCGGTAAGTTTCCATGAGTTCCCACCCCCTCAAACTACTTGGTCCTGGAGAGTGTTGAACCTCTTGAGAGCTATTGGAGCCACCGTTATCCAGGCAAGTCAAGATTATGTCAGCAAGTCGATGGTGTGGAAGTAGGAAGTGTTGGTGTATCATGAGGTGAGTAATCGCTGCAGGATACCCAGTCTCATAGCCGCAGTTGGACACAAAGTGCTGGAGGAACTATTGGCAGGTCAGGCAGCATCTCTGGAGAAAAGGAATAGGTGACACTAGACTAGGTAGGACCCGTTGGGTCCCATGTTTACACGGGAGGGCTGGTCCCCCAACACAATTATCCACCTCTCCACCAATTCCAATACTGGTGGCCAGTGGGGGGGGGGGGGGGGGTTCTGGAGCACTAGTATGGGTGTTGTGGGCTGATGGGACTGGTTTCCAGAGAGCTAGTATGGACATTGTGGGCCACATGGACTCGGGGTGGCAGCTCAGTCACTCAAGCACGTTGTGCTGGCAGCTCACTCATGGCTGCTGGGCTGACAGTTGACTCACGGCTACTCCATTTCAAGAAGGGTGCAAGGCCACCAAATGTAAGTGCAGTTTCTTATCACTTCAAGCTGGGTGCAAGGCCACCAAATTCAAGTGCAGTTTCATACCACTTCAAGCAGGGTGCAAGGCCACCAAATGTAAGTGCAGTTTCTTATCACTTCAAGCTGGGTGCAAGGCCACCAAATTCAAGTGCTGTTTCATACCACTTCAAGCAGGGTGCAAGGCCACCAAATTCAAGTGCAGTTTCATACCATTTCAAGCATGATGAAACCACCATAAACCACACAAAACACCACACTCAGTTCAGTAGACATTCAATGTGTTCAGTTGATCTGCAGCTCAGACAGAATCGTGACCTCTCCCACCCCCACCTTGCAGAGACCGAGCCACATCCACACTTCCGGGTTTAATAATCCCTCCCCCCCTCCAACCAGAAGGGGTGTGGCCTTCATGCCGTGATTGACATGTGAGAGATTCTCAACATTTTTTTAAACACTAACAACACTTTTATTTTTCATTGATGGGAAGAATCCTATGCACCTGTTGAGCGGGGGGGGACTGAGTAAGTTGGCCAAAAATCACAGCTGTAAATGGTAGTGTTTTATCTAAAATCAATATACAGTGCAAACCAACCAGCACCAACCATTTGCTGTCAATGGTGACTATGAGGATGTTGATGAAGGGAGGCCAGGTGACCTCTACACTTTTAAATGTAACGGATGGGAAGTTAAGGGCAATCATTGCCAGCACTATTGTGGAGTGAACATTACAGGCCACATATGTAGCTCGTCATGGCCAAGTATCGTTTAGGCTGTGCATTTTTGCAGGTTTTAAATGGTTATT